>CM057458.1:104620000-104967500 GCA_016271365.2 Neoceratodus forsteri
ATATTTGTTTATATATATATATATATATATATATATATATATATATGTGTGTATATATAAATATGTATGTGTGTGTATATATATATATGTATACATGTGTATTATATAAATATACTATATATATAGTGTGTGTGTTTGTGTGTGTGTATATATATAACATAGAAACATAGAATTTGACAGCAAATAAGGACCACTTGGCCCACCTAGTCTGCCCATTTTTCTACCTGATGGATAAGCTGCAGATTCTAGTTAATCAACAGCTTACTTCCTCCTACCCTCCACTAAAATTGCCTTATGTCTGTCTTATGGCATTCTTGAATTCTCCCACTGTTCCTGACTCCACAACCTCCTCAGGAAAGCTGTTCCATGCATCCACAACCCTCTCTGTGAAAAAAATACTTTCTAACATTACCTCTGAGCTGCCCCCCTCTATCTTCAAATTGTGTCTCCTTGTTCTTGCACATCACTTCTTCTGAGAGATGCTACCCTCTTGTACTTTATTAATTCCCTTGAGATACTTGAAAGTTTCTATCATGCCCCAACCCCCTTTCCTCAAGGGTATACATATTAAGCTGCTTTAGTCTCTAATCATATGTCTTCTGGTGCAAACCATGCACCATTTTGGTTGCCCTCCCCTGAACAACCTCACCCTGTCTATGACTTTGCAGAGATGGGGTCTCCAGAATTGCATGCAGTACTCCAGATAGGGTCTCACACACATATATATATATATATATATATATATATATACATATATATATTAAGAGAGAGAGAGAGGAAAGGGATGCTTCTTGTAGTTCTTGTTTTTAACTGACAATTTAAATATGTCTTTAATCCGGGTGGGGGGTGTTTTTCAGAAACTGCATTCTTATACACATTGTGACATTCTTAATGTGATTTAAGAGCCATCTGCTCAAGTAGTTTTTATCTTATAAGTCTATTTAATTTATATGCAGTGGAATTCTTTGTATGTCTCCTACACTAAGCACCTCTGACTCTTAGAATCTCTCAGCTAAAGGTGAAATAGTACTGTTAAGCTTCTCTGACATTATCTGCTTTTTTTAAGTGAGTATTTTAAACCAATGGGGATTTTTTCAGCTTTTTTTTCTGCATGATCTGTGTGCTAAATTGACTTTTCTAAATAACTATCAGTACCTTTCTGACAAATGACTTGTAGGTCTGAAGGCGAAAGCACTTTGTTCTTTTTGTTACATCTATGTTGGTCCAATAAAAAGTATCAATTCATTTGCTTCTGGATCTATACTAGCAAGGGTTTTTTTTTGCAGAGCTTCCTGCAGTGTGAGAGAACATGTAACCTAGCATTGTATTCAATGGTACAGCAACAGTAAATTCATAAGTATGCTTAATATCACTGTCCTGTAACATCACTGTGTTTTGTGAGGCAGAAAGAAAATGTTGAGTGCTTTTTCCTGTACCAATAGAAAGACATTATAGTAGCCTGAGACAAACATCTTTTTGTTCTAATATTGCTGTGCTGCCTGATTAACAGGCAGAGTAGAGGTTATGTTATTACGTCTGGTACTGGATAGCCTCAGAAGGACATGTCAACTATATAAAACAAGCATTTGTCAATGCCGAATGTTTGCTTGCTGGCATTGGCAGTGGTAGTGTAGAAGTTACAGAGGTGCGTAATAGGAATGGCAGTGAAGTACTGAACTGAAGCCAACCCCACCACCACCCTGCAGAGAGTGACAGGCATTGGGGTGTGCGTTTGGGTCGTCAGGCATAACGGCCACGCCATTTCACCACACCCCACCCTGCAGACACTGACAAGTGTCACGGTGTTCCTTGGGGTCTTTGACCCTTATGCGCACCCCATTTCATTCGGAAATATGGTGAGATGGGTGCAATATAGGAGAATGGGGTGAAGTTTGGGGCTGAAGAGTCCAAGGCATACCTCAATGCCTCTCACTGACTGCAGGGTGTGGAATGGTATGAGCATCACAGGCAAGAATCCCAAGTCACACCCCTGATGCCTGTCATTTTCTACAGGGTTGGGCGTTATAGTTGGAAACCCTAATACCTCAGGCATTCATTGGTATTTTCACTCCAAATCTTCAACATGTTTGTTTGTGACCCCACCTCATGAACAGGGGGAATATCACTTTGTTAGCCGAAAGCTGCTTATGCACAGTGACTACGGCATTTAGCACCACAGGTGCAAAAACATTCCGAACAGGATGTAAAAAATGACAGCTGTACTGTTCATGGGGAGGTGTAAAAAATGGCAATGTTGCAAATCTGTACTAAAAATATTGAAAAAAATGGTGAAGTCACGAGCGTACATAGAAACTGTGCAACGCACACCCGTAATATAATTAGGTTGGGGATTTTTTACAGCAGATTGTCAACTCAGGCATTTTGGTGCCTCCGATCATGAACAGTGTCACTGTGTTTTTCTTTATCTGTGCGAACAATGATTTCCCACAGCGACCACGCTCTCTGCACTGAAAGTGTGAAAACACACTTCAGCCATGTTGTGAAAAATGACAGCTGTACTGTTCATAAGGAAGTGTGGAAAAATGTCACTGGTGAAAATCTGGACTGAAAATATTACAAAGTCATGAAGTAACGAGGGTGCGTGGAAACTGCACAATGCTCACTCGTATCACAGTCATTTTATGGACTTTTGTCACCAAATTTTCAACATAGCCATTTTAAGACCTCTGCTCATGAACAGTGTCACTGTGATTTTCTTAATTTGTCCCATACATTGATTTCGCATACCGACTGCGCCATTGTGCGCTACATGGGTGGAAACACATTTCAGGTGAGATTTGAAACATGACAGCTGTACTACTCATAAGAAGGTGTGGTAAAAATGCAATTTTTGAAAATCTGGAATGAAAATATTGAAAATTCGCGAACTTACGAGCGTGCGTAGGAACTGTACACCGCACGCTCGTAAAACAGTCAATTTTGGAATTTTTCACCAAATTTTCAACATAGCCATTTTAAGACCTTTGCTCATGAACAGTATCACTGTGATTTTTTAATTTATCCCGCACATTGATTTCGCACACCGACTGCGCCATTGTGCGCTACATGGGCGGAAACACGTTTTGGGTGAGATGTGAAAAGTGACAGCTGTACTACTCATAAGAAGGTGTGGCAAAATGGCAATTTTGGAAATCTGGAGTGAAAAGATTGAAAATTCACGAACTTACGAGCCTGCGTAGGAACTGCACAATGCACGTTCGTAAAACAGTCTATTTTAGAATTTTGGCACCAAATTTTCAACATGGGGTTTTTGAGACCCCTTCTCATGAATGATGTCACTGTCATGGTGTTGATTATGCCCGAAGGGTGATTTCACGCAGTGACTGCACAGTGACTGTGAAATCGCCTGCCCGACTCAACACCATGACAGTGACAACAATCCGAGAAGGTCCCAAAACCCCATGTTGAAAATTTGGTGCAAAATTCCAAAAATGCCTGAGATATGCAACAAAGTTGAAACCCCCCTATCTAGCCCATTATACAGCTTACCGGCATTTCCTCAGTTCGCGGTCGGCTTTGAAGAGTGCAGACGTGTTCCCGGTCCACCGAAGATCGTCGCGCCGAGCTCCGGAGGTAAGTATGGGGTGAGGGGGTGTGGGAGGCTGGGTGCGCAGTGGGTGGGTGCAGGTTGTGGGAGGGGGCGAGGAGACTACGTGGGACAATTTTTTTCTTTACAGGTATAAAAAAAAACGGACGACGTGGGACATTTGCCACGCTGGGGTGGGCTCCCAGCATGGCACAAGAAGGGTTGGGGTGGTGCGTTCAGCTGACGGGGGATTGGGCACCCCCGTCAGCCTACAAACTGCTTGCCATGCTGGGGTGGGCTCCCAGCGTGGCACTACTGGGGGAGTTGGGACAGTGCTGCCGACGGTTGGGCACCCCCTCCGGCTATTTCATTACCTGCCATGCTGGGGTGGCACCCAGCGTGGCATTTCAGAAGGGTTTTGGGGGTGGGGGAAGCAGCACAGCCGACAGGGATTGGGCACCCGTCAGCTATACAGTGTTGCATGCTGGGGCGCGCACTCCCGCGGGCGCGCTGTCTGTGGGGAAGCCTGCGGTGAGCAGCCTTATCTTATCACTGCTCACCTGCCGTAGCCCCTTTCAACTGTATGCCACTGCATTTTGGAGCTTGTCATGAGACAGCTCCAGAATGCATTGGCTTACAGGGCCACGCCGCCAACACACTGACTGAATTGGAGAGAGGAGGTGACACACCTCCGAAATCTCCGATGATGGCACTATGTTTCTTGCACATGCGTGCAAGCAAACATAAAAATGACAGCTGTACTGTTCATGGGGAGGTGTAAAAAATGGCAATGTTGCAAATCTGTACTAAAAATATTTTAAAAATGGTGAAGTCACAAGCATACATAGAAACTGTGCAACGCACACCCTTAATATAATTAGGTTGGGGATTTTTTACAGCAGATTGTCAACTCAGGCATTTTGGTGCCTCCGATCATGAACAGTGTCACTGTGTTTTTCTTTATCTGTGCTGAACAATGATTTCCCACAGCGACCACGCATCTCTGCGCTGGAACTGTGAAAACACACTTCAGCCATGTTGTGAAAAATGACAGCTGTATTGTACATAAGGAAGTGCGGAAAAATGTCACTGGTGAAAATCTGGACTGAAAATATTACAAAGTCATGAAGTAACGAGGGTGCGTGAAAACTGCGCAATGCTCACTCGTATCACAGTCATTTTATGGACTTTTGTCACCAAATTTTCAACATAGCCATTTTAAGACCTCTGCTCATGAACAGTGTAACTGTGATTTTCTTAATCTGTCCTAAACATTGCTTTCACACACCAACAGCACCATTGTGCGCTACATGTGCGAAAACACATTTTGGGCGACATATGAAAAATTGCAGCTGTACTGTTCATAAGGAAGTGTAATAAAATGGCAATGTTGAAAATCTGGAGTGAAAATATTGAAAATTCGTGACCTTACGAGCGTGCGTAGGAACTGCGCAACGCACGCTCGTAAAACAGTCATTTTGAGGAATTTTTTCACCAAATTTTCAACATAGCCATTTTAAGACCTCTGCTCATGAACAGTATCACTGTGATTTTCTTAATTTGTCCAGTACATTGAATTCGCACACCGACTGCGCCGTGTTGCGCTACATGGCAGAAACACATTTTGGGTGAGATGTGAAAAATGACAACTGTACTACTCATAAGAAGGTGTGGTAAAATGGCAATGTTGAAAATCTGGAGTGAAAATATTGAAAATTCGCAAACTTACGAGCCTGCGTAGGAACTGTGCAACTCACGCTTAAAACAGTCATTTTTTGGAATTTTGGCACCAAATTTTCAACTTGGGGTTTTTGGGACCCCTTCTCATGAATGATGTCACTGTCATGGCATTATTCAGGCCCGAAGGGTGATTTCGCAGTGACTGCGCAGTGACTGCGAAATCACCCTTCGGGCCCGATAACACCATGACAGTGACATCAATCATGAGAAGGGGTCCCAAAACCCCATGTTGAAAATTTGGTGCAAAAATTCCAAAAATGCCTGAGATATGCAACAAAGTTGAAACCCCTATCTAGGGCATTATACAGCTACCGGCATTCTCAGTTCATGGGTCGGCTTGAAGAGTGCAGACGCACTCGATCCACTAAGATCATCGTGCCGAGCTCCGGAGGTAAGTATGGGTGAGGGGGTGGGGGAGGCTGGGTGCGCAGTGGTGGGTGCGCGGTTGTGGGGAGACTATCATGAGACTGTTTTTTCTTTACAGGCAAAAAAAAAAGGACGAGTGGACATTTGCCACACTGGGGTGGGCTCTCAGCGTGGCACAAGGATGGTTGAGGGGTGCGCTCAGCTGACAGGGTATTGGGCACCCCGTCGGCCTAAGGATTGCTTGCCATGCTGGGGTGGGCTCCAGCATGGCACTTACTACTGGGGTAGACAGTGCCACCGACGGGGATTGGGCACCCCATTGGCTATATCATTACTTGCCACGCTGGGGTGGGCACCCAGCATGGCATTTCGAAGGCTTTGGGGAGGTGGGGGGACGTAGCACATCTGACGGGATTGGCCACCCCGTCGGCTATACAGTGCATGCATGCGGGGCGCCGTGACGCCTGCGTGAGCGCCTGTCTGTGTGTGCGGGGGGCAGAGCGCGCCATGAGCAGTTGATATTCATCGCTGCTCACTCAAGCATAGCTCCCCCTTTCAACTGTATGCCACTGCATTTTGGAGCTTGTCATAGACAGCTCCAGAATGCATTGGCTTACAGGGGCCATGCCTGCCAACACACTGACTGAATTGGAGGAGGAGGTGACACACCTCCGAAATCTCCGATGATGGCACTATGTTTCTTGCACATGCGTGCAAGCAAACATAAAAACACATCAGGAGAGATTCTAATGCTCTATAGCAGGTTTCTATCATATGATTAGTTCACAAATATTACTAATGAATATTTGTCACAGCACCACAATGTGAACTTAAGTCATGCATAGCCTAGTCATACCTTTGAAGCCTAGGACATGCAATGGAGTTTTGTGAGATGGCAAGCATATGCAAAACTGGTCTCAATGAGGACCAGGTGGTGGGATTCAGACTTACAAGTGTGCTATGCGCAAATGCTGTTTACAAGGCAGTGTTGTTTCTAGTAATAATTACTAATATTTATGCTCTCACTGTATGATTAACAATGTCTATCCTTCATTAGTACAGTATGTCTCTTCATTCTTTGTATTTCTCTCACAATGTGACGTGTTCTACTTTAGTGGTTTATGGGAGAAGGGGGGGAAATAGTACAGATCATGCATTCTCTGTAGCCTTTTGCATGCGTTGTGTGAGGAAGAGACATCAAGTGAGTCTCGAAAAATGACATGGAAGTTTTAGCCCTTTGTGTCACCAAGTGTGACAAATAGCCACCCCTCCTAAGACACAAATAAAGTGTCATTTGGTATGACATTGTAATGCAGGATACAGAAATATTTGGGACACATATAAAACATAAGGAAACATGGGTATGCTGGATTGCAGTTCTCTGTCATATGATTAATGCAAGCATTATCACTAAACAATATGTGGAACAGTATTCTAGTGTGACATTACTGTGCAAACACAAGTTATACATTTTAATCCCATCACCTGCAAATGAGTTGTCTGTGATGGTGAGCATATTACAAACAAACCACAATGAAGATCAGGTGATATAATTCAAATTTATGAATGTGCTATGCCCAAGGCACATACACATGATGGTGTTGTTGAAAATATGCATTAGTAATATTTTTGCTGTAATGGTATGATTCACAAGGTATATTCAGCATAATTATGTATCTTTTTCTTTCTTGTTTGTTTGTCATAATGTGAGATGTTAAGTTTTTTTGGGGAGGGAGTTGTAAAGCATAGCACTGATTACAAACACCCTGTTGTGTTTGCATTCCTTTTCCTCAGTGTTATGTCATGAGGCCACATTAGGGAACACACAGGCTAACTAGGTAATGCTAGGTCATTTTAGTATTGCTGATATGGAACAGGCTTACAAAGAACACTGAGTCATAGACAAAATAAGGAGATATGGTTACGATAAAAACCTGCTTGATAACATACGATGACTTCAACAATATTCCTAAAGAATATATGGGCCAGGACCCCAGTGTGAACTTAAGTTGTGCATAGCACATTTTTTTGTTTCAGTCTTAGCATGTTAAATTGACTTCTATCTCATATGAAGCACATCACAAATAAGCCTCTCCGAGGTAGTCTGCAACTATGTTGCTTTTACTCCTTCTTGTACATACTTAGCTCGATCATATAATGCAGTTAGTCTGGTGTCTGGTCTTTTCTAATTGCATTATATGGTAGAATGTCATTCACTGTGGTTTTAAATACATCAAATGGAGCTTACAGTTTGTGAGACAAACAGTATCCTTTAACGAGCAAACTTTTCTCTACTGGTCCTCAGATAATGGACAATAGATGTATGCACAAAACAAAACAGAAAAAGTTACGGTAGTGACAGCTCAGGATTGTTTTGCTCCTAGAATTTGTTTGCTCCATGGTGAGCTGCATTCTAACCTGCAAATTCAATCCTGCAATAAGCAAAGTAAGAAGTCTAGCACTCCAGCAGCTGTTTAAGTGGTCAGAATGTTAACTACACTGTGCAACCAATACTGGTTTTTCAGGTTTTTTTTAATTAGTGTTTGTATTGCAGAGACAATCACTCATCATGCATCAAGCAAATCAAGACGGCTAGCAGTCAACGAACTGTTTAATGTAACTGAACAGAACTTTAACTGAAGTGTGTGAACATCAGTGTGATTCTTTTTTTTTATCCAAAATGTTCATATTCTCAGTGGCACACACTAATTTTGAGTTGCTTTTTGTATAAAGCAAGCTATGTCACAGATCGCTGACACTAAGTGATGAATAAAAACTATGCAAAACTGAATTGTTGAAAATCTACATGCCAGTCCATGACAGCATTCTGACAGATGAGTTACAATCCAGGTCAGTTACATTAAACAGTCAGTCCTAATCTTCTAGTTTACTTACTTTACCAATGTTATAAATCCGCCGTATATGAATGTTCAATCTGTTTATCTAAAACAAGGGCTAGATGACATCACAACAGCTTCAGTATCCTGAAGACTAAAATAGTCAAGGGTTGGATTGTGTTGTGAAAGTGAGGTATGTCTGCAGGGGAGGCTTAACATTTTAAATGTACTTCGTTGGCAGGGTTTTCCCAACAGCTAAAACATAGGGGCACAGTAACTGGGGCTCACAGTGCAATTTTTAAAAATGAACTTTTGGCTACTTGTTTTCCAGTACTTGCAATGCAATCGGATATTTTGCCAAGATGCTCAAATTATTTGACAGCAATTTCCTGCATGGGGAAGCCAGTGGACAGGTACATTACTACTTTTTGACAAAAGAGTTGGCACCAGTATTTGTTACATGAAAATACCTTCAGTTTGGCAAAATAAAAATAAAATTTAAATAGATAGAGTTTTAGACGTAGTACTGACGTGCTTGAGAGGTACTTCTGAGATGGAAAAAGAGCTATTGACTATATGTATTTAGACTTGCTTGATAGTTTTCTTGTGCCTATACTACATGTGGGCAACTGAGGTGGGGGTGATACTAACATACTAACATACTATTTGCCAGCAGATTAGGCCTTACGGTCTATCGAGTCTGCTCAAACCTCAGATCCCTAGTTGGGTGCCGACGCCCTCCCCCCCTTGTGTTCCAGAAACCCCTATCATACATCCCCACCCCCCCGGGACAGGCCATCATCTGATACATCCACTTTCTGTGTCTGTCCCACCCTTTCTTGAAGCCCTCCACTGTGGATCTCTGAACCAGCTCTCCAGGCACTGCATTCCAAGGGTCCACCATCCTCTCAGTGAAAAACCTCCTCCTCCTTTCCCCCCTCACCCTTCCACCTTCCAACTTCAAACCATGCCCTCTGGTGATACCTCCCTGCTTTAGTCTAAAGATCCCCTCCATGTTTACCCTATTTATTCCCTTGAGGTACTTGAAGACCTCAATCATGTCCCCCCTGTCTCTCCTCTCCTCCAATGAAAACAGGCAGAGCTCCTCAAGTATTTCCTCATACGTCAAACCCCTAGTCCTCGTATCATCTTAGTTGCCCTCCTCTGTATCCTCTCCAGGAGCTGTATGTCCCTCTTCAAGTGTGATCTCCAGTACTGTACACAGTACTCAAGGTGTGGTCTAACCAGTCCATTGTACAGTGGCAGAATCACTTCCTTGCTCCTAGAGGTGATCCCTTACGATGCATCCCAACATCCTGCTTGCCTTGCTAGCCACTCTCCTGCACTGCTCAGAGTTATTCATACATGCATCCACCATGACCCCTAGGTCTTTTTCCCCTATTGAGGCCTCCAGCGCCTCCCCTCCCAGGGTGTACCTGTGTTTAGGGTTTCCCCCCAAGATGTAACACCTTGCACTTCGTGATATTGAAATTTAATTTCCATGTGTGAGCCCAGCTTTCCAGGGTGTCCAGGTCCCCTTGCAGGGCCAACCTCCCCTCTTCTCTCTCAACTACTGCTCCCATCTTGGAGTCATCAGTGAAGAAACTCATTTCACACCCTATACCCTCCCTGATGTCCAATATGTATGCATTAAACAGGATCGGACCCAGGGCCGAGCCCTGCGGTACCCCACTTCCAACCTCTCTAGGGTTCGAGAGCTCCCCACCGACCACTACTGTCTGGGTACATCCAGCTAGCCAGTTTTCAATCCATCTGACCATCAAAGGGCCTACTCCCAACCCCATCAGTTTCTCCACCAGACAATTGTGGGGGGCAGAATCAAACGCCTTGCTGAAGTTCAAGAATAATAGATCCACAGGCTTTCCCCTGTCCAGTTCTGATGTTACCCATTTGTAGAACTCCACAAGATTGGTTTGACATGATCTACCTGGCACAAACCCATGTTGCCGACTATCCAGACCTCCCACCTCCTCCAAGTACACGCTCAATCGTTCCTTTAGTATACTCTCCATTAATTTTCCCACCACTGAGGTCAAACTAATGGGTCTGTAGTTACCTGGTACTTCCTCGACCCCCTTTATGGATTGGCACCACATGCCTCTGCCAATCCCTAGGTACCCTCCCTGTCTCAAGTGACCTGTTGAAAAGCTCCACCAGGGGTGCAGCCAGTATGTCCGCCAATTCCCATAGTAGTCTCGGATGAATGCCATCCGGCCCAGGAGATTTGTCTTTCTTTAGGGCCTTGAGGGCTAACCACACCCTTTTGGCGGAGATAGCATCATCCGTCCTTTCCACCTTACTGGCCTTTTTATCCTTATCCTGATATGACACCCCTTGGGTACCTCTCCCTCCCTCTTGCTCCATTTCTGTTGCTCCCCTGATCCCACTCACTACCGCTTCTATCCCCATCGTGCCTTGCTTTGTAGATATCCCATCCCCCTCCCTAGTGAACACAGAGGCAAAGTACTCATTAAATACCTCTGCCTGGTCCTCGCCTCTTCCACCCATCCTCCTTCTGATCTCAATCTGCTGAGATGGCCCTTAGTTTTCTCCACTCCCCAATGTACTGGAAGAACCCTTTCCCTCTCCATGTATCCCTGTGCCAGCCGCTGCTCTTTTACTGGACTTTGCCCCTCACCATCCGGTGACTTTTCTAGATGCAAGATGGTACATTTCCTTATCCCTATCCTCTTGTTGTTTTATATTTTTGTGGGCGCCTTCTTTCTCTGACTGCTACCTGAACCTCACTGGACCACCAGCATGGTTTATGTGACCTTGCTCCCTTTCGTTTCACCTTAGCGCAGGTCCTGACTGCCTCATGAAGTCCCCATTGTATGACCTCCCATCTCCTTTCCACACTTGTCATTGATGTAATCCCCTTCAAGTGATCCTTGAGAATATTTCCCATGCCCACAAAGTCTGCCCCCTGAAGTCCACTGCCAGTGTCCTAGATCTCCCCCCCCATGCTTATTTGAAACCAGACAGTATTGTGGTCGCTCCCAATCAGGGGATCCTCTACAACCAGGTCCCTTACCAGATCCCCATCTGCCAGAACTACATCCAGGACATGCCCCTTCCTTGATAGGACAAGTGCATAAAATAAATATTCAATGGCAGTGAGCCAGTGAATCAAAAATCATCAAACTGTTGTCCAATTGAATACAATACTTTTTCTTGTTTCCTTGCCACGATTGATATATACACTAGAAAGACAGAAACACTCAGATGCATACACAGACAGACACATACACACACAGTTTTGTAGGTGGTGCTGAAAGCAGATAGGAGATGCAGAGCTGCAAAGTATTGAGTTCATCATATTAATACACTTCCACCAATATGTTAGTATCGACAGTTTGTACACACAATACGATATTGCTTTCTATGAATGGAATTCCACTTCTCTCAAATTCAATATACTGTACAAAAGATCACGTGTTTTAACATGTTTGATGTAATCAAGGCTTGTGTATGAAAACAATAGCCCAGCTGGTAGAAATTCCTGCTTACTACTAAAATATGAAATTAAAGTAAATAGCAACTTAAAGGTATAGTGTTCTGTTAATAAATATTCATTCATGAAAATACATTAGAGTGCTATCAAACAGAAACTGGTATAATAAACCAAAGCAGTGGTGTGTGCCTACTTGTCTTTTTTATATGACACTATCAAGAATGCCTGTAAATGTAAAACAAACACCATACAACATCTCCCTTAGAAAGACATAATTGTTTATGACAGTGAACATGACATTGTATGTTTGAAGACCTGCAGTTTATTTATAGAGGTCAGCAATGCTTTGGATGCATGAAACAGTTTCAAAACCACACAAAAAAGAACACAAACAAAAATAAATTTTGAAGTCTATGTGTGAGCTTTATCAAGTGACCTGCAGTAAAATAAAGCACAACAAGAGCACAAACATCTTAAACTGTGAGTACCCTGACTTGTATTTGCATCGGTGTAATTTTTTTAAAATCTTTGTCAAACAGCCAAGGCTCACTAAGGACTAGTGGCTGTTTTCATGGGCGACCTGGATATACTGGGCAGTTAAAAATGATTTGCTCAAAGTCACACAGTATGCAAGTGGAGGTTGTAAGAATCAAACCCAGGTTTGGTCTGATGGATGTACTAAGCTCATTTATGGCTTGGTACTGTAACCTGTAGGTTATAGTGCCAGCCCGAGACAAGCCGTAATTGTCTGCATTATGTGAAATACAATAAGAAATCGTGCTTATGAATGATGACAATTTGTCTTGCAAGCTGTGAATGATATTTTGTGTATATACAACCACAGTGAGTGTCAATTTGCCATGTAATGGAGATAGTCTGCTCTAGTGTTTTTGCATTATACAGGAGAATGTCATTCACTGTGGTTTTACAGACATAAAATGTAGTGCACAGTTTGCAAGACAAATTGTACCCTTTCATGAGCAGACATTTCCCTATTGGCCCTCACACAATGGAAAGTAGTCAAATGTATGCAAAAAAAAAAAAAACACAACAGGAAAAGGCACTATAGTGACAGTTCAGGATTTTTTTGCTCTCAGAATTCTTTTGCTCCGTGGTGTGCTGCAGTGTAACCTGCACATCCCATCCTGCAATAAGCAAAGTAAGAAGGGTAGCAGTCATGGGGCTGTTTAATTTACCTGGAGAGGAGTTTAACTGAAGTGTTTGAACAATACAGTGATTTTTTTCCCCCTAAAATATTCATATTTACACTGGCACACACTCGTTTTGAGCTGCTTGTTGTATAAAGCAAGCTGTCTCACAGACAAGTGACAGTAAATGATCGATAAGAACTATGTTAATTTGTATTGTTAGAAATATACATGGCAGTCCATCACAGATTTTTTTATAGCTTACTTAAAATCCAGCTGAGTAACATTTAACAGTTACGCCTACACTCCTAGTTTTCTTACTTTACTAATGTTATAAATCAGCCTTATTTGCATGTTCCATGTGTTTATGTCAAACAAGGCTTAGGTAACATCAGAACAGCTTCAGTATCTAGAAGAGCAAAATAGTTAAGGTGGGGATTGTGTTTTAAAAGTGAACGATGTCTGGAGGGGAGCCTTAAGATTTAAAATATACTTCATTGGGAGGATTTTCCCACACCTAAAACATAGTGGCACAATAACTGGGCCTCACTGTATGATTTTTAAAAATTAACTTTTGGCTACTTGTTTTCCAGTACAGTACTTGAAATAAAATCAGATATTTTGACAACAAGTTGAAATTTATTGGCAGAAATTAATTGCATGGGAAGGCAGTGGACAGCTACCTTACTAGTTTTTTGCCAAAACAGTTGGGACCAGTATTTGTTACATAAACAGTACCCTCAGTCTGGCAAAAAAAAAACAAAAAAACATGCAGTTCTAAAATGTTTCAGAGGTAGTCCTGAGATAAAAAGAGATTTTGCCTTTATCAATTTAAACTTGTTTGAGGGCTTTCTTGTGCCTATAGCATATGTGGGCATGGGGGGTGATAGTGATAGTGATAGCCAAAGTGCAGGAAATAAATACCCAATGGCTGTGATACAGCACATAAAAAATCATCAAACTATTGTTCAACTTAACATAATTATTTATCCTATCTACTCTATGATATAATTTATACATACACTACAGAGACACACACATACACTTATACACACACACACACACACACACACACACACACACACACACATATGCACAGTTCTGTAGGTGGTATTCAATGAAGGTAGAGAATCCAGAGTTGCAAAGTATGGAGTTCATCATATTAATGAACTTCCATGAATATATCAGACCTAACAGTTCTTACACACTATACGATGCTGATTTTCATAAATGGACTTCAACTTCTCTGAACGTCAATATAGTGTATAAAAGACTGTTTGCTTTGACATGTTTAATGTAATCAACACTTGCATATGAAAACAATAACGCAGCTGGTAGAAATACCTGCTTAATACTAAAAAATGAAATTAAAGCAGCAGTACTATCAAATCAGGAAGTCATCTATCAAAATTTTGCTTTTTTGTTGTAAGCATGTGGCCAAAGTTCCAGTTTCCATACCTCTAAATATTTTTTTTCAGTCATCTTTAGTTTTTTAGATATTTGATATTTATTTCAATTTTTGTGCCACCACAATAAATATGGTGGCTGACTAATTTTCAGCTGTGCTTTTCCTTCGGATCACATCATGTCTTTTGACTATAGCGGTGCGACCCTCTACTGACCATTCTCAATATCCCTACAAGTCATTCACATGTGCAGTTGGCAGAAGAGGGGGTTCCAGTGCAACATGCTTGGTGGCAGAAGTGTAAACAAAGCAAAGGATAACTGAGTAAATTACTCAGTGATAGTACTATGCCAGTGGGAAAGAGTACCAGGTATATGATCAGCAGAGCACAGGGAATAAACTGTCAAAAATTGCAATTTTTTTCATGGTACTTCTGCTTTAAAGTAAATAGTTGCTAAAAGCTACAGTGTTTTGTTAATAAATGTTCATTTACCAAAATACATCACACTGTTGTCAGACAGAAGTTGGTATAATAAACTAAAGCAGAGGTCTGTGTATACTTTTTCCCCATAAGACTATCTAGCATGCCTGTTAATGGAAAGTAAACACAATGAAACTGCTCCCTTAGAAAGAGCAAGGTATTCATCACAATGAAGATGACATTCTAAGTTTCAAAATGTGCACTATATTTATACAGGTCAGCAGTGCTTTGTATGAATGAAACTGTTGTAAAAACAGGCAAGAAAAAACAAATCAAAGTGTATGTGTAAATAGTATCACGTGGCCTGCAGTAAGATATAGCACAGCAAGGAGCAGAAACATCCTGCCCTGTGAGTACCATGACTTTTCTTTGCATGGGTCTGACTTGTCTTCATTTTGTTACACCTAGTAGAAGAAGTATGTTCATCAAAGATAGCAGTTTGTCTTGCAAGCTGTAAACAATATTTTGGGTATATTAAACCACAGTGAGTGTCATTGTGCCATACAGTGCAGTCAGTCTGCTGTTTTGCAGTTGTATCATATGGGAGAATGACATCCACTGCGGTTGTATACACATAAAATGTAGTTTACAGTTTGCGAGACACAGTATGCCCATTTAATAAGTACAGTTCTCCCTACTGCTCATTACACAAGGGAAAGTTGTCAAATCTATGCAAAAAGCAAAACAGGAACTGCCACAGTGGCTACAGGTCAGGAGTTTTCTGTTCCTAGAATTTTTGTGCTTCATAGTATACTGCATTGCAATCTGCACATACCATCTTATAGTGTGCTTTATACTAACAGTATGTCATGCATCATCCCCTAATACTATACACGCACATAGGTGTATTAATAGCAATGTTAAATGACTTGCAAAATAATATGAATAATGAATCCTACCTTAAAATGCAGCAGCAATGTTTCAGTTGTTATCTTCAAAGGAAAGATGACTATAAGAGGCAAATTCAAAGAAAAGCAAGTTGTATGTCGAGGAAATAAAATTGAGGAGCTGAGTCTATTATTGTTTGATACAATATCGATGTCTGTGCAATTACAGAAACTTGGTTCTCTGAACAGGAATGGGGAGTTACTATTCCTGGATACACTCTGATTAGTAGGGAGAGGAATCACAAGAAAGGTGGGGTGTGGCCTTTTATATAAAAAAGAGCTAAAACCTGCTGAAGTTGCACAAAATAGCAGTGTATCCAGTCAAAATGAAATAATTTCAGTTAAAATCCCAAATTCTTCTACTGATTTAATTTTTGGTCTGGGCTATCTGTCCCCTAACATGTGGACAGAAGATACACACATCTTTCTGGATGAAATTGAGGGGAAAGTTGCAGAATGAGACATTACTTCTGGGTGATTTTAATTTTCCAGCTATTGATTGGAAAAGCTTAACCAGAGTAAGCTCAGTGTAAAAAATATTTATTGAAATAATATCCCAAGGCAATTTAGAGCAGAAGATGCATTAAGGCACTAGGAAAAATAATATATTAGATTTAATATTTATATACTCAGAATTAAGTGTCCTAGGCCCCAAGTTGCTTCCACCATTGGGTAGCAGTGATCATAATATAATCCAGCTAGACATCCTGTTAACAGTTAATAAACCCATAACAGGTATTACTTAATGTAGGGACTTCTTCAAGGCAGACTACCATAGCATTAAAAAATTCTTAGAAAAATGGAACTGGGTTGAGGAATTAAAAGACTTGAAATAGAACAGACTTGGGAATAAATATTTAATAAACTAAATATATGTATTGAGACATGGGTCCCAGAAAGAGTTAAATACACAAAAAATTGTAGGGTACCCATCTGGTAGACCAGGAAAATAAAAAAGGTTATCAAGAAAAAGAAGAAATTATACAAAAGACAAAAAAAATTTCCAACTAATATTAACATTAAAACCTATAAAGAAATTACAAAGGAAGTAAAGCTAAGAATAAAAAATGCCAAAAAAGATGCTAAAAAAGGTTGGCTATAACAGTTGGAGATAAAAAGAAGAAATTCTATAATTATATAGGTTCCCTAAAAAAAAGCAATAGGATGACAGGACCTATATTATCAGAAAAGGGTCTAATAAATTCGGAATGAGAAATGGCCACAATCTTTAATCAATATTTTCTTAGTGTTCATAAAGAGAAAGAGGAGATATCTGAAGAACTACCTCCACTACAAGATGACTATCCGGTCTTTAAGCCTTCTGATATTGTTGAAACAATAAAACTTATTAAAAACAATAGCTCAGCAGGACCAGACAGTATACAGTCTAAATTTTTGAAGGAACTGAATTATCAACTTGCAGGCCCATTATCTTTGCTATTTAATGCATCATTAAAATCCAGAGAAACCTTAAACATATAGAATAAGGCCCAGGTAACCCAGAACATAAAAAAGGGAGAAAACAGGATGTGAAAAATTACAGGCCAATTACCCTAACATCTGTCCTAGGTAAAACTCTTGAACGGTTACTGCAGAAACACATTATGGATCAGCTAAAAAACATTTCACACTATAACCTAACAGAACATGGTTTTCTGTCTGGTAGATCTTGTTTGACCAATCTTATGAGCTTTTTTTGAGCCTATAAGTGCCGCTTTAGATAAAGGAATGCCTGTTGGTGTGTTTTTTTCTTGATTTTTCTAAAGCATTTGATTCAGTTTCACATAAAATCTTGATCCAGGAGCTAGTTAAACTTCAGTTCCACTCAAATATAATCAGGTGGATTAGCACTTGGCTAAATCACAGAACCCAATGTGTGGGCATAAGGGATTACTAGTCTACTTGGGGAGAAGTGACAAGCAGGGTACCGCAGGGCTCCGTTTTGGGCTTAATTTCTTATTATCATCCATGCAAACTCTTCCAGGAGTGTGGTCATGCAAACACGCCGATGATTGTAAAATTGGTGGAATTGTTCATAATACAAAATCAGCAAAGTCCTTTCAAGATAACCTTGATCACCTGGCAAATGGGGCAATAGAGCATAAATTAATGTTCAATGAGCAAAAGTGCAAAGTTATGCACTTTGGATCAAATAATCTCAGATTCCAGTATAAATTAAATAATATTCTGTTAAAGGAATCCATAAATGAAAAAGACCTAGGTGTTTGAATTTCAAACAACTTAAAATTTGAGCACTGTACTAGCATGACCATAATAAAATGCAACCAAATAATTAAATGCATACTGAGATTGATAAAAAGCAGGGATCCTGAAGGTATTCTTCCATTAGACTCAGCACTAGTTCGTCCCCATATTGAATATTGCCTTCCATTCTGTGCTCCATACTCAATCCAAGGGAAAAACAAGTTGGAAAAAGGCCAAAGAATAGTAACCAAGCATGTTAGGCATGTAAAACATCTGAGCTATCATAACAGGTTAAAACATCTAAACCTACACACCTGTGGAATACAGAACAATGAGTGGCGAATTACGTCTGGCTTTTACAGCAAATAGGGACGATGCTTTTTTAGAACTAATTGGGTTAACAAAAAATCTTATGCAGTATAATAACACTAGGTCATGCAATCAGAAACTACTTGGGTAAACCAACAGAACACAGAAAAGAAGTCAATGGTATACACAGAGAGTTCTGAGTGTCTGGAATGCGCTTCCCAGTGAGGTGGTTGACAGTGACAGCAGAACTAGCTTCAAAAATAGGTTAGACAGTTTCATGGGGGATAGGAGATTCTCAATTTCCACCATGACAGTTTGACATGGTGGCAAGTTCTGTTATGGACATCAGTCCTTTGAACTTGTTTCCCATCTATGAATCTATGAGAGAAAATACAGTTGGATCAGCAAGTACAATTAAGTACTGCAAGTGTCTCCGATTCTAAATAATAAGTATCTTTAGAAAACCATGTATGGTTAAACAACAAAGGTGCACACAAGAGGCAGGTTACAGTAGCAGCCACAGACACTGCCAGCTATTTCCAGAAATTTCTGTGATATTTCCAGATATATCTAATGCTTTCTCCATTTCTACAGTAGGGGCAGCAGAGAGAAACTCATTAGAAATTTTGTGAAATATCTGGAAATAGCTGGCAATGTCTGTGGCTACTACTGTATTTTATAAATAAATGTAAGGTATACTGTGGCTGTATTTATCTGTGATGTTAACATTTGTTGTAGTTGTAGTACTGCACTTTAATGCTTTTCATTTGCATGACTGTTAGTGGTACCAGATATTTAACATTTCAAAGCAGCAAAAGGTGATACATTCTTCATGTTAATGACATCTTACCAGACAAGTTGTCTGTTAGGTTGTTGATTGCTTGTAAGTATTGCTCCATTTCAAACACTTGCTGGATTTTAAAGTTTGTAGTCTATCTCCCTGTTTGACTACACTGCAATAAATCAGTTTCATTACCAAGTCATGAACTGTGCATGAAGACAGACCTTATACCATTTAGTTAGTAGAATAAATATTATGTCTTGTAATGCATGACTCTTATTAATGTATTGAAATAGGCATACAATTTCAGTGATAATACACATAGGTGAAAGGGTAGGAGTGTCTTTCAAGAAAAGAAACCTATTAGGATAATATAACACAGAAGCATACAAACAGAAATATAAGAGAACAAAATGGCATTAATATATTTCATAGAGATAGAAAGAGGCACTCAGATAGATGTTTGTAGCTGTTTGTAGATGTTTGTAGATGTTTGTAAGTTGAAAATAGAGGGGTTCATTGGTAAAAAGTGGGGTTTAAACTTGTGAAGGGGGGTGTGATGGGAGAAAAGGCTGTCAAGGGGGTGCCGATAAAGGAGGGACTCTGTCTCCACCCCCCTGGGGACAAGGAGGATTGCAGGAAAAGGCCAACTGGCAAAGTGCAGACCAGGGGAAAACAGAATCCCCATGGGAACACGAGCAGGGGAAATGGAACTATAGGGAAAGGGTGGAAGGTAGTCCTGCTAAATGCCAGGAGCTTGGGCAATAAAATGCCTGAGCTCCAGGCGATGCTAACTGAGGGAGCAGTGAATGTGGCAGCGGTCACTGAGACTTGGGCCACTGCAAGACATGACTGGGACCTGAACCTGGAGGGTTACACTATGTTCAGGAAGGACAGTGGGGAGGGAAGGGGAGGAGGGGTAGCAATGATAGTCAAAAACTGCATTGGCATAGGGGAGTAGAGGAGGCGGAGGGAACCGTGGAGGCAATTTGGGTCACACCTTGATAACTAGGGGGGCAAGAGGTAAAAATAGGGTGGTGTATAGACCCCTGCCCTGGCGGAGGAGCTGGAGGACAGTCTGGTGGCAGATGTTAGGAGACACTGCAGACTGGGCAGAGGCAGTGGGTGGTGTTGGGGACTTAAACATGCCAGGAACAGACTGGGAGACTATGACATCCTCTGTGACCAGGGAACAGAGGTTGTTGGATGTCTTCAAGACGCGTTCCTAACTCAGCAGGTGAGGAACCGACCAGGAGAGCACAGTACTGGATGTGGTCTGGCAGACAGTGACCAGATTGGGGGTCTGGAGGTAAGGGACCCATTGGCGGGGAGTGACCATGCCACGGTCTGGTTCTGCCTGGACCTAGGAGGGTAGAAGGCTGCACAAAGACGGAAGTAACCCGACTTCAGGGGCGGATTTTAAGGAAATGGGAAGGATCCTAAGGAGCATTTGGATGGGATTGGGTCAGACATGGATGCTGATAGTAGGTGGAAATCATCAGGAGGGGTGCAGAATGCTACCAGCACCTATGCAAGAGTAAGAGCGAAAATGCGGTAGGGCCCAAAAACCCTGTTGGTGGATCAGGAGGTCCAGGAGGTGCTGCGGGAAAGAAAGCAGCCTATAAGCAATTCAAGTGCTCAAGGGTGAAAGGGATCGAGAGGTACGAGCTGATGGCTAGAAGGGCCACTAAAGTGGTGAGGGCGGCTAAGGCAAGGAAGGAGCAGAACCTGGCCAGGGAAATTAGGAGAGGGAACAAGGGGTTCTTTAGATACATTGGGGAAAGACGAAGGGTGAAGGGGCAGATTAGCAGGATTAAATCAGGGGAGAGATGGGCACAAGACCCGGGGGAGCAGGCTGAGGTACTAAATGAGTACTTCACCTCAGTTTTCACCAGGGAAAATAGGGGTACTGCATCATACATGGGAGGAGACAGAGATACTGAGGAGGGGGGGGACCCTTACCGATCGGCAGGTCTGGGGAGAGGGGGAGGCATAACTGGCAGGTGGGGGAGGGCTAAGCAGGGAGAAGAAGAGGTACCAGAAGTGGAAATCACAGCAGAGAGGAGAAGCCCTCAGCTCCCTTAAGACAGAGAAAGCACGGGGCCAGATAAATTACATCCCAGAGTGCTGAAGGAACTTGCAGATGTCCTGGCGAAACCCCTGGCAGAGCTTTTCACCATCTCTCTGAGGACAGGGTGGGTGCCCCAAGACTGGAAGGTGGTGCATATAGTGCCTATCCACAAGGGGGGATCAAGGGAGGTGGCAGGGTACTACAGGCCTGTCAGCCTGACATCGGTGGTGGGCAAGGTGATGGAGGGCATTGTCAAGGAGAGGCTAGGGGGGGACCTGGATAAGTCAGGGTGCCTGGACGATAGACAGCATGGATTCATCCCAGGGAAATCGTGTCAGGCAAACCTGGTGGAGTTCATGACTGGGTGACAAGTGCCTTGGACCTGGGTAGACCAGTAGATGTCCTCTTTCTAGACTTCAGCAAGGCATTTGACTCTGTTCCTCACGTGGGCCTGTTGGATAAGCTGGGAGAAATGGGGTGGGGAACCAGATGATCAGATGGATAGGCAATTGGCTCCAGGACCGGACCCAGAGGGTCGTAGTTAGTGGGATAGTCTCATCCCAAGGAGGGTCTTAGTGGGGTCCCACAGGGATCAGTCCTGGGCCCTTTCTGTTCAACGCCTATGTATCTGACATAAGGACAGGAATCAGGAGTGAGATGAGTCTCTTTTCAGATGACTCGAAACTGGGGACGGTGGTGGATGGGGAGGAGGGGAGGGTGGCCCTACAGGGGGACCTGGAGGCTCTGGAAAGATGGTCTAGAAAGTGGAAGCTGAGGTTCAACGAAGGGAAATGCAAGGTACTCCACCTGGGGGCCAGAAACCCAGGTCAAGTGTACACCCTGGGGGAGGGGAAATGCTACAAGTCTCAATGGCTGAGAGGGACCTGGGGGTAGTGGTGGATGTCAAGATGAACAACTCTGAGACTTGTAGGAGGGCAGCAGCCAAGGCCAACAGGATGCTGAGATGCATCGCTAGGGGATCACCTCCAGAAGGAGGAAGTGATACTCCTCTGTATAACTGCTTGGTGAGTGCACCTTGAGTACTACGTGTGCAGTTTTGGAGCCACACTAAGAGGACGATTAACCTCCTGGAGAGGGTCCAGAGGAGGGCAACCAAAATGATTTGGGGCTTGGGGGACAGGACCTATGAGGAGAGGCTCGAAGAGCTAAATATGTACACATTGGAAGAGAGAAGGGACCGGTGGGACATGATAGAGGTCTTCAGGTACATGAAGAGGGTAAATAGGGAAGGAACAGTCAGGATGCTTCGAAGGAAGGAGGAAGGGGCCACTAGAGGGCATGGGTGGAAGCTGGAGGAGGGAAGATTCAGGGGAGAAAGGAGGACGTGCTACTTCACTGAGAGGGTGGTGGAGCCATGGAATGCACTGCCTAGGGGGCTGGTGGAGGCAGAGACAGTGGAGGGGTTCAAGAGGGGGTGGGACAGGTACAGGGGAAGGGTTCTGGAAGCAAAATCCAATGCAGCAAGAATATCCGGAACTGGGAAGGGAGAAGCCAGAGAAGGCGAGGGGGACAGCAAGGTCAGCACCCAGGGTGGGGGCTGACCAAAAGAGCAGACACGAAAGACCGTTAGGGCTATTCTTCTGGCGTTTTAGTATGTTAGTATGTTAGCTGTTAGCTAATGCTGTGAAAAAACTAAAACAAGGAGGGTATTTAATGCATTTTTTTAATTTAATGACAGAGTGACAGTTCAGCTATACATTGATGCAAGGTGTTTTATCTTGTCTACAAAATGTTGTACGATATAATACTACAAATATTGAATGTCATATTAAAGGACACGACAGAGTATGTAATGTTTTTTTTTCTACAGTAAGGCAGTAGAAGAAATAAAATTAAATAATATAATGGCATACCTTAAAGTAACGTTGATTTTGACCTGTCCCCTTGGTTGTCCTATTAATAATGGAAACATGCATAATGGTGTGTTTGCATATGAGGGGTAACTATTAGTATATATTCAGTATGTTTTAGGGATGAGCATACTATTTGACCTTCTTGACCTACATCATGCAAAGGCTCAGTCATATTAATTGACCTGTTGTACAGTAAAATGAGATAGTACATATAATAGCTAAGCATTATATTGTAAACAGAAAACATTACACTATGCTTAGTATATTTTTTTGTTGTTGTTTCCCATTGTTTAATCAGAAATGGCAGGCTACATTAAAAACTTGTTCATAGGTGCAATCTGGGGCCACAGGGAAGTTGTGACTTGCTTAGGGTCACATAGTATCCACCTAGAGCCTATGGGATTCAAACTTAGGTCTCCACGTTTGCAGATCATGGGCCCGATTCTAGAAGGTTGGCTCAAGTCACCGCCAAATGCTACTTGTGCCAATTTCAGCTGTGACATTGACCCTGTGCCCTATTCTAGAAGGGGCAGGGTCTCCACGTCCAAGTCCTGCGTCTTGCGACATGTGGCCAGGTATGCCGAACAGGGGGTATTCCTGGTGAGGAAGTCGCAAGCCACAACCGCAGGTTGCAAGTGCAAATCCCATTGCCCACACACTGCTGGCATCCCACAGGGCTAGAGGCCCCCTACCCACTGTTGTGGGGGTCCCCAAATAGCTCCAGTGCCAGCATTTCATACAGTATGTACAGTACAGGCTTCCCTCATCCCATACATACACCTGGTGGTCTAGTGGCCCCCCACCCAGCCATGACAGTCCACTCAGAACCCCCACACATCCCCAGCCAGTGACAGGCACAGCCCACCTCTCACCTCCATGGCCAGCCGCTGACTGCATTCAGTAGGAGCGCTTACTGAATAGACATGCTCAGAAATTAATTTCTGAGTGCTTCTTTACAGTAGCACTCCTAGTGAGAGGTGTGCTGTGCCAGGTGCCGGCTAGGGATGGGTGGGGGGGGTGCTGGGTGAACTGGCATGGCTGAGTGGGGGTGGGCCACTAGACTAGTAAAGATGGTCTGGGAAAAGCCAGCAGTTGCGGCAGTGACTTGGGGTTAGGGCACAGGTGGGAGGTTGACAACGCCACCTCTGCAGGGGCACATAGTGTTGGGGGATTTGGGGTGGGGGTGGGGTGGGGGTGTGGGCAGCAGTGCAGACATACACATTTGCCTTCGGGGGCAGGGGTGTGGGAAGCCCTGCAGTGCTCCCACTGGGGGATGCTGGGCATGGGGGGAGGGCAACTGCAGATTGTCTGCTGGGGTGCTGGCTGGTCTACAGGACCCCTGGGGGGGCATCTGTAAAATACATCAGCTAAAAGCTGGTGTAACTTACATTGCCGGTTCTCCTCTGGGGGTTCTTGTAGAATCCCAACATTGGGGACTCTGTTGCTGCCCTTCTGGAATGGGGCACAACTGCTGCCTTAAACCCCTTAGCACCATGTCACAGGGGGTTTATTTTTTTTTGCAGTTCTTACTTTTTTCTCTCCTCCTACCGCTGGCTTGCTTCAGGAGGGCACCCCCAGCCCTGTCCCCTGGCATCCACCAGCTGACGCTGACGTAGCCCCAGGGCTTACCCCCCCCTGGCGAGGTCGGTGGGGAGTCAAACTCCCCCACCGAGGACTGGATTAGGTGGCCAGCACCGTGGCTAGCTGGGGGCAGAGCCTGCAAGGCACCCTCCACCATCCTGCATGACAGTAACTTTTCTTCTGTTCTTCCCAGGAGTCAGGACCATGCCATAACATCAGCAGAGTGGAGCACGTACACGTCCACACGAGCTCCCTCCAGACGTCTGGTCCAACTCCTCCCCTACTTGTGGTTCAGCGCCCTGTCCTCCAGCCTCCGCCGGGGGGCGAACAAGTGCCGACCACCTAGGACCCCCCTTCCCGAAGAAGAAGAGCAGTTCATCAGACACTCAATCCTTCTCCTCCCCTGCTGACCCCTGATGGCTCGTGCTCGTTCCCGAACAAGGGTCGCTGGCATAGCACGAGGTGAGGCACCAGCGCCTCAGCTCTCTGCGCCACCAGGCCGGTGTCGCAGGGGATGTATGGCCCAATTGCCGGCGTAACAGGTCTTCCGCGCAAGTGGCATGCGACATGTCACAGGCCACACTGTAGAACTGCGCATGTCGCAACTGCTGGCGTAAGTTGCTACTTGCGCCATTCTACTTTCCACACGTCCTGTTACTCCAGGTGTAACTTTTCTCGAATTGGGGCCCATAGCCTTAAATCATTGTCTTACAGTGGCTGTCAACCTGTGAACTATTAGTTGTAATATACGAGAAATATTTAACACATATTACAGGTAAGCATTATATTGTACACAGGGAATGATTAGACTGTCCTATGTATCACAATAAAAGTAATTCATTGCAAAGTACAGGAAATGTCAGAGTAGAGGAAGGTTTTTTCCCCAACACTTGCTGATTAGTAAGAAGAACATTCAACATAATCACATGCCTAAGCATAATATTGTGTGTAGATGTAAGAAGCATGCAATACTATTGAGATAGGAAACATTTTTTTATAGTGTTTGTTTTTTTAAAATGTGTTAATATTACTATGTATTAAGTATTTATTTCTTTGGAGCGTATTACTTTACCTCCTTAAGGTACATACTTGACGGGTTCAGTCATATCAATGGAAATGTAGTGAATTAATTGGATTAAATATACTGGATCTATACATTACATTATAGGCTACAACTTATTAAGCTGTAGTACTGCCCTATGTACAGTACATGTATCATATCACTTCAGCTGGTTGAGGTGCATATTTTAGAGATTTAGTCATAATGATGTGAATGTACTGAATGCATGGGTTGTAATATACAGTATACCTAGCCAACGCATTGTTAACAAGAAATTATTCAGGTATATTGCTGAGATACTGATCTTCTTATTTTACAAACATGATGAAAGAAAAAGATGACTACAGGAAACCATGAAGGTATCTCTCAGACAGGATAAATGGGCAAGGCACCTCTTTAGTTGCAGAGAGGTGTGCATAACCAGCCTCTGTTGTTTTGTGCTGGCTTTTTACATAGTGGTAAAGAAAATCACTAATAGTCATGTGTTAGATTTCTCAGTGAAGGCAGACAATGACACAGGTACAAATGGAATGCTAATTAATGGTTTCCTGTATTACCTTAGCTTGAGGGATTCACTTCGATAATTTCCATGGGTAATGCGGCAATGTGAAGTGTAAGAAATGTTTTCATGAAAAAATGAAATAAATTTAAGCAAGTATGGGATAGAAACATAGAAAGATAGACTTTGATGGCAGATAAGGACTGCTTGGCCCACCTAGTTTGCCCATTTCCCCACTCAATGGATAAGCTGCAGATCCTAGTTAACCAACAGCCTATTTCTTCCTACCCCCCACAAGAATTGCCTTACGTCTGTCCCATGCATTCTTGAATTCTCCCATAGTTTTAGACATCACAACCTCCTCAGGAAGGGGGTTCCATGCATCCACCACCCTCTCTGTGAAAAAAATACTTCCTCACATTTCCCCTGAGCTGTCCCCCCTCTATCTTCAAATTGTATCCCCTTGTTCTTGCACATCTCTTTTTCTGAAAAATGCTACCCTCTTGGACTTTGTTGATTCCACTGAGGTGCTTAAACATTTCTATCATGTCCCCCCTCTCCCTCCTTTCCTCAAGGGTATACATATTAAGCTCCTTTAGTCTCTCCTCGTATGGTTTCTCTTGCAAACCCTGCATAATTTTAGTTGCCCTCCTCTGGACTGCCTCCATCCTGTCTATGTCCTTGTGGAGATGGGTTCTCCAGAACTGGATGCAGTAATCCAGATGGGGTCTCACCAATTGTCTGTACAGAGGGATAACAACTTCCTGTTTTCTGCTGGTGATGCCTCTCCCTATTCATCCCAGTATCCCCCTAGCACTTCCTACTGCCTTTCTCACATTGCTTGCTAACCATAAGGTCATTTGATATGATTACCCCCAGGTCTCTTTCCATTTTTGTTGTTGTTACTATCCCTCGCCCCCGATATTGTGTACTCTTCCCCTTGGTTTTTGTTTCCTAGGTGCATTATTTTGCACTTCTTTGCATTGAATCAAATCTGCCACACTTCTGACCATGTCTCCAACCTTGCCAAGTCCCGTCTCATCCTTCCCCCACTTGTGTATCAATCCTGTTGCAGATCTCTGTGTCATCTGCAAAGAAGCATACTTTTCCTTCCAGTCCTTTTGCAATGTCACTTATTAAGATATTAAAAAGGACTGGACCCAGTACTGAACCCTGTGGTACCCCACTAGTAATCCCCCTGTCTTCAAAGTGGACTCCATTTACTAGTACCTTCTGTGCCCTGTTGCCCAGCCAATGTTTTACCCAGACTACCACCCTGGGATCCACTTCCAGGCTGGCTTATTTGTTTATTAATCATTTGTGTGGGATTGTGTCAAATGCCTAGCTAAATTCTAGGTAGACCATGTCCACAGCCCCTCCCTGGTTTACTACTTTGGTCACCCAGCCAAAGAAATTGATTAGATTCATCTGACATAACCTTCCCACTGTGTATCCATGCTGCCTTGGGTCCTGTGCCCCACTGGCCTCTAGGTATTCAACAATTCTTTCCTTCAGAAGTGATTCCATCATTTTCCCTATAACAGAGGTCAAACTGACAGGTCTATAGATTCTTGCCTCTGTCTTGCTCCCACTTTTGTGAAGTGGAATCACATCCACTCTCCTCCATTCCTCAGGTACCACTCCATCCTCCTATGACTTGCTAAAAAGGGTAGTCAGTGGTGTCACTAGTACTCCCCTTAATTCTTTTAGAATACTGGGATGAATCCCGTCAGGTCCCATTGCTTGTCCACCTTCAGTTTTAAGAGTTCTTTCAGAACCGTTTCTTCTGTGAAAGGACTGGGTTCAACCCCCATCCCCCATCCAGAGTGCTTCTGTTAATTGGATTAGTTACCTCCCCCTCCTCCTCCTGTTTTGTGAATACTGAGCAGAGGTATTCATTCAGTATCCCTTCTTTTTCACTGTCCCTATCTGACCACCTACCGTCCATTCTATTCAGCCTCTCTGTCCCTCTCTTTGCCTTTCTACACTCCAGCTAGCAGTAATAATGTATTGGAAAAGGCGAACAGCAAACATGTATAAATCTGAATTGCTGTCTTGTAATACAATGACAGGCTTATTGCCAATTGCACAGGACAGCATAGCAGAGTTGCATATATGGTGCCTCATTTATTCTAATTGACTATGGTCTAGTGATCTATGGTGCTGGTTCTGACACTGCCCTGAAGAGGATCATAACCCTCCTCAACAAGGCCTGCCGCCTGGCCCTGGCTGCTGACATAGAAACATAGAAGTTGACGGCAGATAAGGACCGCTAGGCCCATCCAGTCTGCCAATTTCTTTTTCTACCTTATAAATGTGCCATCGGCCTTTGCTCTGTCAGTGGTCTATCTATTCATAGTCATTTGTATTGCTCCCTTATGCCTACCCCATGCCTGTTTGAAGCCCTGCATTGTATTCATAGCCACCACTTCTTGTGGTAAGCCATTCCATGCATCCACCACCCTTTCTGTGAAAAAGAATTTCCTCACATTCCCCCTTAATCGGCCTCCCTCTCATCTCATGCTGTGTCCTCTTGTCCTGCTATTTTTCTTATATTTAAACATGCTAGACTCTTTCACCTTGTTAATGCCCTTAAGGTGTTTGAATGCCTCGATCATATCACCTCTCTCCCTCCTTTGCTCAAGGGTATACATATTGAGCTCTGTTAATCTGTCCTCATATGTCTTCTGATGCAGTCCCCTGCACCATTTTGGTTGCCCTTCTCTGGACTGCCTCAATTTGGTTAATGTCCTTGTGAAGGTGTGGCCTCCAATATTGCCGCATGTACTCAGATGGGGCCCTAACCAGTGTCTTGTAAGAGGATTATTACCTCCCTCTTATGACTTGTGATACCCCTACTAATACACCCTAACACCCCCCTAGCCTTACCTACTGCTTTAGAGGTCTGCTTGGATGATTTCAGGTCGTCAGTGGTGATGATGCCCAAGTCTCTTTCTTCCTTTGTGACTGCTAGCAACTCCCCTCCCAGCCTATAGGTGGCTTCAATGTTTCTCTTCCCTATGTGCATGATGTTGCACTTCTTTGCATTAAATCCCAGTTGCCACTCTTCTGACCATTTTGCTAGTTTATCCAGTTCTCTTCTCATTCTGCCCACCTCATCTGGATCATCTACTCTGTTGCAAATCTTGGTGTCATCTGCAAACAGACAAGCCTTACCCTCTAGTCCATCTGCAAGGTCACTAATGAAGATGTTGAAGAGGACTGGCCCCAGGACTGATCCTTGAGGTACCCACTTGTGACTTGCATCTCTTCTGACTGTATACCACTTACCACCACTCTCTTTTTCTGCCCGTCAACCAGTTTGCCACCCAGTTGACCAACTTCACCACCGAGCCTACCCAGCTTATTTATCAATCTTCTATGTGGAACAGTGTCAAAGCTTTGCTGAAGTCAAGGTAGGCGACATCAACTGCTCCCCTTGGTCCACCACTCCGGTTTACCCAGTCAAAGAAATCTATGAGATTAGTTTGACAGGACCTTCCTTTGTAAACCCATGCTGTCTTGGATCCTGTGCCCTATAGATTCCAGGTGTTGCACTATCCTTTCCTTAAGGAGTGCCTCCATAATCTGCCCACTACTGAGGTAAGACTGACTGGTCTGTAGTTCCCCGCCTCCTGCCTGCTACCACTCTTGTGGGGCGGGATCATATAAACCCTTCTCCAGTCTTCTGGGACCTCTCCTGTGCTCAGAGACTCACTAAACAGTTCTGCTAATGGCTCTGCTAGTTCACCTTTAGCTCCTTGAAGTACCCTGGGATGTATGCCATCAGGTCCCATTGCCTTATCCACCCTGAGCTTAGCAAGCTCTTGTAGGACCCTTTCTTTTGTGAAGGGAGTAGTGCTCACCTCCCTCCCCTGTGTCCATGATGCTGAGCTGTGGGCCCTGCCCTACCTTCTCTTCAGTAAATACTGAGCAAAGTATCTATTTAGGATAGATGCCTTTACAGAGTCCTCCTCCTCCATTCTCCCTTTTCTCCATTAAGCTAGCAATACCCCTCTGGTTTCTCCTTTCACTAATGTATCTATAGAAAGTCTTGTCACCTTCTTTTACTGTTCGTGCTAGTGTTTCCTCAGTTTGGGACTTTGCCTGCCTTACTGCCTTCTGATTCCCTTAAGGCAGTTTGGTATGCCTCCCTATCTTCATCCCGCTGTGTTCCCTTATATTTCCTGAAGGCCAACCTTTTGGCTCTGACCTTTTCTGCTACTGTATTTGAGAACCAAAGTGGTTTCCTTCTTCTTTTGCACTTCTTTTTCTGTCTAACACAATGGGATGTTGCTTCAAGTATTGCATCCTTCATGCTTGCCCACTTTGCCTGTACCCCCTCACCTGTGTTTCTTTTTGCCAGGGCTAGCTTAACTCTGTTGGCCATCTTATCAAAGTCAGCTCCTCTGAAGTCCCATATTTTTGCCTTGGAATGGGATGATTTAGATGTAGTAGCCTAAATGAACCATACCATGTGATGGTCACTGGCCCCCAGGTGACCTTCTACCAGGAGATCTGTGATCCCTTCCCTGTTAGTCAGTACTAGATCTAGGATAGCCCTGTCTCTTGTGGGTTGCTGTACCAGTTGTTTGAGGCCCTCCCCCTGCAGGGAATCCACTATGTGTCTAGTTCTGGCAGATGTTCCTCCAGGTATTGACCAATCTGTATCCGGCATGTTGAAGTTTCCCATTATCAGAACCTCCCTTTAGCTGTCATGTTTTGTATATCTTCTAACAGTAATGTTCTATGTCCTCCCCTGGTCTGGGGCCTGTAGACAACCCCAGTTCTTATGGCTGTCCCATTTCCTGTTTCCAGAGTGACCCACAGTTCTTCTGGCTCCTATGTGTATTCTGAATTTCTGTAGCTTTGATATTTTCATTGACATACAGGGCCCTCCTCCCTCCTTTTGCACCTCGGTCTCTTTTGAACAATACATAGCCAGGTACTGAAGTCTCCCAAGTGTGATTACTGGTAAACCATGTCTCACTAATTGCTACTATGTCCAGTTTAGCCTCTGACATTATTGCCTGCAGGTCTGGGATCTTATTTCCCAGGCTGTGAGCATTTGTGTACATGACTTTCCATTGGCCAGATTTTGGTGCGTTAGTTGTTGGGTGAGGTTTGGCATTACCCCTGTGCGTCGTATGGGGAGACGGACCTTTTTTCTTACCTGGTGATGCAAATGAACTGCAAACATGCTGAATCCCTGTTTGACCACTAGCTGAGGGGGGAGGGGTGTTCCTCCCATTCGACGTATGGGGTGCTGCATCCCTCTCCCCATTTGCTAGTTTAAATATTCTGCAAAGACGTCAAACGTCTGCCCCAATGCACTGACTCCCTCCTTAGTCAGATGCAGTCCATCAAATTTAAAGAACTTTCGCTCCCAGAACTGTTGCCAGTTCCCTACAAATCTGTGTCCTTTTTCCTGGCACCAGCCCTTGAGCCACGTGTTTAGCTCCCCTATCTCCCCTTCTCTGACCTTCTGTCCATCTGCTCCCCTCTCTCAGACTGGCAGGATCTCAGAGAAGGAGATATCAGATGAAATGGATGATAGTTTGCCACCCAGCCTGGTCAGGTGTTCCTTGGTCTCCACAACGGACCGGCTGACAAGATCATTAGTCCCTATGTGTACTAGGACATCAATGTTTTCTCCTGCTTTGTGAACAATTTTAGCAATGCGGTCAGTGTCTCTCCATGCTGATGTACCTGGGAGACATCTGACCATTACCCCTGGCTGGAGATGGGTATCAACTCCCCGAATCATAGAGTCTCCTATGATCAGAAGTTTTTTGGATTTCCTTTTTGTTTTTTTTGTTTTGGTTCCTGATTTGGGTGAGTTTTGTTGTGCTAGCTCCTGTGCTGCAGTGTCCTGCTCTGCAGTGTCTTCTGCTTCTTTTGTTTGATTTGAGAGATAGAGGCAGATACCTGTTTGTAGTGTTCATATGGTTTTTGGAGGTAATATGTTGGAGAGCAGAGAGTGATGGGGCACCCGATTTGCCCCTCCTAACCACCTGCCAACCTCCTGGACCAACTACCCTCTGTGGTTAAGGTTTTTCTGTTGGATGCTGGGGAAATGGCGGGTGGTTCTTATAATGTATTTCCTCTTCAATATGAAATTTGAGGCGTGCAATCTCTGCCCATGCTGCCCGGAGCCGAACCCTAAGATCTCCAAAGGCCCAGCATGTAGGACAGTGTCCTAAATCCTGTAAGACTGTCCTTCTGAAAATTGTTCCACAGTACCTGCAGTTAATGATATCCATTCCAGATAAGTTGCTGTGTTTATAACCTAGTAAGAGTAATTAGAAGGAAACAAAAGGAAAAAAAATGCAAGTAATGGTTTGATTGTGTTTTGTTTTTGTTTAACTTGTTATAACAAGTTAAATTACTAGTGCCCCTGTACATGAGCTCACCTTGTGGAGGCCCCACTGATCCACCCCTTCCTGCTCTGTCACAGGAAATGTCACAACTGTGGTACCCTATAAAAGGAGTGTAGTGTGTGGCGGTTGGGGATGGGGGTGGGTGGCTGGGTCCTTCCCCTGCCGAAAAAGAAGAACCACGGACAAAAGAACAAGGAGGTAAGAGCAGATACAATCAGTCAACAACAAATGCAGTAACCCTGAAAGCTTATCCTAATGTTAGATAAAACTGTAAAACCTGTAAAACACCACCTGTAATAATTTCAGAGAAGATATACACTGTAAGAAACACTTTGCTACAGAGAAAAATAAAGCAATGAAATGTTAGCAACAAACAGTAGCAATCCCTGTGAGTAAAAAATAAAAACAACACCACACAGTAAATCTGCTTAGCCAAATTAAGTCTTAATTCTTTTCCCTTGCTCTGGTAAGTTTCTCTACTCTGCTTTTCAAGCAGTCTTAGAAGGAAAGAGCTCAGGTGAAGCTAGGTGCCTTGGCCAGCAAACCAAGTCTTCTACCTCCAAGATATCAACTAACCTGACTTTTTAACCCTTCTTTCTGTTGAAATTACTGACAGTTTGCCAGCTCCACCCCCCACATACACAACTAATACTTTGGAAGAGCTGTGGGAGGAAAGCAATTAGCTCCTTCAATGTGAGAAGGAGACTGAAACACCTCTCAGACAACAAACCTTTTCATCAACAAAAAAAAAAAAACAGAATAAAATAAAAAAGTGTCAAACAGTAATTTTGCTTAGCCCAATGATAAAAAAGTCACAAAAATGTAAGCTCCACCTATAATAATTTCAGAGAAGATATACCCTGTAAGAAACACTTTGCTACAGAGAAAAATAAAGCAGTAACACAAGATATACCTTGCAAAAGACAATTTGAATCAGAAGATTACAGCAGTAATCTGTTAGCACACACCTGTAGGCACACCTTGTAATAATGCAGAAGAAGGTATACTAGCAACAACAATTTGAATCAGAGAAACATAAAGCAATGAAATGTTAGCAACAAACAGTAGCAAACTCCTTGAGTAAAAAAATAAAAACAACACCACACAGTGAATCTGCTTAGCCAAAATAAGTCTTAATCCTTTTCCCTTGCTCTGGTAAGTTTCTCTACTCTGCCTTTCAAGCAGTCTTAGAAGGAAAGAGCTCAGGTGAAGCTAGGTGCCTTGGCCAGCAAACCAAGTCTTCTACCTCCAAGATATCAACTAACCTGACTTTTTAACCCTTCTTTCTGTTGGAAATTACTGACAGTTTGCCAGCTCCACCCCCTCCCCCACACACACACACACATAATCCTTTGGAAGAGCTGTGGGAGGAAAGCAATTAGCTCCTTCAATGTGAGAAGGAGACTGAAACACTCAATCAGATGCATACATGCACCTTGTATTTGGACATCGGTTGGTTTCCCCACCATCACAAAATTAAATACCAGGCTAGTCTACTTGGGGAAAAACGCATTGCTTGGCCTTATGCCTGAGTCCACCTCCAGACTATACAACTACACCCAACCAACTGTGAACACCAGAAGTGCTACCAAAGGAGTGTTCCTAGTGCCTTTTAAGTGTACTACTCTCACACAATGATCCCTCTCCTACAGAGACCTAAATGGCTTAATGACCTACCTACTGAACTCCTTGGGTCCAGCAAAATCAGCCTTTTCAAATCCAGACTCCATAATCTGCTGGCACATGAGACCACCTACAACTGTTAGCCCTTATCAATGCCACCTGAGGGCCTTTCACATTCCCCAGCACCCCATGCTTCCGTGAACAGCTCCCCTATGCCTTCTTCCACCCACCTCACCCACCCCCCACCTGACAATGCCTTCCTGTCTGCATCACCCCCAATTTATATAATCATTGTCCTGGATTTGTCCAGACCCTCTGATTCCCCTTCATGGCAGTTCCTCAGTACTGCAGACAAGTGGTTGCTTTGCCATGCACTCTCAAATCACTCTGCCTGTTTCTGCCCAATTGCACTTAAAACCTGTTCACTGCAGTTAGTAACCTGTGTTTTTTGTTATGTAGCCACCAGCTGCTTAGCTTTCATATGTTTATTGTTGTTTAGTGTCCCCCTTGTTCCTCTCTCTGTACAATGTTTTCACTGATGTACTCAATGGCTCTGTATTGTGTCACCTGACTTGGAACCTTTGCTTTTTTTTATTTTTTTTATTTATTTGTTCTAGGATTACAAATTACGTTTGAGCCCAGGGCTCTTTTATGAAGTTTTCACGTCATAACAAAGGTTCAACATCATAGGTTACAAGGTTCACACATGTTGCAAAAAGAAGACAGGTGATGAAAGATAGGATGGGGGGTAGGAGGAGAAAGGAAGAGGGCAGTAGCAGGGGTCAGAGAGAAGCAGGGAGGAAGGAAAGGTTGGTGGAGGGGATAGTGTGGGGGATAGAAAGAGTGCGAGGCAGCCAGGTGGCATTGTCAGTGACAAGTGCGGAGAGGAGGGTGGCCCTTGGAGGGCAAGTGCAGTGGGCATGGGGCCCAGCAGAGGTAAGCACAGGAGGCTCGGTGATGGATATTAGCCATGGCAATCACAGGTGCTGGAGGCAACAAGGGTATTACTGAGTCTGGATTTGAAGACACCAAGACCGGTGGTGGTGGTGATAGTATCATAGGCAAGATCATTAAACCAGGTGGGGGCCCTGTAGGTGAATAATCATTGGCCTTGGTTGTGCAGCAGCGAGGGATCTGAAACAGTTGTGGCTTTGATCCCCTGGTGATTCTAGAGCTGGTTTTTGTTTGGAGAAGGGTGCAGACTCCGGGGGGGGATCCCCAACTGGATTTTCTTTGCCACCACACAGGTTTGGTAATGAATTCAATTTTCAAGTTGCAGCCCGTTCATTTGTGTATAGAGGTCACAGGTGTGCGTGAGGCATTTTGCTCCAATGACAAGTCGGCAGGCCTTGTTTAGGGTGATGGACACCCTTCAGAGTGCCGTGCAAGTGTCAGCGCCATAGATGACAAGGCCATAGTCTATTTGGGAGATGATGATACTTTGAACAGCAGCCGTGAGGGCCTCTTTGGTCAGGTGCCACCATAGGTGATAGAGTAGACCCAGTCTGGAGTTCACAGTTTTAACAACATTGGCTATGTGGGTAGCATAGGACAGGTGGGAGTCTAAGGTGATTCCCAGATATTTAATGGATTCGATCTGCTCCAGAGGGCTACCTAAGCAGGTGTTCAAGGAGAGTTGGAGATGTCTGTGCTTGTTTTGGTGGCTGGTGAAGATCATGGTCTTGTTTTTTTTCTGGTTAAGAATTAACTTATGTTCTTTGAACCAGTTTTCAACCAAGGTGAAACCATGCTGAAGGGTTTGTTGTAGGTGGCATGGGTCTTGATGGGAGGCAAGAATCATAGTGTCATCTGCATAGAGTATAATTTGTAGTGGACTAGAGGCAGGGAGAGGGTTGAGGAACAGGCTGAAAAGTAGTGGGCCCAGGATGGAGCCCTGGGGGACACCTGAGCGAACTTCTTTAGTGTCGGAGAGCACGTCCACTATTTTTACACATTGGGTCCATTTACCAAAGTAGCTGTTGAACCATGCCACAGATTCAGTTGAGAGGCCAAAGTCCAGTAACTGATGAAGCAGGAGGCAATGGTGGATGGTGTCAAAAGCCTGTGACAGGTCTATGAATATAGCCCCAGTTAGGAGACCGTGGTCTAGGGAGTTGTGGATGGCACCCGTGAACTCAAGAAGGGCAATGGCAGTGCCATGCCCATTTCTAAACCCATGTTGCTGCTGGCAAAGGATGTTATGTTTGCTCAGATAGTCGGTGAGCTGGTCTGCTACTATCTCTTCCAGGGGCTTAGAGAGGGGTGGGAGGATAGAGATAGGGTGGTAATTTCCATGAGTGGTCTGGTCACCACTTTTGTTGACTGGAGTGACTATTGCTGACTCCCATTTATCTGGGAACTGGCTGAGAGACAGGGAGAGATTAAAGATCCTAGTGAGAGGCTCCAGTACTTCCTCTAGTGTGAGAGACAGAAGCTTGAGGTCCAGTGTATCAGCACTTGATCTGGTGTTGCCGATGGCTTTGGAGATGTATTTTCTGACTGTATTTTTGTTAACTGCTCTGAAGTAGAAGGGGGGGCGGTTATTAGGTGGAGTCTGATGGGTGGGAAGAGGAGTGTTGCTGACGTTGAAATAGTCAGAGGGGGAGGACGCTGCTGAGGTCAGTGAAGGCATCATTGAGAGTATTGGCAATGACTTTTTGGTCCAGTGTAATACTCATGTTTATTTTGAGAACAGTCAGGGGTGATTTGGTCTCCTGCCCAGTGACGTCTTTTATGTTATTCCAGAAAGCTCTCCCATTTCCCCATGAGTCCATGAGTGCTTTCTTGTAGTAGTCAGATTTCTGTTGGCGTATGGATTTGGTGCCATCATTTCTTGCTCTTTTGTATTTTTGGATGTCTGCTTGATTTCCAGTTGATCTGGCCTGTTCCCAGAGATGGTCCCTGTGTTTTAACTTCTTTAGGAGTGAGCCCAAGAGCCATGGGTTGCAGAGAGATTTCACTTTGCGCTTTTTTAGTGGGGCCAAGATGTTTCAGACTTCATTGAAGATGCGGATGAAATGGTCCAGGGCTGTGTTTGTGTCAGTAAGTCAGTTGATGGTGGACCAGTCTTGATTAAGTAGGTGTGTTTTTAGGTTGATTAGCTGTCCACAGGGTAGGACTCTATTGAGGATGACTTTAGGTGGTGGTTTGCAGAATTTATTTGACCAGGTGCAGCTGATGGGGGAGTGATCACTGAGGGAGTCAGGCAGAACAGCTGATCTTATGATCCGGGAAGGGTGAGAAGTCAGAATCCAGTCCAATAGGGTGCTGGTGCCAGTTTTATAGTTTTTTCTGGTTGGGGAGTCCAGTATTTGGGTGAGGTTGGCCGATGTGACCGAGTCCCTGGCAGCTCCAACCTCAACACCCATCCTCTGGCTCAAAGATATTAATCTGAATCTTAAATAAAAAAATTAAAAACATGATCACCAGCAAGATTTACAATGGAAATTCATATTTCAAACCTTTGTTAGGTGTCATGTATGTATATAGAATAGAGAGCAACTAATTCTGTCATAACTGGCAATAACAGTCATTAATGTTTGTTTTTTTTAGTTGTAACAATCCATATTAAATAGGTACATGATGCTTCAAAGTGGTATCCATTACTACTGTTCTGTTTCTACACATGTGCTGAAACATACCCTGGTAAAATACAAAACAGTCAGGGCTAGCCTTAGCTAGGCGCAAACTGTGCCCCTGCACCTTGGGGGCACATACTTTTTTCTTGAGGAAAAAATAATTAAAACATTTAAAAATGCCTACATTTTGTTAGAGATGAAAATATTTGCCAGCAAATGAAAGTGGAAGACAACTGGCTCTGCCACTGTTACAAAAGGTGGGGGGCAGCTTTGCTGCAGTGGAAAAGATATGGGTAACCAAATACTAATGGTGTTAATGGCCATACTTTACACCTCCCAGGTTGACTGCTTTCACAAACAAAGGGCTATACTGACAAGAGAGCTTGTTTGTAACCTGAACATGCAGCTGAAACAATGAGTGATATGACAAAATGTGTTTCAAAAGTATGTGAGCACTCAAAATGGCTCAAAAACCTGACCAGCACAGAGCAAAACCAGATTTCCCGATAGGGACCCTGAAAACCTGATCACCAGGTAAAAAAAACTGACAGGTGACAACCTCACTGGTGCCCCGTGATAGTCCTCTATTCTCGCTCACTCACAACTCCAGAAAACTTAAGTTGTTTAACTTCTTTGCAGATCAGAGTATCAGAGGTGTGAGTGTCCAGTGATGATGTCCCTGTCCTTACAGAAATGAATACAGTTGTAGTACCATACTTACGTAAGTTCTTGCTCCAGGCTCCATCAGATTCATTTCCAATGATAAAGTCAAATAATTCAGTGTAGTCAATGGCACTAATTAAAAGATGCTGGTTAAACTAGTAGACCTGGTACATAGAAACATAGAAACATAGAAGTTGATGACAGATAAGGACGGCAAGGCCCATCCAGTCTGCCCATTTCTTTTTGTACCTTATAAATGTGCCATCGGCCTTTGCTCTGTCAGTGGCCTATCTATTCATAGTCATTTGTATTCCTCCCTTATGCCTATCCCATGCCTGTTTGAAGCCCTGCACTGTATTCATAGCCACCACTTCTTGTGGTAAGCCATTCCATGCATCCACCACCCTTTCTGTGAAAAATAATTTCCTCACATTCCCCCTTAATCGGCCCCCCTCTAATCTCATGCTGTGTCCTCTTGTCCTGCTATCTTTCTTATATTTAAACATGTTAGACTCTTTTACCTTGTTAATGCCCTTAAGGTGTTTGAATGCCTCGATCATATCACCTCTCTCCCTCCTTTGTTCAAGGGTATACATATTGAGCTCTGTTAATCTGTCCTCATATGTCTTCTGATGCAGTCCCTGCACCATTTTGGTTGCCCTTCTCTGGACTGCCTCAATTTGGTTAATGTCCTTGTGAAGGTGTGGCCTCCAATACTGCATGCAGTACTCCAGATGGGGCTAACCAGTGTCTTGTAAAGAGGGATTATTACCTCCCTCTTACGACTTGTGATACCCCTACTAATACACCCTAACACCCCCCTAGCCTTACCTACTGCTTTAGAGGTCTGGATGATTTCAGGTCATCAGTGATGATGATGCCCAAGTCTCTTTCTTCCTTTGTGACTGCTAGCAACTCCCCTCCCAGCCTATAGGTGGCTTCAGGGTTTCTCTTCCCTATGTGCATGATTGTGCACTTCTTTGCATTAAATCCCAGTTGCCACTCTTCTGACCATTTTGCCAGTTTATCCAGATCTCTTCTCTTCTCATTCTGCCCACCCCATCTGGATCATCTACTCTGTTGCAGATCTTGGTGTCATCTGCAAACAGACAAGCCTTACCCTCTAGTCCATCTGCAAGGTCACTAATGAAGATGTTGAAGAGGACTGGCCCCAGGACTGTTCCCTGAGGTACCCCACTTGTGACATGCATCTCTTCTGACTGTATACCATTTACCACCACTCTCTGTTTTCTACCCGTCAACCAGTTTGCCACCCAGCTGACCAACTTCTGACCCACCCCGAGCCTACCCAGCTTATTTATCAATCTTCTATGTGGAACAGTGTCAAAAGCTTTGCTGAAGTCAAGGTAGGTGACATCAACTGCTCCCCCTTGGTCCACCACTCTGGTTACCCAGTCAAAGAAATCTATGAGATTAGTTTGACAGGACCTTCCTTTTGTAAACCCATGCTGTCTTGGATCCTGTGCCCTTATGGATTCCAGGTGTTGCACTATCCTTTCCTTAAGGTGCCTCCATAATCTTGCCCACTACTGAGGTAAGACTGACTGGTCTGTAGTTCCCGCCTCCTGCCTGCTACCACTCTTGTGGAGCAGGATCACATGAGCCCTTCTCCAGTCTTCTGGGACCTCTCCTGTGCTCAGAGACTCACTAAACAGTTCTGCTAATGGCTCTGCTAGTTCCACCTTTAGCTCCTAAGTACCCTGGGATGTATGCCATCAGGTCCCATTGCCTTATCCACCCTGAGCTTAGCAAGCTCTTGTAGGACCCTTTCTTTTGTGAAGGGAGTAGTGCTCACCTCCCTCCCCTGTGTCCATGATGCTGAGCTGTGGGCCCTGCCCTACCTTCTTTTCAGTAAATACTGAGCAAAAGTATCTATTTAGGATAGATGCCTTTATAGGGTCCTCCTCCTCACATGCTTCCTTTTCTCCATTAAGCTTAGCAATACCACTCTGGATTTTCTCCTTTCACTAATGTATCTATAGAAAGTCTTGTCACCTTCTTTTACTGTTCGTGCTAGTGTTTCCTCAGTTTGGGACTTTGCCTCTTACTGCCTTCCCTGATTCCCTTAGGGCAGTTTGGTATGCCTCCCTATCTTCATCCGCTGTGTTCCCTTATATTTCCTGAGGCCAGCCTTTTGGCTCTGACCTTTTCTGCTACTGTATTTGAGAACCAAAGTGGTTTCCTTCTTCTTTTGCACTTCCTTTTCTGTCTAACACAATGGGATGTTACTTCAGTATTGCATCCTTAATGCTTGCCCACTTTGCCTGTACCCCCTCACCTGTGTTTCTTTTGCCAGGGCTAGCTTAACTCTGTTGGCCATCTTATCAAAGTCAGCTCCTCTGAAGTCCCATATTTTTGCCTTGGAATGGGATGATTTAGATGTAGTAGCCAAATTGAACCATACCATGTGATGGTCACTGGCCCCCAGATGACCTTCTACCTGGAGATCTGTGATCCCTTCTTTGTTAGTCAGTACTAGATCTAGGATAGCCCTGTCTCTTGTGGGTTGCTGTACCAGTTGTTTGAGGCCCTCTCCATGCAGGGAATCCACTATGTGTCTAGTTCTGGCAGATGTACTGCTTTGCTAATACAGGACAGGAGGGTTAGTTAGGTGTAAATGTTGTATGGGGGGGGCCCACAGGGAATGGAGGGTGGGGCCCAGCAGGAGGCTACACAGGGGCCCAGAATGGTTAAGGCCAGCCCTGAAAACAGTATGCTCAGTTCTATGGCACTGGATGTTCCTGGAGTGTTAGCAGGAAGGAAGGGTAAAAAATATTTGAAAATGAACTGTACTGCTATGAACCCATCATGACTCGAAAGTAAGAGGCACAAAATATTTTATGTCACCAGACTCTGGAAATACTGTAAATGTTGTTCAGCATCACATATGCTATCACAATTAATGTTCGCATTAATGGATATAAAGAATCACAAAACATGGTTATAATGGATAGTCATTTTTTGCATACTTGTACTGGAAAAATATTACAAAATTATATTTGATAGAGGACCACAATGTGAAAGTAACTTGTGCAAAGTGAAGTCATGAGTTTGAATCTCATCACTGCCAACTGAGTCACGTGTATAGTCAGTAGATGATAATGCAAAGTCAATGAAAACCAGGTTATGAATTTTAAACTTATTAATATGCTATGGTCAAGTTTCTTTCATGCATGCCTTTTCTCTACTTGTAATTGACTGTGACATGATTGTTTTGTTGCTAATCCTAGTTAGCAATATTTTTCAGGTAATTGCATGATGAACAACATCTATTCACCGTAAGTATGTGTTTGTCTGTTGCGTATTCTATGAAAATGCCACATGTTCTATTTTTTTGGTAGAGGGAAAGAATAGCACACATTCTAAATCTTGTGTACTGAATAGAATTATCTTGAAATGCAGAGACCTTAACATTATGAAGCTCAGTACTTTTCCACTTGTAAAGTAGGGACAGGACATCAGTAACTCAGCACTCTTAATAGCATACTAAAAAAGTACATGTAGTTGCCTTTGCTACCCTTACCACTTTGCTCACTTCTCTGGATTTCTTCACATATTCTTCTCTGTCTTCTGCCCCATTGGATCTCTTGTCGATCCTAAATGCATTTCTCTTCTCCCTCACCTTCTCCACTAACTCTCTAAGCATCCAACTTGGTTTCTTGGTCCTGGCTTTCTTGCTCTGGCTCTTGACACAAGTTTTAGTGGATTCAACTAGTCCTGCCTTGATGACTGCCCATTTTTGTTCCATGTCCATTTCTGGGCAGATGCCTGCCATATGACTTTCCAGTATTTGTCTCATCCTGACAAAGTCCACGCTTTTGAAGTCCAGGACCCTAGTTTTTTGTAGTGGCTACTTCCTTACTTCCCTACCCAGATTGATTGAGAACCACACTGTGCGGTGCTCACTGTTTGCTAGAGGTTCCTCCACCCATACATGCCTGACCTGTTCACCATCCTCCAGTACCAGGTCTAGTATATTCCCCTCCCTCATTGACTCCATTACCCTCTGGGTAAGGAAGTCATCCTGGAGCACTTCCAGGAGGATCTGCTCCCTGGTGCAAGTGGTTGCCGGAATGCTTCAATCTACCCACGGTAGATTCAAATCTCCCACTACCACTGTGCTCCCTTTGCCACTATGCCTCCTTATCTGCTCACCCAGTTCCCTGTCAATGTCCTCCTTCTGGGCCAGAGCACTATGCATGACCCCCAGTCAGATCTTGGTCCCTTTTTGGCTGTGTAGTAGCAGCCAGATTACTTCTGACCTGCCCTCTCCCCTTCCTCCCGATTATATCTGATCCCTTCCCTAACATAAATGGTAACACCCCCCCCAGCCTTCCCTTTCTTTCTCTATCCCTCCAGAATAGATTGTTCCCTGGGATTGTTAGGTCCCAGTCATGGTGCTTGGTAGCCCATGTCTCAGTAATGGCAGCTATGTCCATCTTCCCCTCTGCCATCAATGTCTGCAACTCAGCCAACTTATTCCCCAGGCTCCTAGCATTTAGTGAAACCATTCTCCACACTGCAACCAGCCTTCCTGCTTCTTTACCCTTCACTTCAACCCATTTTTTACCTAAGCGCATATCTATCCCAATAGTGGGGGGAGGTCCACTGGACTCCCTCTCCTGGTGATTCCTAGTTCCAATGCCTCCCCCTATCTAGCTTAAATTATACCTCTCATTGATTAAATCCCCCAGTTTCTGCTTCAACACCTGTGACCCTGCCCTGCTGAGGTGTAACCTATCCCTGCATAACGATCTGTGTTATCCCATGTACTAACCCAGTCCCTCACCAATCCATACCCCCTGGACACACACCATTCCCTCAGCACTTGTTGAAGTCATTGATTCTCCTCTTCCTGTCTGCACTAGTCTTTGGCACTGGCAGAACTTCTATCAATACCACATTGCAACAGTTTCATGAGACAATAACACTGCTACCTATAAAAACAAAAGAGAGACAAAAAAGAACATTTGAATAAAGCAATACTAATGTTTTTAGTATTTTGTGCCCTGACTCTGAGATGAGGTAATTTATGTATTTAAACAAAAATGTTAATATTAGCTTTAAAGGGTATTTGTTTATATGAGCTTAAACTCAGATTGTCAGGAATTGTTATTACTGTCAATTGTGAAATCTTCTTTAACAATAACATTCTGTCTGTCTGTGTCTCATAATTCATTTTCCAAAGATTGATTCTTTCATCCTGAGTGTCTGTCTGTTTCTATTGCTCCTCCCTCCTCCTCATTCCCTCAGTATGACCCCCTCAGATCTGTTGGATCTTTATAGTTGCTGAACAACAATGCGGACATCATTACTTCTATATTGCAAACAACACAATATGGGACTATAGTGGGATTATTCATTTGTTGAAGGCAAACATGATGTTAGATCAACCAGGCATTGGTAGCAATATGAAAAACCATTAGGCATGCCATCGCCAGAGACAGCAAGGGGAGTGCATGGACACAGGTAAATATATTACCAACAGCAAGCATGGTGGCCACGCTAAGCAACAAAATGGTTGCAGTGTTGCTGTAGTCCACAGGTTTTCTGTCACATTTGCTGACTATCCCTATGATTTCTAGTGAGTCTTCGATGACTGAAACTTATTCTGTTTTTCCACTAAATAGCTGGAAAGGTATTTGTCTTATGGCTGGAAAACATATGCAGCAGCACTGTTATGAATATGCCTTTAGGTTATCAATTAGCAGCTGTGTTTTGTGGGATATTTATAGTATCAAGTGAGTAGTGGTAGTGCTGTTAAAGCATTATTGTCATTTCTGCTAAATGAAACCTATTACTATTAAATAACGTTTTTAGACTTCTTGGAGCTACTGATTAAATTCAGCTACAAATGAAATCCTGTATATAGAACATTTTGCATTTTTTAAGATGATATAATATGGAATACAAAATATGAATGTCTTCCTGTTCGAACGTAGGGTGCTGCATTGCGATCTGAACAGAGTGTTGAAAATAAGGGTTTTGAACAAATTTTACATTCCACACCCACTGAGCTAGACTCGACAAAAAATGCGTAGAGCTGAGGGATCCAAGGGTTCAAGGGATTGAAGTTTCGGGGATAGAGCTTAAACTATCGGTCTTCGCCGATGACATTTTGCTGCACTTAAGTAACCCTTCTGAAAGCTTTCAAAATGCACTGGAAATAATTGGGAAGTTTTCGAGGGTGTCTAACTATAAGTTAAATTTGTCTAAAACCCAAGTTCTCCCTCTCACAGTACACACTTATAGGGCAGATTTTGAGAATTTCCAGCTTAACTGGGCCCCGGAAAAAATTAAATATTTGGGTATTTGGATCCTGGCTAGAGCAGAGGATGGGGTGGAGGAGAATCTGGGTAATATTATGGCCAAAATCAAACAGGATATTGAAAGGTGGAGGAGGCTCCCTCTAAACTTCATGGCCAGAATGGGACTCATTAAAATGAACCTTCTGCCTCGACTGCTGTACCCAATCTGTCTTTCTCCTTATATTATTCCGAGGAGTAGGTTCACTAGTATCCAAAGGATCATTTCAGAATTCCTAAGGGACTCGAAACCCCCTAGGAGGAAGCATGCTGTTTTATGTCTCCCCTACTTCAAGGGTGGTATAAAGCTCCCTGATTTACTATCATATTATGTAGCAGGGCAGTTAGGGTATATGGGACGGTGGGATAGGCATGGGGGGAAGAGGCTTATACCCCAATATGGTTACAAATTGAGCGACTTATTCTTGAAGACACAAAACTCTCCCCAAGTGCACTATTACATGTAGATCCGGAGACTTTGCCTGGCATAGGAAAGCAATCCCCAGTTTACAAGTCAGTCAAGGCGTGGTGGGAGTGGTTAACCCCAACGCAAAGGAGAACACAGAGGGGGGCAACCGACCAACCTATAGTGGGGAATCCTAATTTCCTCCTGGGAAATCAAACACTGCGGGGTCAGTGGGCATCATCCTTGGTGGATTCCAAAGTGGCAGACTTTATATGCAAGACAGGGTGCTCTTGCCGGTATATACGGGACTGGGACTTTTAAAAGTTCCAGGTTACTAACTTGTTACAGAAGTTCATACGAAATAATAAAAAGAGAGAGGAAAAAGGTGTTTATATGGGATCAGCTTAAGGAATTAGATCTTCTGCAACATCCCTATCCAAAATATACAGGGTTCTATTAGATTATGCAGGCACAGAATCCGACTTTCGTATATTATATTGGGATAAAGCATTATCCCCTTGAGACCAGACTGGGCAGAGATTTGAAGCACCTGAAGGATTTACCTATACCGAAGTACAAAACAATGCAATTTTTTATTTGTTCAAATATCTACTACACCCCTGCCAAACTGTGCTTTAGAAAACTCAGACAGACAGATCTGTGTTTTCGTTGTGGCATGGAGCCAGGAGATCTATTGCATGTATTTTGGAAGTGCTCTCGAATCCGGCCACTCTGGGGTCAAATTGTAAAGGAAATGGACCCCATTTTAGACTACTCGGAATACATTACCCCAGAGATATGTATATTAGGGGACTTCGGCAGGACACTGACGGGCTTAGCTAAATATCACATGTCCCTTATGTCAGCGGTAGTTAAAGCATTTATACTAAAGCATTGGAAGGAGGATATAATTTATGGCTATGATCAATGGGTGGGTGATCTCCTACAGGTTTTGGAGAGACTCAAACAGCACATGCTGATGGAAGGGAAAAAGAAACTATATGAAAGGAAATGGAGAACCCTAGAGACAGTTTATCTAATGAATTCAAAAAGTCCTCGGGTCCAGATCTGTCTGTCTGATGGAGAGTAGCGGGTTTAATCTTTTTTTATATAAGATAAGGGCTAAGGGGTTAGATACTGAGTGGATTTAGATAAGGGATACGAGATGAGCAGTATATAGGTTTAGCTATAACCCTTGAATATTTAGGGTTGTTTAAAATATAAGATCTGCTTTCTTGGCTGGGCACATGAGAATCTCTCTTCTCCCTAGGGACACAGTTACTTAAGGATGGTCCGGAAGAAGTTCATTCATGGACTGAAATAACAGTTAGAATTGTTAAACCAGACCAATGTTAAGGCTAGACATAATCCGAACCTGAACAATGGACTCATAATTTGTTTAAATGGGGAATGGAGTAAACCGTTTGGGGACCATAAACTGTAACTGTGATTGTATATAGTTTTGGGTTTGTACATAGTTTCCGCATCCAGTTTTGGGATGTGGGCCTGGGTTTGTACCCTGGGATGTATGTGTGTATGTGTAGTTGTTGGATACATCAATAAAATCTCAATAAAGAGGTTTAAAAAAAAAAAAGAGGAAAAAACAACTACTGTATACTGCATATTTTTTCCTCTCACCTACAGCCTAGACAGTGTAGAATTTTTTTAAGAAATTTTCAGAATTGAAGAGGCCTGTGCCAAGAATGTGCCTTTGGAAGGTTTCCTGAAAATATATTCTATGGTTTCAGAGTTGTAAGGATTTTTGAGTTAACTGACAAATGTGAACGGTAACAAAAAGTATTGTGAGTGCTTATTTTCAAGATTTACTTGTCGTGTGTGAAACAAAATTTTGATCATGTGGGAAAAATACCAATCATGTTGAAAAAAAAAAAATTCGTAGAGCTCAGAGAAAGTCATAGCAGTTTCAATTACCTTGTCAGTTGGTGTATTTGTAAAATAGATTAACATTTATTGAAATCTGTCTTATGTAGTCTGAACTCCCTGATCTAATCAGAGTACTGCTTGCTTTAGATTTGTGAGCCTGTCTGGCCCTGGCCCTATTTGTCAAAAACCTATTGTGTTAATGGGACCCTGCAACTAATGAAGCAAATTGAATATGGCCAGCGTCAGAAATAACATGAAGTTAATGTAAAGCTGTGCTAATGCCATGACTGGACAGTGTACTCTTGGTAATGGAGCCATGTGTTGTACCGAAGGATTCTTATCTGACATGTAAAATAGTGCAAATTTCATTTTAGCAACTCCTGTGAATTACTAACCTGTTTTATACTGGGGATTTGATTCACTTTAAAGGCGTTACTTTGCTGTATAGTTTATCCATATTTTGTCTCTATTTTTATTTTAAATGCATGCTGTGCTTTATGGACGGCCAACAGACTCTTGAGTGCTTTGGACACTATGGTTTCTAGTTTAAAAGAGAGATTCCTGAGGAAATGAAGCTTGAATGTTTATTGATTCCAGGCAGAGAGGTTCATAACATTAATTAAGAAATATCACTCCTAGTTGGCTTTTTAGGGTGCTGCAATCTAACATTTTGATACTTTGTAGAAGTCCTTCTTTTGGAGCATTGTCTACAGATTCACCGGAGAAATGTTTTAATTAAGTTTGTTTGCAAATATCATATTAATTTTCATACAGAACTTTTAACTATTTTTTTGGTTTACATATGCATCTGCCCTTAGGCAAGTTTAATGTTTATTATACTATTTGGCATGTATGATATTATGACAAACAAATGATTTAGTCACAGAAAGTGACTTAACAGCTCAGATAATTAATGGTTAGAATAGATAGTGATCTAAATCAAATAACTCATCTGAAATAAGGTCATAGTGTGAACAAAGTGTATATGTTCCATTTGAAGCTAGATGTGACTGTACACACATCTCTTCAAAAGATGTTCATGGAAAAAAATGAACTGAAGGGCAGTGTCACATACAGTAACTAGCACCTGAGTTCTAACATCCATAGACCAAATTCCTCAATCCAGTACCAGTATGAGCAAACTTCAAAATGAAGTATAAGTTTCTATTGCCTAAAATGAAGTTGTTTTTTTTTTTTGGAGGGCAGGGCAGAAATGTTGCCTAGGGGAAAAAATAAAAAAAGTATTACAATAGGAGTAGCGTGGGGGGTAGTGTTGTTACAAATGGAGGCATTAAGGAGCCCTAAATGCAAATCATTTTCTATTTTTTTTTGGGGGGGGTAGAAAAAGCAGAAAATGAATGAAATATTTATAGATTGTTTTAAGGTCTTCTGTGCTGTGTACACAATGTAGCAGTGTTTAATAGTAGAAATATTGAATGTCTGATTAAAGGACACTTCACAGTATGCAACTTTTATTTTTCTTCAGTGGATTAGTAAGCAAAAACTTTAAACAATATAATGGTATACCTTTTAAGTAGCATCCGTTTTGACCTGACTCCTGTGCAGTACTATTAGTGAAGGAAACATGTTTAATGGTCTGCTTGCATATGCTGAGTGACTATTCATATACATTCAGTATTTTGTAGGTATAAGCATATTATTTGACCTTCTTGAGCTCTATCATTCAGAGGTTCAGTCATATTAATTGACCTGTTGTAAAGTAATACGATGTACTACATTGAAAACCTATGCATTATATTGCAAACAACAAGCATCTGTCAATGCCGAACGTTCGCTTGCAGGTATTTGCAGTGGTGTTTGGCATGTATGGTGCTTTACCCTAATGCCCTGTGCAATTGCTGGTATTTGCACAATAAATTTTCAGCATGACCTTTTTGTTACCCCCATTGTGCGCTACATAGGCGGAAACACGTTTTGGGCAGGATGTGAAAAATGACAGCTGTACTGCTCATAAGGAAGTGTGGTAAAATGGCAATATTGAAAATCTGGAGTGGAAATATTGAAAATTCACAAACCTACGAGCGTGTGTGGGAACTGTGCAGTGCACGCTCGTAAAACAGTCATTGTTAGGAATTTTTTCACCAAATTGTCAACATTGGCATTTTAAAACCTCTGCTAATGAACAGTGTCACTGTGATTGTCTTACTGTGTCCCATACATTGATTTTGCACACCGACTGCGCCATTGTGCACTACATGGGCGGAAACACGTTTTGGGCAGGATGTGAAAAATGACAGCTGTACTGCTCATAAGGAGGTGTGGTAAAATGGCAATGTTGAAAATGTGGAGTGAAAATATTGAAAATTCGCAAACTTACGAGCGTGCATAGGAACTGCGCAATGAACATTCGTAAAACAGTCATTTTTAGGATTTTTCACCAAATTTTCAACACAGCCATTTTAAGACCTCTGCTCATGAACAATGTCACTGTGATTTTCTTAATGTGTCCCATACATTGAGTTACACACGGACTGCGCCATTATGCGCTACATAGTGAGGAAACACATTTTGGGCAGGATGTGAAAATGACAGCTGTACTGCTCATGAGGAGGGTGAAAATGGCAATGTTGAAAATCTGGAGTGAAAATATTGAAAATTGCAAACTTACCAGTGTGCGTGAGGAACTGCGCAATGCACACTCATAAAACAGTCATTTTTAGGAATTTTTTCACCAAATTTTCAACACAGCCATTTTAAGACCTCTGCTCATGATCAGTGTCACTGTGATTTTCTTAATGTGTCCCAGACATTGATTTCACACACCGACTGCACCATTGTGTGCTACATGGGCGGAAACACGTTTTGGGCAGGATGTGAAAAATGACAGCTGTACTGCTCATGAGGAGTTGTGGTAAAATGCCAATGTTGAAAATCTGGAGTGGAAATATTGATAATTCGCAAACCTACAAATGTGCGTGGGAACTGTGCAATGCACGCTCGAAAAACAGTCATTTTTAGTAATTTTTTCACCAAATTTTCAACATTGCCATTTTAAAACCTCTGCTAACAAAGTGTCACTGTGATTTTCCTACTGTGTCCCATACATTGATTTCGCACACCGACTGAGCCATTGTGCACTACATGTGCAGGAAACACGTTTAGGCAGGATGTGAAAAATGACAGCTGTACTGCTCATAAGGAGGTGTGGTAAAATGGCAATGTTGAAAATCTGGAGTGAAAATATTGAGATTCACAAACTTATGAGCGTGCCTAGGAACTGCACAATGCACACACACAAAACAGTTATTTGTAGGAATTTTTTCACAAATTTTCAACATGGCCATTTTAAGATCTCTGCTCATGAACAGTGACACTGTGATTTTCTTAATGTGTCCCACACACTGAGTTAGCACACCGACTGTGCCATTGTCGCTGCATGGTAGGAAACACATTTTGGGCAAGATGTGAAAAATGACAGCTGTACTGCTCATAAGGAGGTGTGGTAAAATGGCAATGTTGAAAATGTGGAGTGAAAATATTGAAAATTCGCATACTTACGAGCGTGCGTAGGAACTGCACAACGCAGGCTCATAAAACAGTTATTTGTAGGAATTTTTTCACCAAATTTTCAACATAGCCATTTTAAGATCTCTGCTCATGAACAGTGATGCTGATTTTCTTAATGTGTCCCATACACTGAGTTCGCACACCGACTGTACCATTGTGCGCTACATGGGCAGAAGCACATTTTGGGCAGGATGTGAAAAATGACATCTGTACTGCTCATAAGGAGGTGTGGTAAAATGGCAATGTTGAAAATGTGGAGTGAAAATATTGAAAATTCACAAACGTACGAGCGTGCATAGAAGCTGCGCAATGAACACTCGTAAAACAGTCATTTTTAGGAATTTTTTCACCAAATTTTCAACATAGCCATTTTAAGACCTCTGCTCATGAACAGTGTCACTGTGATTTTCTTAATGTGTCCCATACATTGAGTTCACACACCAACTGCGCCATTGTGCACTACATGGGCGGAAACATGTTTTGGGCAGGATGTGAAAAATGACAGCTTTACTGCTCATGAGGAGGTGTGGTAAAATGGCAATGTTGAAAATCTGGAGTGAAAATATTGAAAATTCGCAAACATACGAGCGTGCGTAGGAACTGCGAAACGCAGAATCGAAAAACAGTAATTTTTAGGAATTTTTTCACCAAATTTTCAACATAGCCATTTTAAGATCTCTGGTCATGAACAGTGACACTGTGATTTTCTTAATGTTGCCCATACACTGAGTTCACACAGCAACTGTGCCATTGAGCACTACATAGGCAGAAACACGTTCTGGGCAAGATGTGAAAAATGACAGCTGTACTGCTCATAAGGAGGTGTGGTAAAATGGCAATGTTGAAAATCTGGAGTGAAAATATTGAAAATTTGCAAACTTACGAGTGTGCGTAGGAACTGCGCAATGCACACTCATAAAACAGTCATTTTTAGGAATTTTTTCACCAAATTTTCAACACAGCCATTTTAAGACCTCTGCTCATGATCAATGTCACTGTGATTTTCTTAATGTGTCCCATACATTGATTTCACACACCGACTGTGCCATTGTGTGCTACATGGGCGGAAACACGTTTTGGGCACGATGTGAAAAATGACAGCTGTACTGCTCATGAGGAGTTGTGGTAAAATGCCAATGTTATAAATCTGGAGTGGAAATATTGAAAATTCGCAAACCTACAAATGTGCGTAGGAACTGTGCAATGCACGCTCGTAAAGCAGTCATTTTTAGTAATTTTTTCACCAAATCTTCAACATTGCCATTTTAAAACCTCTGCTAACAAAGTGTCACTGTGATTTTTCTTACTGTGTCCCATACATTGATTTCTTACACCGACTGAGCCATTGTCACTACATGAAGCGGAAACACGTTTTGGGCAGGATGTGAAAAATGACAGCTGTACTGCTCATAAGGAGGTGTGGTAAAATGGCAATGTTGAAAATCTGGATGAAAATATTGAGATTTGCAAACTTATGGCGTGTGCAGGAACTGCACAATGCACACTAAATAAAACAGTTATTTGTAGGAATTTTTATGCAAAATTTTCAACATGGCCATTTTAAGATCTCTGCTCATGATCAGTGACACTGTGATTTTCTTAATGTGTCCCATACACTGAGTTCGCACTACGACTGTGCCATTATGCGCTGCATGGCCGGAAACACATTTTGGGCAAGATGTGAAGAATGACAGCTGCACTGCTCATAAGGAGGTGTGGTAAAATGGCAATGTTGAAAATGTGGAGTGAAAATATTGAAAATTCACAAACTTACGAGCGTGCATAGAAGCTGTGCAATGAACACTCGTAAAGCAGTCATTTTTAGGAATTTTTTCACCAAATTTTCAACGTAGCCATTTTAAGACCTCTGCTCATGAACAGTGTCACTGTGATTTTCTTAATGTGTCCCATACATTGAGTTCGCACACAGACTGCGCCATTGTGCGCTACATGGGCGGAAACACATTTTGGGCAGGATGTGAAAAATGACAGCTATACTGCTCATGAGGAGGTGTGGTAAAATGGCAATGTTGAAAATCTGGAGTGAAAATATTTAAAATTTGCAAACTTACGAGTGTGCGTAGGAACTGCGCAATGCACACTCATAAAACAGTCATTTTTAGGAATTTTTTCACCAAATATTCAACACAGCCATTTTAAGACCTCTGCTCATGATCAATGTCACTGTGATTTTCTTAATGTGTCCCATACATTGATTTCACACACCGACTGCGCCATTGTGTGCTACATGGGCGGAAACACGTTTTGGGCAGGATGTGAAAAATGACAGCTGTACTGCTCATGAGGAGTTGTGGTAAAATGCCAATGTTATAAATCTGGAGTGGAAATATTGAAAATTCACAAACCTACAAATGTGCGTAGGAACTGTGCAGCCACGCTCGTAAAGCAATCATTTTTAGTAATTTTTTCACCAAATTTTCAACATTGCCATTTTAAAACCTCTGCTAACAAAGTGTCACTGTGATTTTCTTACTGTGTCCCATACATTGATTTCGCACACCGACTGAGCCATTGTGCACTACATGGGCGGAAACACGTTTTGGGCAGGATGTGAAAAATGACAGCTGTACTGCTCATAAGGAGGTGTGGTAAAATGGCAATGTTGAAAATCTGGAGTGAAAATATTGGAGATTTGCAAACTTATGAGCGTGTGCAGGAACTGCACAATGCACACTCGTAAAACAGTTATTTGTAGGAATTTTTTCACCAAATTTTCAACATGGCCATTTTAAGATCTCTGCTCATGATCAGTGACACTGTGATTTTCTTAATGTGTCCCATACACTGAGTTCGCACACAGACTGTGCCATTGTGCGCTGCATGGGCGGAAACACATTTTGGGCAAGATGTGAAGAATGACAGCTGCACTGCTCATAAGGAGGTGTGGTAAAATGGCAATGTTGAAAATCTGGAGTGAAAATATTGAAAATTCGCAAACTTACGAGTGTGCGTAGGAACTGCGCAATGCACACTCATAAAACAGTCATTTTTAGGAATTTTTTCACCAAATTTTCAACACAGCCATTTTAAGACCTCTGCTCATGATCAATGTCACTGTGATTTTCTTAATGTGTCCCATACATTGATTTCACACACCGACTATGCCATTGTGTGCTACATAAGGCGGAAACACGCTTTGAGGCACGATGTGAAAATGACAGTGTACTGCTCATGAGGAGTTGTGGTAAAATGCCAATGTTATAAATCTGGAGTGGAAATATTGAAAATCGCAAACCTACAAATGTGCGTAGGAACTGTGCAATGCTACGTCAGTAAGCAGTCATTTTTAGTAATTTTTCACCAAATTTCAACATTGCCATTTTAAACCTCTGCTAACAAAAGTGTCACTGTGATTTTCTACCTGTCCCATACATTGATTTCTTTCACCGACTGAGCCATTGTGCACTACATGGGGAAACACGTTTTGGGCAGGATGTGAAAAATGACAGCTGTACTGCTCATAAGGAGGTGTGGTAAAATGGCAATGTTGAAAATCTGGAGTGAAAATATTGGAGATTTGCAAACTTATGAGCGTGTGCAGGAACTGCACAATGCACACTCGTAAAACAGTTATTTGTAGGAATTTTTTCGCCAAATTTTCAACATGGCCATTTTAAGATCTCTGCTCATGATCAGTGACACTGTGATTTTCTTAATGTGTCCCATACACTGAGTTCGCACACCGACTGTGCCATTGTGCGCTGCATGGGCGGAAACACATTTTGGGCAAGATGTGAAGAATGACAGCTGCACTGCTCATAAGGAGGTGTGGTAAAATGGCAATGTTGAAAATGTGGAATGAGAATATTGAAAATTCACAAACTTACGAGCGTGCATAGAAGCTGCGCAATGAACACTCGTAAAGCAGTCATTTTTAGGAATTTTTTCACCAAATTTTCAACGTAGCCATTTTAAGACCTCTGCTCATGAACAGTGTCACTGTGATTTTCTTAATGTGTCCCATACATTGAGTTCGCACACAGACTGCGCCATTGTGCGCTACATGGGCGGAAACACATTTGGGCAGGATGTGAAAAATGACAGCTATACTGCTCATGAGGAGGTGTGGTAAAATGGCAATGTTGAAAATCTGGAGTGAAAATATTTAAAATTTGCAAACTTACGAGCGTGCGTAGGAACTGTGCAATGCACACTCATAAAACAGTCATTTTTAGAATTTTTCACAAATATTCAACACAGCCATTTTAGACCTCTGCTCATGATCAATGTCTGTGATTTTCTTAATGTGTCCCATACATTGATTTCACACACCGACCTACGCGCCATTGTGTGCTACATGAAGTAGGAAACACGTTTTGGGCAGGATGTGAAAATGACAGCTGTACTGCTCATGAGGAGTTGTGGTAAAATGCCAATGTTATAAATCTGGAGTGGAAATATTGAAAATTCACAAACCTACAAATGTGCGTAGGAACTGTGCAACGCACGCTCGTAAAGCAATCATTTTTAGTAATTTTTTCACCAAATTTTCAACATTGCCATTTTAAAACCTCTGCTAACAAAGTGTCACTGTGATTTTCTTACTGTGTCCCATACATTGATTTCGCACACCGACTGAGCCATTGTGCACTACATGGGCGGAAACACGTTTTGGGCAGGATGTGAAAAATGACAGCTGTACTGCTCATAAGGAGGTGTGGTAAAATGGCAATGTTGAAAATCTGGAGTGAAAATATTGGAGATTTGCAAACTTATGAGCGTGTGCAGGAACTGCACAATGCACACTCGTAAAACAGTTATTTGTAGGAATTTTTTCGCCAAATTTTCAACATGGCCATTTTAAGATCTCTGCTCATGATCAGTGACACTGTGATTTTCTTAATGTGTCCCATACACTGAGTTCGCACACCGACTGTGCCATTGTGCGCTGCATGGGCGGAAACACATTTTGGGCAAGATGTGAAGAATGACAGCTGCACTGCTCATAAGGAGGTGTGGTAAAATGGCAATGTTGAAAATCTGGAGTGAAAATATTGAAAATTCGCAAACTTACGAGTGTGCGTAGGAACTGCGCAATGCACACTCATAAAACAGTCATTTTTAGGAATTTTTTCACCAAATTTTCAACACAGCCATTTTAAGACCTCTGCTCATGATCAATGTCACTGTGATTTTCTTAATGTGTCCCATACATTGATTTCACACACCGACTGTGCCATTGTGTGCTACATGGGCGGAAACACGTTTGAGCACGATGTGAAAATGACAGCTGTACTGCTCATGAGGTTGTGGTAAAATGCCAATGTTATAAATCTGGAGTGGAAATATTGAAAATTAGCAAACCTACAAATGTGCGTGAGGAACTGTGCAATGCACGCTAGTAAAACAGTCATTTTTAGTAATTTTTTCACCAAATTTTCAACATTGCCATTTTAAAACCTCTGCTAATGAACAGTGTCACTGTGATTTTCTTACTGTGTCCCATACATTGATTTCGCACACCGACTGAGCCATTGTGCACTACATGGGCGGAAACACGTTTTGGGCAGGATGTGAAAAATGACAGCTGTACTGCTCATAAGGAGGTGTGGTAAAATGGCAATGTTGAAAATCTGGAGTGAAAATATTGGAGATTTGCAAACTTATGAGCGTGTGCAGGAACTGCACAATGCACACTCGTAAAACAGTTATTTGTAGGAATTTTTTCGCCAAATTTTCAACATGGCCATTTTAAGATCTCTGCTCATGATCAGTGACACTGTGATTTTCTTAATGTGTCCCATACACTGAGTTCGCACACCGACTGTGCCATTGTGCGCTGCATGGGCGGAAACACATTTTGGGCAAGATGTGAAGAATGACAGCTGCACTGCTCATAAGGAGGTGTGGTAAAATGGCAATGTTGAAAATGTGGAGTGAAAATATTGAAAATTCACAAACTTACGAGCGTGCATAGAAGCTGCGCAATGAACACTCGTAAAGCAGTCATTTTTAGGAATTTTTTCACCAAATTTTCAACATAGCCATTTTAAGACCTCTGCTCATGAACAGTGTCACTGTGATTTTCTTAATGTGTCCCATACATTGAGTTCGCACCAACTGCGCCATTGTGCACTACATGGGCGGAAACATGTTTTGTGCAGGTGTGAAAAATGACAGCTTTACTGCTCATGAGGAGGTGTGGTAAAATGGCAATGTTGAAAATCTGGAGTGAAAATATTGAAAATTCACAAACATACGAGCGTGCGTAGGAACTGCGCAACGCAGACTCGTAAAACAGTCATTTTTAGGAATTTTTTCACCAAATTTTCAGCACAGCCATTTTAAGTCCTCTGCTCATGATCAGTGTCACTGTGATTTTCTTAATGTGTCCCATACATTGAGTTCGCACACCGACTGCGCCATTGTGCGCTGCATGGGCAGAAACACATTTTGGGCAGGATGTGAAAAATGACAGCTGTACTGCTCATGAGGAGGTGTGGTAAAATGGCAATGTTGAAAATCTGGAGTGCAAATATTGAAAACTCACAAACGTGCGAGTGTGCATAGGAACTGCGCAACGCACACTTGTAAAACAGTCATTTCTAGGAATTTTTTCCCCAAATTTTCAACATAGTCATTTTAAGACCTCTGCTCATGAACAGTGTCACTGTGATTTTCTTAATGCATCCCATACATTGATTTCTCACACTGACTGCGCCACTGTGTGCTACATGGGCGGAAACACGTTTTGGGCAGGATGTGAAAAATGACAGCTGTACTGCCCATAAGGAGGTGTGGTAAAATGGCAATGTTGAAAATCTGGAATGAAAATATTGAAAATTCGTGAACTTAAGAGTGTGCGTAGGAACTGCACAATGCACGCTCGAAAAACAGTCATTTTTTGGAATTTTTGCACCAAATTTTCAACATGGGGTTTTTGGGACCCCTTCTCATGAATGATGTCACTGTCATGGCATTATTCAGGCCCGAAGGGTGATTTCATGCAGTGACTGCAAAAATTCCAAAAAATGACTGAGATATGCAATAAAGTTGAAACCCCTGTCTATCCCATTATACAGCTTACCAGCATTTCCTCAGTTCGTGGTCGGCTTTGAAGAGTGCAGGCGTGTTCCTGATCCAAGTTCATCGCGCCAAGCTCCGGAGGTAAGTATGGGGTGAGGGGGTGTGGGGAGGCTGGGTGCGCAGTGGGTGGTGAGGGTTGTGGGAGGGTGGGAGACTATGTGGGACCGTTTTTCTTTTCAGGTTTTTAACAAAATGGACTATGTGGGATGGTTGCTATGCTGGGGTCGGCTCCCAGTGTGGCAGAAGATGGCTGGGGGGCTGAGGAGCCGATGGGAGATTGGGCACCCCCATCAGCAAACTACGTGGGGGTGGCCGAGGAGCCAAACGGCGGATTGGGCACCCCCATCTGCAAAACAAATGGGAGGTTTGCCACGCTGGGGTGGGCTCCCAGCGTGGCAGAAGGATGGCTTGGGTGGGCCGTGGAGACGCGGGATTGGGCACCCTCGTCAGCAAACATTTGCCACACTGGGGTGGGCCCTCCAGCGTGGCACCAAAGCTTTAGGGGTGGGCGGACGCCGCATGGGGAAGCGCGTGACGCGCGGGGGGGCGGCGTGACATGGTGCTCCATATGACAGCGGTGGTTTTCTTTGAAGCGAAGACCACTGCTGTCATACAGAGCTCCCGCACCCATTGGTGCAGGACTGCCACGCCTGCTCAACGGAGCACTGGATTGAATGGGAGAGGCACAGCTACAAAGTGTGCTACTCTCACAAAATGTTCCTTGTGCATGCATGCAAGCGAACGTAAAAAAGATTAAACTCAGTGTCCCCCCCCCACACCACCACCACCATTGTTTAACCAGGAGTGACAGACTAAGTAAAAAGGTTGTTTATAGATGCAATTTGGGGTCACAGGAAAGTTAATCAGCATTCTTACAATTACACAGTATGCATGTGGGGTGAGTCCAATTCAAACCCAAGTCTCTAGATTTGCAGTTCAAAGCTTTAAACCATTGTGTTATAGTGGCTGCCAACTTGTCAATTATTAGCGTTAATACAGGAGAGACACTATTCGGGCCAAGATCACTGGGACTTCACAGGTCCTCATCCCTCCAGCTAACCACACTCTCTGACAAAAGCATTAATGTAGTTCCCTCCCTAAAATACTTAGGCCTAACTCTGGATCAGTCTATCACCTACAAGGACCACGTGGACCAGGTCACCAGGATCCTACATCGCAAACTTGGTACCTTGTACTGACTCAGGGACCTGCTCATCCCTGAGGCCAGGCTGTCAATTGCGACAAGTGTCCTCCTCTCTAGCCCGACCTATGCAGCCCCAATTATACAGGGCATGGTAAAGCAAGAGGTATCCAGGATGCAAATCCTATACAACAAAATAGCTCAGTTCGCTACCCAAGACCACCTGTGACATCACCACTGTGACACTGTGGCCCAGCTCCAGTGGCCCACATTGGCTGCTCGCCTCCAATACCCATTGTTTGTTCAGGCCTACAAGCTACTCAAACCCCCCTCTCCTCCAAGCATAGCCAGAACCATAGCCATTAAGCACAACCCTAGGAATTTAAGGACATCAGAACCAACACTACTAGAAGTCCCCAGAGTAAGGATCAATGCTGGCGGCAGATCGTTTTCTTGCCAAACACCCAGCCTATGGAACAAGCCCCCCCCCGGTCCAGGATGCCTCCTCACTCACGAACTTCTGTGCCAGGCTCAAGTCCCATATACTGGCCACTAGTGCATGCCACTGCCACGGCTCTTAAGGTATCCCCTTTTTCTGCATCAAACCTTCCCAAAGGTGAGCCGACCATGTACCTCCCTCTAGTATCTGGACACCTAAGGACCAATGCTACCTTATGTATATCACTATGCCAAGTAGTACCAAGGCAAAACTGTGTCCTGATGATAACCATGTCTGTAACCACTGTCTGTAACCACCTTATGCTTGAACAACTTATGTAATCAAAAGTTTTTCTCCACTGTATTTTATCTTGTATTGTTATCCTGAGTCGCCCCTGAAAAAGGGACCTTCAGGGCTCAGTGGGCCTACCCGGTCACCAAAATGTAATAAATAAATAAAATAAATACTCCATACAACAGGTAGGCATTATATTGTACACAGGTAATGATTAGGCTGTGCTCTTTACATGTAAACTGTTAGCATCAGTATATGATAGCCATAGTACAACAATGGTATGAACTGAAATCTGAGCCCTTATAGACTAATGTAGCATAATAAAAGTATTTCATTCCAAAGTAAAAGAAACGTTAGAGCATTGCAAGTTTTTTCCCATCATTTATTAACCAGAAAGTGAAATATTCAATGTAATCACATGCATGAGCATGCCATTGTTTATATATGTTTGAAGCATGTATTTGTTTTGTGTTTTCCTGTTTTGTAAGATGTCAGAGACAGCCTGGGCCACAACCTTACACATAAATGTAATTAACATTATCCCTTTAGCAGGCAGTATAGTACAGGGAGTTAAATACCTGAATTTGAATCCCACAGCCACGTAGATGCAAACTGTGTGATCCTGAGCAAGTTACTTAATCTCCTTACGCTCCCAGGTCACATTTGTAAACAAATGTCAACTTACTGTGCTACTCTTGATTAAACCATGTTCCCTTTCCCCTTAAGGACTTTGAACTAGTTTGTTGTTAAAGGATATTTTACAAGCTGTCTTATTACACTCTGCCCTGTTGTTCAGCATGATGCATTCTATTGTACTTAACTTGCACAGTAATAGATATAAAGAATCATAAATTACCATGACAGTAGATAACAGGTTTTTGCATATGTTTACTGGAAAAAACTATTACCAAATCATGGTTAGCAAAGCACTGCAATGTGAAAGTAATTTGTGCAAATTCAAGTCATAAGTTTGAGTCCCACCGCTTCCAAGTGAGTTATGTGCAATAGTCAGTAAATCATAATGCAAAGCCAATGAGAAGCAGATTATACAATGCAAACTTATTATTTTGCTATGGGCAAGTAAGGTTTCACGTATGTCTCTTCCCTGTATATAACTGACTGTAATATTGTGGTCCTGTTCGGGGCTGCAGCTATGAATCCTGGGGTCCCGGACAAGTCACTTGGAATGGGCCCCCGTTTCCCAAACCAGCTAATGACAGAGGTAATGCCAGCTCCTCAAGAGGGCCCCTCCTGAGCTCAGGGCCCCAGACAACTTCCCCCACTTACCCCCCATTACTGCGGCCCTGTTGCTAATACTAATTAGTAATATTTTCCCAGTAATCACATGATGAACAAAGTATATCCATGATATGCATCTGTATGTTGTGCATTTCTATGAAAATGTCACATGGTGTATATTTTTGTTTGGGGGGGAGCACACATCATAGATCCCATGTAGTGCATACGACTACCATGAAATGCAGAGGATTTACCACAATGGAAGTCAATACTTTGCTACTTCTAAAACAGGGCGGGGACATCAGTAATTCAGCACTCCTAGTAGCATTAGCATACCAAAAGTAACATGTAAGGTCTAATGATATTTCCATATGATAGGTCTTTGGAAAGGTCGGATATTGTGGAGTGCAGTGGTATAACACAATAGATAACACTACAGATACTGTAAAATGCAGTAGAACAATATAGCACATAACTTTACATTTAATGAATAAGCACAAGATGATGCACCTCTACGAAGCGTGCAGGCTTATTCAAATTGACGATTGTAGCAATGCATTACACTGACATGACAAGCAACAAAATCTTAGATACATACATTATAGCCCAGATATTCAGAGCAGTTGCACATGGCGCAACTGCGGATTTGTGCCACTGAGTGATATTCAAACACTGTGGCTGCACAGCGCAAGTCCTACTGCACCATGGCATAAATGTAATGTATGCAGCACAAGTGCAGGGTGGCGTTCCCATGAATATGCAGTGCAATGGTATATTCAACCAGGAATCCTGGTGCAAGTCCGGAGCAAAACCCAAGATGCGCCAGCTGGACTTGAGCCTATAAAAACCAGCTCAAACACACAGACAGCAGATGCGCAACTCTGTGCCCAGCCAGAGAGTGACATAGCCAGAGAGGCAGAGCTAGATAGAGTGAGATGGACAGCACACTATTCCACATGGAGGCAGTAATGAGGAGTGTGAGGAGGCAGGAAGAACACCAGTATGGCTGACGAAGGTCCCAGCGGCAGTATGCCTGACACAGGTGGTACCATGCCAGTATCACATGTGAAAACTATAGTGATACAGACATAGTGGGCCAGTAGTGAACAGGGCATTTCTGAGGCAGCTCTGTGAGCTGTGCAGTGAGGAGATGCAGACACCCACCAGAAATAGTCATGCCATGCCATTGGAGACTAAGGTGACCACTGTGATGTGCTTGCTCACCACGGCCACCTTCCAAAGACCAACAGAGGATACCATGGTCATCACCCAGTTGGCCACATCCTACCTCCACACACAGTTCCTCAATGCTCTGCTGCCACATGCTTCGGAGTTCATACATTTCCCCAGTTCACAGGCAGAGTGTACAGCAAACATATAGGACTTTCACAGGGTTGCATGCATGACAGGCATGATTAGGGCCATAGACTGCACCCACATGGGCATCTGCACACCACCTGGCCCCAAGGGCCCGCATACATTAACCTCAAAGGTTACCCATCAATCAACTGCCAGGTGGCATGCGATGCCACGGGGTGCATAATCAACATCTGCACCACACACCCCAGCAGTGCACATGATGCATTCATCTAGCACAGCTCTGTGCTGTGCCAGAGGTTCGAATGTGGGGACATCCTCATGGGTCACTTGGTGGGTGAGTAGGGCACAGATCAGGGGGCTGGGTTGGCACAGTCATTGGAGGAGGGAGGGCAGACAGGGTGGGTGTTGTGGAGTGGGCAGTGGGTGACAGAGACAAGGTGGTCACCACAGCACAGCACAGGGCTAACAATGTCCTTCCTCACACAGGTGACAGTGCATATCCACTCGAGCCATGGCTGCTCACCCCCTGCTGGTGACCGTCATCCCCTGCAGAGGAGAGATATAATGAGGCACATGCCAGCACGTGCAGTATCATTGATTATGTCATTGGCATACTGAAAATGTGATTCTGTTTCCTAGACAGGTCAGGTGATGCCCTACAATACAGTCCATCAAAAGCCTATGGCCTATTCCTGGCCAACTGCATTCTGTATAACATGGCCATTGACCATTTGGAGGCAGTATAGTGCAGTGGTCTAAGGCTCTGAGCTGCAAATCTGGTGACATCCAGCAGACCAGACCTGGGTTTGAATCCCACAGCTTCCACTTGCATACTGTGTGACCCTGAGCAAGTCACTTAACCTCCTTGTGCTCCCAGGATGCTCCTATAAAAAAGCTTCCAGCTTGGTGTGCTATACCTGGTTAAACAACTAAATAAAAAAAAATTTGACCATGGGATAGATGTTCAGGTGGATGAGGGTGACAGTACCAGGGATGACAGTGAGAATAGGCCAGATGGTGGTGGGCAGCCACCACCAGGGAGACAGGACCCAAGCCTGGCAGTGGAGACCAGGAGGCAGAGACACAATTGCACAGGAGCATTATGGAGAATGCAGGCAAGTGTGCTGGCACACATGCAAGGGCCACACAGACCAGCCCACCACACACAGGCCTGGACGTGCACAGCGTGATGCATGCAGGGAATGGGACGGACAGCAGGCATGGTGGAGGCAGTGGCACTTAGACACACACAGCACAGGCATACACACACACACACACACACACACACACACAGGCTGAGGAACATGGCATGGATCAGAAGCATGACACCGGTGCACAGGAACAACCAGCGCAGAGCTGCCCTCATCACACCCATGCCACATGTCCCAGCAGTCTAGCCAGCACACACAGAGGGCATGTGCTGCAACACACATGCATACCACCAAATACATGCTGCACCACCACTGATTACGTGTGCATGGGGCAGCAGCAGTGGACATCAGGTCAGGGCAGCACACACTTCAGATTAACTGCACAGTCCCTTGGCCACCATGGCCACATGGGTGGCCATGCCAAGGCTGATCAGCAGATTCAGGGTGCACATTGGCCATGGGGGGGTGGCTGCCACCCCCCCCAAGGGTCAAAGTCCAGGACCATGACCTTGTCCATGCATGGGTGTATAGGCGGCCAAACAGACTGGTGCCAGAGTACCTGGGATGCCTACATCTGAGCCTGGCATCTGCTGTGATGGGGCCACCAGACATCAGGACCATGGGGTGGACAGAGCACTGCAGGAGATCCTCTGCACATGGCCAAGGCCAGTGGCCGCAACCGATGCATGCCTGGCTACAATTGCACTGGTCATGCGGTCCATTGACATGGTCATGGCCTTCTGCATGTGGCAGAGCTCATCAATGAGCCATGCACTGCCCTTGTCCTGCTGTTCTGCCAGCTGATGCACCTCCGCCCACTGTGCATGCACCTCTGTGGCAAGCAGCACCTGGTTCCCAATGGATGCCCGCAGCAACCTGGTGTGCTCAACCAGTCATTCAGCATCCTGTGCCTCCTAGGAAGGATGCCAGGCTGCTGGGGGTGACACAGCATGCTACCCAGTGACTCACTCTGGGGGACGCAGCACAGCTGGCTATACTTGGGGTACAGTGTCCACAGGTGCACCTGCATCAGGCACCATGTCACACTGCCTGGTGGTACCTGCATCCTGCTGCCACTGCCCGACTGGCTGTGGGTCAGTTCCCTTCCCTGCTGCCACCACAACATCACCACCACCCACACCAGACATAGCACTGGCACCACACACGACCATGCTGGTGTAGACCTGTGGCAGATGTGTAGCTGTGGGAGCAGCACTGGACACTGAAGTTGCCTGTGATGCAGCCAGAAGCATGACAGGCACCACATCCCCTATGCTTTCCAGGATCAGCATTAGATCATCATAATAGCCGGACTCATTCCCAAGCTGAGTCTCTGCACACAGCACTATCAGGCTGTCATCCTGCAGGATCTCAGTCAGGGCACCATCCTACACCAGGCCAAATACATCCACCTGCTGCGCTGTGTTGAGCCATAGCCTGTCCAAGCCAAGGAGTCTAGTGGAGGTGGACGGTCCATCATCAGTGGCCGTGGCTGCACCTGCCCTCTCTTCATCCACTCCATGGAGGTGTGATGGTGCTGCAAGGGGGAAACAGCAAGTTAGGTGTGCTGTATCACCCATGTACTGCCCCCCCCCCCAGTGTGCATGCCATCACAGCCACTGGCCAATGTGTTGCCATGCATAGCAGCAACCACACATGCATGTGGCATGCAGCATGTCAGCAGGAACACCTGCATGTCCAATCCCACACCTGCTGGACATGTCTGTTGAGTGCATGCTCACCATGCAGTGAGGGACTGCCACCCATCTGGAAGCCTTGACCAGGCATGCCCTCCACCACTGTGTGGCTCATGGTGGCTGCCATGAGCTCCTCAGTGGCCAGCAGGGTGGGAGTGGTGGATGGGCCACCATCAGCTGCACTTCAGGATGCCCATATGGCCACCTATTTCTCCTTTATCCTCCTCTTGTCAGTGCCGACCTTCCTGTGGCACTACTGTGCACTGCACTGGTGTCTGATGTACATGTTCACATATGCTGCCACCTGATCCCACCCTGCTGACTGCTCTTGAGGTGTACCCATTGCCCCACTGAGCAGGTCCTCCCTGTCCAAGTATGCTTCACATGGGGCATTTTGCTTGACTTTTGTGAAATTGGGCCTGCATTTGCAGCCAGGCCCTCGTTTCTCCTTTCCTTCATGTCCCGACATGTCGCTACCTGTGAACAGTGACAGCAGCATGGGTCAGTGTCAGCATGTCCCAAGACATTCCCCCATTGCCGTGTTGTTGTAGGCCTCTGGTTCCTGTGCTAGCATCCACGTACCTGGAAAGGTTGCAATAATGGTCCATGGCTGTGCTGTTCGGTGTTGCTTATAAGGCACATTGCATGCAAAATCAGCTTATGCACAATGATAATAATATGCTAATGTACCCTACTGCACCATGCATTGGCTGATGAGGTGATTTACATATTGCAGCTGAATATCACGTATTTGTGCCATGCTCAATATGACTGCACAGGAGGAACCCATGGTGCATATCTGGCACATATGCATTGCGCATGCTCGCAGTGCGCATGTGAGCACACTGTAGCACATGCCCATCACTTGACTTGCATTCCTTGCTTGATGCTGTGTCATTGCACATGCAGCACTGAGGTGGCATCATGCATGCTCATGCATCCAGACACTGGTCTGTACCACACACATGCACTGTGTGCGATCTGGCATGCAGCGCATCCAGGGTGTATGCATGACTATGGTGGGGTCATGACCTGTGATACCAGGGTCATGTACATGACCTCATGCACCCACCAGGCCATGGCATTGTGTATATGATAGGTACTGTGCTATGCACCTTCACTGTGCACTGTGATTGCGCATCACCATGCTGCATGATTGCATCATGCCATTCGCTGTTGTGCATAGTACACATGTAGCCCCCAGGTGCATGGGTTCCCAGCCATTAACACCATCATTATGTATTCAGGTCAGAGAATGGTGCTGTGCAGAGCAAGATGGGCAACCAACTGAAGCGGCATGGAGCTCATTAACCTTGTTGCTGTTGTACAGCCCTTTGAGGAGCAGCTTTCTGGATAGATACCCTGCCAACAGGCCAGGGGTGATGTGTGACAGCAGGTGGCCAGGGACCTGGAGCTTCAGATGGGGGTGCCCAGGATCCTGGAACAGGGCCACCATAGGTAAGGGGACATGAAGAGGAGGGACCCAGAGAAGATGCACAGGATGCAAGCGCATGTCCAGCATGGGGCGGTGTCACAGCCAGGTGGGTATGTGCAAGAGTCATGCAAGCTCAGGTGCTTTACTGTAGTGGGCGTAGGGATGAATGGCATGGTCTACTGTGGGGGCACATCATGGTTCTGGTGACCACTGTGTGACGTGCATGCCTGCTGTGCATGTTACAGTCATGCAGGAGTGGGGGCCACAGGATGGATGGGGACATGCCCTGCACTACGCGGCTGTGTGGTGGTGGGGGGCTTTACATCTGTGCTTGTGTACTCATGTCCTCCTCTCCTCATTCCTTCCACAGGGCCAGAGGACCACATTTGACTTAGGTGGCCACAACAGGAGCGAGGGACCCCTGTAGGGCATAGCGACCAGCACCAGGTGGACACGTAGGGCAGGTAAGCTTCATCATATTGCTGGTACGTGTCTTTGTGGGATATCAGTGGGGACAGGGTCTGGCTACAGTCACCCCAGCTGTGCACCAGCACAGTCATGGTTGGCAAACTGTCTGTTGTGTGTGCCAGTTTAGCACTTCCTTTGGTGGCCATGTGCCGGCTGGTGGGGGTTGGTGCACTTGGCTATCACCATGTGTGCAGCAATGGTGCTGTCACTCTGTGCTGTGTGCCCATGCTCATGTACACATGCACACACTGCACTACACCATCTGCCTGTCTGCACCATTGCAATGTGCTATGAGGATGGCAGGCGTGGCCTTCAGGGTGAGGGGTTCCTTGTGGTCCCTCCTGTGGTGTGTGCCCCCACTGTCGCTGCATGCAGTGGATGGGCTGGGGTTTTTGGGGCATTGCACTCATTGCCTCTCCTCTCCTTTCCCCTAGGTGCACTATAGATGGTGGAGAACTTGGATCCTGTTCCGGACCCTGATAAGGATGTCGGGGATGCAGCGGAGGATCCTGGCCATACAGCGGAGCCGTCTCAGGGAGACGGCTACAGTGCAGGTGGATTTGGAATGGCTGGAGATGGCAACCAGAGGACTATGCTAGTCAAAATATAGCCCCCTTTCCCCAGCAGATCCTGTTTTCCTGCGGTCGCCATCCTATTATTTAGCCTCTGTTACCTGTCCCCATCTCCTCTCACCCTCCCCATCCCTTCCCCTTGTTATTGCATTCTGCATAATCCTTTTTGTTCTTACAAAACATTATATTTGCTACATCACTGTGTCTGTGTCTGCTTTGCAGGTGGCATGTAGAGTCATGCTGCAGTTATCAGGTAATAGTACATGTGGTCACCACAAGGGAGGGGAGGGTCACATGCAGGAATCACATGAGGTCCATGTTCGATCCACTGCTCTTTCACATGGTCATGGCAAATATAACTGAGGATCAGAAGGGTTTGGTGTGCGTCTTCATGGATGATGTGGGGATCTGTACTGGGGTGGGCATACAGGTGGGGAGGGGGACAATACACAGGGACCTAGGTGTCTTGGAGGCCTGGTCCACCTAATGGCAATGGGGCCTCAACATACACAGGTGCTATTACATGCACAGGGAGAGGGGTCACAAGAAAGGGACTTGCAACCCGGGAGGTCTGGCAATGGTGGTGACTGTGGAGGTTAGGGACATGGAAATTATTGTTGTCAGGGACCTCACAGTAGCTAACCAATGCAGGCAGGCAGTGGCCATAGCTAGCAGGCTGTTAGCCAGCATTGGGGGGGAGCATTCACTGACAGGATGGGAGGGTCATTATCCCCTTCTCACAACAGCTGGTCGGGCCACATTTGGATGATGAGGTGCAACTCTGGTGACCATTCCTGTCACAAGGACATGGACTGGCTGGAGTGGGTGCAGTGCATAGGGACTATGATGGTGGTTGCGCTCTGTTACCTAACATGCGGTGCTAGCTTGGGCAGATTGGGATTTTACTCACTGGACCACGGTTGGGATGGGGATTATGATAGGGAACATTCAATGTATGGAGGGGATAGACAGGGATCAGGGGACAGCCTTCTTAACCCAAGGGGGCACATGAGATCCAGGGGGCATATGCTATGGGTGAAGGGTGGCACGTGTTGAGGACACATCAGGTGGGGCCTTGTCAAAAACAGGGTGATGGCTGTCTGGCATGGGCTCCCAGAGGTGGTGATGCAGAGGTCGCCATACAGGGCTTTCTGTGCTCATGGGATGGACACATGGTTCTGGTACTGGGAGGGGTGTTGGGTGGGAGATGCCATGGGGCTGGGTCGGTTGTTAGGGCTGTCCTAGCTCTGTGTTAGGTGCCTTGGGCAGACAGCCAGTACCTGGTGGTCCTTTTTGGCCATCATGTTTCTCTATTTCTATGTTACTCTGCTTCTATATGCGTTCCACTGTGTGTTGCCATGTCTCTGATCATCAAGGCCACTGTTTTTCGGTTTTTAACGGAAAATCCGGTAAAATTCCAGAATTAGGGCTGCCTGAAGACAGGTAAAAACAATGATTTCATGGAATCTGGCATTTTATATCAGATCAGTATATCTACAAAACTTATGTTTTCTTTTAATTCTTTCCTGTACTATTTTCAATTTGCTTTATTTAATGCTCTGTATATTAAGTCTTCTTTAATTCTGATTATTTATGCACATACTAAAAGAATGATAGCAGAATTCCGGTAAAATCTGGAAATCAGAGTAACAATCACCGGTGCAATTCCGGAATCTGAAGTCTTGAAAACTGAATTTCATTGTTTTAATCACCGTAAATCAGTGGCCTTGCTGATCATCCTTCACCTTTCCCGTGGGCCACTGCCACTGTGGTCACTGGGTGTGTGGGGCTTTTCCCTGTCCTGTGTGTGGCCCTGTGTCATGTGTCCCATGGTGGCCTGTGTCTGCCCCTGCAGCTTGTGCATCTGTCTGCCTGGCCTGCAACCTGCTTGTGGAGATAGGCATGTCCACTGTGGGCAGTGCTGCGGTGCTCCTCACCATTGCAGCAGGTATCCTGTGTGGCCTGTGCCTTGCTCGCCCCCAGGTGCCTGATCCCCAGGTGCCTGCTCTTTGTATTTGCCTTTTCACCCAGTACAGTGCACATGGCACCCAGTTGGCCTGGCTGGTGGGTGTCTGTTGTGTGTCCCTACCGTTGGCATGGCTGTGGTGGCAGGGTTTTGGGCAGGTGCTTCTTACATGGTGGGTGGACTGGGGTTGTCTGTGCACTGTCCCCTGGTGCTCTGTGTTCCCTCCAGATCACTGCTTGTGTGTACCCAGGTGAGCCCTGCTGGTGGGTGACCCTTGCCCCTGTGCCTCCTTGACTATGTGTCCCTGCAACCTATTGCTCTTGCCCTGCGCATTGGTTTGTGCTTAGGACTGCTGCGTACATCCATGGTTGCACCAGGGCATCTCTGGTTGGGTCATGGCGCATCTTTGCCATATTCAGTTGACTAGCACAGGGGAATGCAAGGGGGTGCATCTTCAGAATATGGCTCCCAGCTTGCCATGGTGCATCTGGCTTGCACTGTGCCAGACTTGCAGCAGCCTTTGGCACATTTCTGAATATCTCCCCCCATAGTGTGTATATATATATATATATTGCAGAAGTTACTGTCCTTGGAAATATTTTTTTATTACAAATATCTAAAAGACTTACTGGTCTTTCTAAAAATATACCAGCAATGTAATAACATTTTCTAGTGCTACATATTCACTGACATTAAAACATGGTTTAAATTTTAGTACTAGATGAATGTTGCACTTTCCGTAGGACATTTCATGTACACCATTGGCAGTAGTCAGAATCTGCATTATTCAACATTGTTGCATTATAAATTTTTGTATCAGTACCACATCGCAACAGTTTCATGAGACAATAACACATTGCAGCACTCTAACATTATGTATCAATACCAGATTGCAACAGTGTCATAAGACAATAATACTGTTATCTATGAAAACCAAAAGGAGAAACAATAAGCATTTGTCAATGCCGAATGTTGATTGCGTTGGTCCACTGAGCTCTCTCACTGGCCCTCTGTCACTTGCTCATTCTTTTTCTCCCAGTGCTATAGGCTGCTGTTTTGTACTGGACTCTTGCCTGCATTGGCACCCTTTTCTGTCCACAAAGAAATCTGCAGCTGTCCTGACAGAGCTCCGTTGAGGTGGCTCACTCCCCCTCTCTCACTCGCTCATTCTGTTTTTCCTAGTGCTGCAGGCTGCCCTTTTGTACTGGGCTCCTGCCTCTGTTGGTGGCTTTTTCTGCCCACATAGAAATTTGCAGTAGTCTCGACACAGGTCCATTGAGCTAGCTCGCTCCCCCTCTGTTATGCGCTCATTCCGGTTCTGCCGGCTCTTCAGGCTGGCCTTTTGTACTGGGCTCCTGCCTGCATTGCCGCCTTTTTCTGTCCACAAAGAAATCTGCAGCAGTCATGATAGAGCTTCGTTGAGCTTGCTCACTCCCCCTCTCTCATTCACTCATTCTGTTTCTCCCATTGATGTAGGATGCCCTTTTGTACTGCCCCCTTCGTGCATTGCTGCCTTTTTCTGCCCACAAAGAAATCCACAGCAGTCCAAACAGAGCTCCATTGAGCTCACTCACTCCCTCCCCCTCCCTCACTTACTCGTTTTGTGTCTCCCACTGCCGCAGGCTGCCCTTTTGTACTGGGCTCCTGCCTACGTGAGCAACTCTTTCTGCCAACAAATAATTTTGCAGCAGTCCTGACAGCTCCATTGAACTCACTCCCTCCCCCTCTTTCACTCGCTCATTCCGTTTCTGCCAGCGCTGCTGGCTGGCCTTTTGTACTTGGCTCCTGCCTGTGTTGCTGCCTTTTTCTGCCCACAAAGAAATCCGTAGCAGTTATGATAGAGCTTCACTGAGGTTGCTCACTCCCCCAGTCTCACTCGCTTATTCTGTTTCTCCTGGTGCTGCAGGCTGCCCTTTTGTACTGGGCTCCTGCCTCAGTTGGCACATTTTTCTGCCCATAAAGAAATCTGCTGCAGTCCCAACAGAGCTCAATTGAGCTTGCTCACTCCCCCTCTCTCGCTCGGTCATTCCTTTTCTGCCACCTCTCCAGGCTGCTCTTTTGTACTGGGCTCCTGCCTGTGTTGCTGCCTTCTTCTACCCACAAAGAAACCTGCAGCAATCACAATAGAGCTCCATTGAGCTTGCCCACTCCCCTTCTTTCACTTGGTCATTCTGTTTCTCCCACTGCTGCAGGCTGCCCTTTTGTACTGGGCCTCTGCATGCATTGCTGCCTTTTTCTGCCCACAAGGAAATCTGCAGCAGTCCCAACACAGCTCTGTTGAGCTGGCTCACTCCCCCTCTCTCACTCGCTCATTCCGTTTCTACCTGCACTGCAGGCTGGCCTTTTGTATTAGGTTCTTGCCTGTGTTGCCACCTTTTCCTGCCCACAAAGAAATCTGCAGCAGTCATGATAGAGCTCCATTAAGGTCGCTCACTCTCCCTCTCTCACTTGCTCATTGTGTTTCTCCCGGTGCTGCAGGCTGCCCTTTTGTACTGGGCTCCTGCCTGCATTGGCACCTTTTTCTGCCCACAAAGAAATCTGCAGCAGTCCCAACAGAGCTCCGTTGACCTCAGCCACTTCCCCTCTCTCACTTGCTCATTCTATTTCTGCCAGTGCTGCAGGCTGCCCTTTTGTGCAGGGCTCCTGCCTGCATTGCTGCCCTTTTTTGCCCACAAAGAAATCCACATCAGTCATGATAGAGCTCTGTTGAGCTCACACACTCCCCCTCCCTCACTCACTCATTCTGTGCCTCCCGGCGCTGCAGGGTGCCCTTTTATACTGGGCTGCTGCCTGCATTGGTGCCTTTTCCTGCCCACAAAGAAATCTGCAGCAGTCCCGACTGAGCTCAGTTCAGCTTGGTCACTCTCCCCCTCACTCGTTTGATCCTAATCTGTCCCAAACACTGATTTCTGACAATGACTGCAGTATTCTGCACCAGAAGCATGAAAATAAATTTCAGCCAGGATGTGAAAAATGACAGCTGTTCTGTTCGTAAGGAGGTGTGGAAAAAATGCCACTGTTGAAAGTGTGGCGTGAAAACATTGCTAATTTGGGAAGTTACAAGGGTGTATGGAAACTGCACAAGGCACACTCGTAACACAGTCATTTTATGGAGTTTCATCACAAAATTTTCAACATAGGCATTTTAAGACCTCTGCTCATGAACAGTGTCAGTGTGATTTTCTTAATGTGTACTGAACACTGATTTCCCACAGCAACCTCGCTATTGTGTGCCAGAAGATCAAAAACACATTTCAGCCAGGATGTGAAAAATGACAGCTGCACTGTTCATAAGGAGGTGTGGAAAAAATGGCAATGTTGAAAATCTAGAGTGAAAATATTGCAACGTTGTGAAGGTATGAGTATGCATGGAAACTGCGCAATGCACACTAGTAGCACACTGATTTTATGGACTTTCGTCACCAAATTTTCAACATAGGCATTATATGACCTCTGCTAATGAACAGTGGCACTTTCATTTTCATAATGTGTCCCAAACATGGATTTCCCACAGTGATTGCACTATTCTGCACTGGAACAGCGAAAACACATTTCAGCCAGGATGTGAAAAATGACAGCTGTATTGTTCATAAGGAGGTGCAGAACAAAAGCAATGTAGAAAATCTGGAGTGAAAATATTATAAATTCATGAACTTATGAGCATGCGTGCAAACTGCACAACGCACACTAGTAAAACAGTCATTTTTGGGATTTTTTCCACCAAATTTGAACATAGGCTTTTTGAGCACCCACCTCATGAACACTGGCACTGTCATTTCATTAATCAATCCCGAAAGGTAATTGTGTGCAGTGACCATGGAATCATCTTTCCGGGCAGAATAACACCATGACAATGCCAGAATTCATGAGGAGGGGTCCCAAAAACCCCATGTTAAAAATTTGGTGCCAGAATTCAAAAAAATGCCTAAGATATGCATCAAAGTTGAAAAAAAAACTATTTATTTGATTATACAGCTTACCGGCATTTTCTCAGTTGGCAGTTGGCTTTGAAGAGTGCAGACGTGCTCCCGGTTCACTGAAGATCATCCTGCCAGACTCCGGAGGTAAGTATGAAGTGGGAGGTTGTGGGGAGGCAGGGTGTGCAGTGTGTGCACACAGGTTGTGGGGGCAGGAGACTGCGAAGGACAGTTTTCTTTTAACAGGGTAAAAAAAAAAACATCGCGGGACCATTTTTTTTTTAAACAGTGGCATGTGGTATGCTGGGGTGGGCTCCCAGCATGCCAACGGACGCTTTTTTAAGGGGGCAGCTATAGCTGATGGGGGATTGGGCACTCCTATTGGCACACAACAAAAGGGAGGGTTACATCATGCCGACGGGGATTGGGCACACCCGTCAGCACACAACAAGGCAGGGGGTGTTACATAATGCCAATGGGGAGTGGGCTTCCCCATCAGCAACATCTCTCTTGCACTGAAGCTGATGGGGTTTGGGACCTCCATCAGCAAACAAACATGGTGGGGGGGCACATGCTGCCAAGGGGGATTGGGCACCCCCTCGGCAGGGGGGGTGCTTAATATTGTTTGTGAACATGGCAGCAAGCCACCACCATGTTCACAAACAGTATCACTGTTACAAGATTCCGACCAGCAATGATGAGTTGCTTCCACATTGCAGTGAATGGCTTATGCTGCAATGACAAGGCGGCTCCTGATTGCAGTGGCTGAAACCTTACAAGGCTGTGGCATGCTGGCTGAACTAGTGTCAGCAGCAGTGTGCCAAAGCATTGGGCAAAGTGGGCCAAGCCTTTAAAGGCTGTGGGGGCATTGGCCACAACAGTGCCATGTCTCCACAACCTGCTTCTGGCAACCTGCTACAATATGTTTCTTGCACATGTGTGCAATAAACATAAAAATAATTGGATCCCCCTTTTTTTTTTCAGAGTGGCATACCTGCACAACAATGCACTTTTGCATCTTAGAACTATGTTAATCTCTCCAAAGTTATTTTCACCTTATTTTTTAAATGTATTTATCCTACCAAAAGACATGCTTGCTGTCACTCATTTTAATCACTGCCTGCCACTATCGTGCCCCTCCCTTTCTACCTGTCCTCCTTTTACATCACCCTCCACCATCATTAAAGATAATCATTTCACATAGTGAACCCCACCCCTTGACCCTCCAAAGTTTAGGCATTAAGAGGTGACACTGTATTGGACCACAGTCAGTTCCCACAAAGCCCATTGCTTAGAATGAGTACAATATGTTGTTGGTGACAATATCTTACAAGAGCTTTCATGTTCACACATAATGATGCAAAACTATTTGAGATGAAACAGCAAACTAGTACCGTGCAACAAACCATAGTACAATTTTGACAGGCATGCAACAACAAAGGCCAGCCCACTGGCACAACAATATTGATGCCACTTGAGACACTAGTGACCTGGGTTCAACAATGAGACTGGCTCATAGTAGGGTGACCAGGGAGAGATGTAATGAGCATTGCCTAGCTGCACTTTTCTGCCATCTGTGCTAAAGTGTTTTATAAAATTACTGGAGGTCAGGACAGTAAAAGTAAACAGTCTGGAGAATTTGTGAGAGTTCCACATCAAGGGGGAGAACCATATGGTTAGCTTAAATGTAACATGACATGTTAGAGTGAAATGATTTTTATGTTGATTGTGTGCATGCACAAGAAACATGTTGCGGTAGCTTTCTCCACAAGCAGGTTGTGGAGGCATGGCACTGTTGTGCCCAATGCCCCTACAGCCTGCAAAGGCTTGTCCCCCATCCCCTAATGCCATGGAACACTGCTGCTGACACTAGTTCAGCCAGCGTGTCACAACTTTCTAAAAAATCAACTGTTGCAATCAGGGGCTGCCTCGTCATTGCAGCGTCAGTCATCCGCTGCAATGAGAGAGTGACCCGTCATTGCAGGGTGGGATGTAAAACCCCTGATATTGTTCGTGAACATGGCGGCAGCTTGCCGCCTAGTTCACAAACAATATAAACCCCCCCACCATGCTTAGTTGCCGATGGGGCCCCCAATCCCTGTCGGCTTCACTGACCCTATGTTGATTGTGCTGACAGGGAGCCCACCCTTCGCATTATCAAAACCTCCCCACTGATATTGTGCTAATGGGGTGCCCAGTCCCCATTGGCATAATGTGACCCCTTTACTTGTGTGTGCCGACAGGTGCCCAATCTCCCATCGGCTACTGCCCCAAAAAGCAGTCGAGCCCACCCCAGTGTGCCTAATTCCCTTGTGAAGAAAAAAACTGTCCCATGATGGTTGTTTTGCTTTTAAACCTTTGAAATAAGACAACTGTCCCTCGCAGTCTCCCTGGCCCCCCTCCCACCACCCGCACACACCCACTGCAGACCCTGCCTCTCCACACCCCCCTCACCCCACACTTACCTCCAGAGTCCAGTGTGATGATCTTCTGTGGACCGGAAACACGTCTGCACTCTTCAAAGCTGTCCGAAAACTGAGAAAATGCCGGTAAGCTGTATAATGGTAGAAATAGCAGTGTCAGTGGCTCAGTAGGTAGCACACTCACCTCTGAGGCCAGGAGATCAGAGGACTGTGGGTTCAGTTCCCACATCTGGCACTTGGATCAATATCCCAGTACTGACACTGTAGTGCAGCATGAAGGGGTGCTGCATTTCTGAGGTGCCGTCTTTCCGATGAGACGTTAAACCGAGGTCCCATCTGCCTGGATTGGTAGTAGTTCAGGTGGATGTTAAAGATCCCATGGCACTTATCGAAAAGAGTAGGGGAAAGTTTTATAGAGACAAGAAATCGTGCAACAACAAACAAGACATAAGTACAAAAGTCATAGAAATTCAAGAAAAATAAACAAAAAAAAATAACAGAAATACAACCTAAAAGTAAGCTATTAAATCACTGCGAAATCCAAGTCCGTTATCCAAGGAAGAGCCTTCCAAAGGCTAAAGTGTCATCTCTGAAAATAAAGTACTTTCATATTCATAAATGGTCTTCAAGTCTTTCACAATTTTTTCTCAAGTTCCAAGTAAGAGCAGTCTTTCTGCTGTAAGGTGGACAAACATCTTGTCATCCAAATGTTCAATTTAATCACAACAAAAACAAGATTTAAAGTATCCACATTCCAAAATAACCACCGAGGGGAAAAAACTCATATATAATATTCTGATAGGAGACCGTCGAAACAAAGGAGGCGCCATTGCTGTGCCAAAAATCCACCAATTCTGAATGAAAGAACACTCAAAAACAAGTGTGTAATAGTTTCCAATTCAGTGATACATAATAGTCTGGAACACAAGCGTCCTGAGTCTGCTTGTGTTTATGATTTGCTTTCACATTTATTTTTCATGGCAAGACAGCAAATGAAAATCCTAACAAATGGACTGGTACTCTATTACATCTTAACAACAATAAGAGAGAAGAAGATGTTGGTTTGGGCATTTTATAAAGGGTGACTGTCACGGCACAAATAGAAGAAAGAAGATTTTTGTATAAAACTTTATGGGAATTAGATAATATCATCTGGGTCGATATCTTCCATTGTTTCAAACGTAGGAACACATGTTTAACGTACATTGGTATACCCGCAATTTGCCATAGTACTCTTAAAGAATTACTTTCCCACTGGTGAAATCAAACCTTGCAGGAATCATAGAACCATGATTCCCATCCTCTCTGAGTATTAATCAGTAAAGGTCGTAAGTTAGCAGTGAAAAAAATACATGAAAAAAACAACAGAGGATTAATCATTTGTACACCACCCTCAGATATAGGTAAATACGTAACACTCCGCTTCACTGGATTTAGCCTGCTCCCCCATAAAGCCTGGAAAAACAGGCTAAAAACTGTGGTTTCCAATTGTTTCGGGATTGGGAACACATAACTCAAATAAAGAAACATCGGTATCAGAAAAGTTTTGATCAAAAACACACATTTCTTCTTCCCTATCTGCCCCTTATTCCAAGAGGCAACTTTAAGCTTACCTTGTTGCAATTTAGTATTCCAGTTGAGAAGATCTGAGTCTCTAGTCCCAAAATGAACCCCTAAAATACGAATAGGGCCCTCAACTAATCGCAATGGGCCTATATGTTCCAAAGGGGCCACCATAGAGCCTAATCTTATACCCAAGCATTTATCGAAATTTAAACGGGGTCCAGAAAAACCTCCAAAAGTGGAACATTCCTGGAGGGAAAGAATCACTGAAGCTTCATCAGCTACAATAAAACAAACATTGTCCGCATATGCAATGGCCTTATAAGGCGAAAGCAGGGCAGAACTAGAGATGGCATGAATCTGAGGATGAACGTTCAGTCTACGAAGCAAAACATCCAAAAAAAGGGCATATAACAAAGGGCTCAACGGACATCCTTGACGGACTCCTCTCTTAACTGGGATCATTGGGCCTACCCAACCATTCACAACAGGTACAACCATTGCTGTCCTGTAAAAAGCACGAATCCATCGAATCATTACGTCTGGAACACGCATGAACCGAAGTATATTCCATAAAAAAGTGTGGTTCACCGAATCAAATGCTGCTTTTTGGTCTACTGAGACAATAAGTCCTGAAACCAAGTCTGCATAACCATGGGAAAACAATTCTCTAAGGAGAATCAGATGGTCAGATATTCTTCTATTAGGTACAGAACAGGACTGAGCTGGATGTACCACCACTTATGCAATTCCCTGCAAACGTTTCTCAATGATTTTCATCAACAACTTAAAGTTGGTATTTAACATACATAGAGGGTGCCAATTCTCTAGAGAGTGAACATCCACTTTCTGTTTATAGATATAAATCAGGGTGCCCTTTGTAAAATCCAATGGAATAAACTCAGAGTTGAGCAGGGAATTATACATAGAGGTAAGTTCAGGAATCAAATGATCACCCAGCACCTTATATAAGGCAGCAGGAAGGCCATCAGGGCCAGGGGTTTTCTGTAAAGGTAACGAAGAGATAGCCGATTTTAATTCCAACTCAGTTATAGGTGTACACGCCGAGTCCACCCTCGTCTGTGAAGGGATTGGAATATCAAGATCTCCGTACCAAGTTGCTGGGTCTCCTGACACAGCAGGAAGAGGAGAAAATAAATTAGTCATGTATTCAGCCACTACTTGACAGATTTCAGATGGAGTAGTAAAGAGAGCGCCTGCATTATTAGCAAGGCACAGCATAGATTTCTGAGCAATCTGTCTGGAATTAGATTCAAAAGGGCAAACAACATTCCATGTTCCCACCATATTAAATTTGTGTTGATGATATAATTGTTGTGATTGTTTAGATTGGAAATTCAACATATCTTTCTGTACTAGTTGTATTTGTAGAAAAGATCTTGACCTGTCATGTATATTAATGTTAACAAGGCCTGAAAATGGACCCTTTTTGCAAATATTCCAAATATTCTCTCCTACATTTCTGACGACTGTAATTTTTCAAGAAAATTACCAAACCATGTTTTGTATCAGTCCACCACTGAATAGGGTTGTCATAACATATAAAAACTGATTTATGAGCATGAATAAAGGACAAAAGAGACTGTAGAGACATCGGGACTTGCAACAGAGATGTGCTGAATTTCCATAGACCCGGTCCTTTACGGAAAGGTACATCAGGGCCAATACCGATAGAAAGTAACTTATGATCAGAAAAGGCCACAGCTTGTACATTGGCAGAATTTATCATCAATGTGCTAGATAAGAAAACAAAATCAATTCGAGTTGCCAGTTTACCCTTTTGGAATGCAGGGGTGTGTTGATTCGTAAAGGACAAATAGGTATCTGTTAAATGTGCTGTGCGAACTAAGTTCCCCAGGACATGCGAAGTCGCAGAATAATTTCTTTAGTGGTAAAAAGAACTCTTATCATGAAGACTTAGGCCACAATTAAAATCACTGGAAAAAGAACTTGAAAGGAAGTATGTAAATAAGGGCTAATTGACGAAAATAAAGCTATGCGTGGTCTGAGTTTGGGAGCATGAGAGTTTATCATCGATAAGGGCAACGCCTCTATCGAGACATCTAAAACAAGCACTCTACCAGGTGCTACTGAATAGTTTCAGTAAACGAACTCGGAATAAGTTAATATACCTAGGCCAGAACAAGAGTCCTGACCTATTGACCAAAACGAAGGACCCAATAGCTAGTCCTGTTTTGCTTGTCGGATCTCATGTGTGGTGTGAAGTCTCAGATCTTGCAACAAAAAGCCCTAAAGGTAAGAGTTGCAAAAATGAAAACATCAATCTCCGCTTAGCTATTCGTTTCATACTATTCACATTAATAGTATGCAAGCAAACTGTGACATTGTAAACAATACAAAGCAGAAAATGCATTATGATTTCCTTTCCCAACTAGCTTTTTCCCTTTAAGCCTCACCTTAGCCTTCCGCTTCTGTGAAAGACCAGTACCCAGTTGAAAGTCAGAATCAGTAGTGCCATCAGGAATGGAACATGCTATGGAGGAAGAGTCAGACTCGCCTCCAGCCTCATCAGAGATGGGTTGAAGCAACTCAAAGGCATTAGAAAGAACAATAGGTGGTGGTTGCAGGACTGGTGGAGGAAGTGGTGAATTCCAAGGACTATTCCTCAATGACCTGCGATGCAGGGTGCTGGTGGGTTCTCAGGGTGGTGGCATGGTACTTGGACCCAGATCCGGGTCCAAAACTAACTCACTAGATTGGACTGGTTTAAGTGAAGGGGGGCCATCACCAAAGGACATCACAGGTGTCTACCAACACCAAGTCCTGATGACAACAGGCACAGGGCCTGTGATAAAGGCTGGCGTAACTCCAGAAGGAGGTGCTGTTATGGTGGTGCAACGCGATTTTTGTGCCTGTGTAATAACAAAACGCTGATCAACGCACCATCATCAGTAGCCTGATTATGAGCAGCCCACTGACAATTCTGAAACGCGGTGTCCCATCTCGTCACAAAGATTACATTTACATTCATTCACGAGTGGACTCCTACATGACCCATTTCAGCGTTATTACATTTCATTTTGTTACATACACTACTAAGATGTGAGGGGTCCCTACACAACGTAGCAAGCCTTAGGCTGACCTGGATAAACAGGACCCCTCTGTCTCGACCTATAAAAAAAGAATTTGGTAAGTGCACAGGACCAGAACCATTACAGTGTAACATAACTTTAAATTTCCAACCCCCAGTCCATATATTTTCCATGTCCAAGATAGCTTCTGGCTGTCCCTGAACATTACAATGTTGTTTCAACCAATAAACAACATCTGTCGCTTAACACCTTCTTTTGAAACAGAATGGTAATAGTCTTGAAAGCAGGCTTAGAAAGGCACAGCCTGAAATGGGGGTCCAAAGTGCAGTGTTTCGGCACAGCCTGGTACTTAGACCAAAACGCTCCAACCCACGGACGCTTTGGAAACTAACATCAAAAGTAGATTCACCTGAAACATGAATGAGGGCATATATCTCATGAGAAAAAAATTTAATTAATCTTTTAACAATGTCCGTAAGCACATATACACGTAACTGGACAGCTCAGGCAACCCTCCTTATAAGCCAACCAACAGCTTATGTCGCTTTTAGCAGCCAGTACAGGGAACTTAAATAAAGAAGAAAAGAGCATAGAGGTTCCACCTGTTTAGAGGGTTTCTGACCTGAAACCAAAACTGTGGTTGCCATGGGCTCGTTATCAGAAGAAGCCTGAACAGGGGGATTTCGCAAAGTTTCCAAAAAAGGATTTTGAGTCATCTCCAATTCCATAGGTAGACACAAGGGGTCAGAAGAGGCTGCAGAAGTGTTTGGTGTATTCTGTAACCCCAGGAAGTCTTCCGAGTGGGGGGCCACATAGGAGACGGACCCGAGAGGAGTTTCTGGAGAATCTGTCTGGGAAGCAAACGTCAAGGGAGGTAGGGTACTTTTAGAGAAATCAGATTCAGTGGTCAAAACAGAGGTGGTACATGCCGTAGGTAGGCAAGAAGCAGGCAATGTAACGGTAGCAGCAGATACACTGGGAGGCTCTAGACACTCTAAGACCTCAGGCGTTTGTAGATTCATATTTGACAGTCCCTCATCGCCGTCGATGTCAGTGGAGAAAACATCCCCAGGCAATCCATCTGTCCAAAGTCGTTGCAGCTCCCGTTGCAGTTTCATTGTAGTAAGCGCAAAACGGCATTCAGCCATTATTAAACGTACTTTGATGTCTTTCTCTGCCAAACCAGCAATATCAGAGTCTGAGGAGGAGAACTCCCCCTTGGAAACAACACACGAAGTGGGAGAATCCCCTCCTGCTTGGCATAGCAGGGTGTCTTGAACGATAGCCTGTCCTTCAGTGTCCTTGACTCCAAACGAAACAGAAACATGCATTTCTTCAGTGCACGTCGATTTGTTCTCCACACATTCAGAGACAGGAGTTGAGACCAGTCCTCCTGTCTCCGTAGCACTCCTTGCAACAGACAAAGGTGCATCCGCTATCTTGGATGGAGGTTCCCCCACTACAGAGTAGGGGAATTTCCCTGATGTTCTGGCCAAATTTCCCTCATTCACTAAAAATACCACCAACAGCTTAATCTGGCTCAAGGTTAGTTGGCATTCATCTGTATCCCCCTCCCCAGGGTTGTGCCTGAAAATAGGCAGGATTTGTCTAGTGCACTTACCCAGTCAACATAAACTAAATAAAAATAGGATTTTTTCAACTTTAATGCATATCTGTCATTTTTTTGAATTTTTCTACCAAATTTTCAACATGGGGTTGCTACGTATGCTCGTAACTTTGCAAATTTACAGTATTTTCACGCTAGATTTTCAACATTGACATTTTGTCATACCTCCTTGTGAGCACCACTGCTGTCGTTCACATCCTGGCCGAAATGTGTTTTCGCACTTCCGGCGCAGAATAGCACGGTCGCTGTATGAAATCAATGTTCAGGACAGATTAAGAAAATGACAGTGACATTGTTCATGAGTAGAGGTCCTAAAATGCCTATGTTGAAAATTTGGTAATGATACTCCATAAAATGACTGTGATACGAGCGTGCGTTACGCAGTTTGCACGCATGCTCGTAAGTTTGCGAATTTATAACATTTTCATTCCAGATTTTCAACACTGCCATTTTTCTATAGCTACTTATGAACAATGCAGCTGTCATTTTTCCCATCCTGCCTGAAATGTGTTTTTGCACTTTGGGCACAGAATAGAGAGGTCACTGTGGGAAATCACTGTCTGGGACAGATTAAGAAAATGACAGTGATACTGTTCATGAGGTCCTAAAAAGCCTATGTTGACAATTTGGTGATGATAGCCCATCAAATGACTGTGTTACAAGTGTGCATTGCACACTTTCCATGCACCCTTGTAACTTCGCAAATTTGTAATATTATCATGCCAGATTTTCAACAGTGGCATTTTTTCACACCTATTTATAAGCAGTACAGCTGTCATTTTTCACATCTTGACCAAAATGTGTTTTCACAGTTCCAGCGCAGAATAACACAGTCACTGTGGGAAATCACTGGCCGAGACAGATTAAGAAAATGACAGTGGCACTGTTCATAAGCAGAGGTTCTAAAATGCCTATGTTGAAAAATTTGGTGATGAAACTCCATAACATGACTGTGTTACAAGCATGCGTTGAACTGTTTCCAAGCACCCTTGTATCTGCACGATTTTGTAATATTTTTACGCCACATTTTCAACAGTGGCATTTTTTCACACCTCCTTATGAACAGTACAGCTGCCATTTTTCACATCCTGGCTCAAATATGTTTTTGAACTCCTTCCGGACAATAGCACGGTCGCTGTGGGAAATCACTGTTTGGGACAGATTAAGATCAAACAACTGAGGGGGGGGAGTGACTGAGCTCAGCTGAGCTCTGTCGAGCCTCTGCAGATTTGTTTGTGGGCAGAAAAAGGCCCCAACACAAGAGGCCAGTACAAAAGGGCAGCCTGCAGCACTGGGAGAAACAGAATGAGAGAGCAAGTGATAGAGGGGGAGTGAGCGAACTCATTGGAGTGCTGTCAGGACTGCTGCAGATTTCTTTGTGGGCAGAAAAAAATGTCAGTACAGGCAGGGGCCCAGTACAAAAGGCCAACCTGTAGCGGTGGGAGAAACAGTATAAGCGAGTGAGACAGGGGGCTGAGTGAGCTCAACAGAGCTCTATCATGACTGCTGTGGATTTCATTGTGGGCAGAAAAAGGCACCAATGCAGGCAGGAGCCCCATACAAAAGGGCCGCTTGCAGCGCCAGGTCAAAGAGAATGAGCATGTGAGAGAGGGAAGCTGAGTGACTTCAACAGAGCTCTGTCAGGACAGCTGCGGATTTCTTTGTGGACAGACAAAGGTGCCAACACAGCCAGGAGCCTGTACACAATCGCAGCCTGCAGCGCCAAGAGAAACAGAATGATCAAGTGACAGAGCGGTGGTGAGCGATCTCAGTGGAGCTCTATTGTGACTGCTGTGAATTTCTTTGTGGGCAGAAAATGCAGCAACGCATGCAGGAGCCCAGTGCAAAAGGCCGGTTGCAGCGTGGCCAAAACAGAATAGTGGAGAGAGAGCTCAATGGGCTGTGTCGGGATTGTTTCAGATTTCTTTCTGACCAGAACAAGCGCCACCACTTTAAGCGGGCCAGGTACAGAAAGACAGCCTGCAGTGGAAGGAGACACAGAACAAGTGACTGAAGGAGGGTGAGTGAGCTCAACGGAGCTCTGTTGGAACTGCTGCAGATTTGTTTGTGGGCAGAAAAAGTCAGCAATGCATGCAGGGGCTCCTGTACAAATGGGCAGCCAGCAGTGGCAGGGAAACCAGAATGAACGAGTGAGAGAGGGGGAGTGAGTGAGCACAACGAAGATCTATTGTAACTGCAGCAAATTTGTTTGTGGGCAGAAGAAGGTGGCAACGCTGGCAGGAGCCCAATAGAAAATGGCAGCCTGCAGTGCTGGCAGAAACGGAATGAGCGAGTGATAGAAGGGGAGTGAGTGAGCTCAACGGAGCTTTGTTGGGACAGCTGCAGATTTCTTTGTGGCCAGACAAAAGTGCCAACAGAGTCCCAGTACAAAAGGGCAGCCTGCAACGCCATGAGAAACAGAATGAGTGACTGACAAAGAGGGAGTAAGCGACCTCAACAGAGCTCTGTCGGGACAGCTGAGGATTTCTTTGTGGGCAGAAAAAGGTGCCAATGCAGGCAGGAGCCCAGTACAACACAGCAACCTGCAGCGCTGGGAGAACCACAATGAGCGAGTGACAGAGGGGGAGTGAGCGAGCTTAATGGAGCTCTATCATGACTGCTGCAGATTTCTTTGTTGGCAGAAAAAAGCGGCAACACAGGCAGGAGCCCAGTACAAAAGGCCAGCCTACAGCGCCGACAGAAACAGAATGAGTGAGTGAGAGAGGTTGAGTCAGCAGGCTCAACAGACCTGAGTTGGGACTGCTGCAGTTTACTTTGTGGGCAGAAAAAGCTGGCAACAGAGGCAGAAGCCCAGTACAAAAGGGCAGCCTTCAGTGCCAGGACAAACAGAATGAGTGAATGAGAGAGGGGGAGTGAGCCACCTCAGCGGAGCCCTGTCGGGACAGCTGCAGATTTCTTACTGGGCAGAACAAGATACCATTGCAGGCAGGAGCCCAGTACAAAAGGGCAGCCTGCAGTGCCAGGAGAAACAGAATAAGCGAGTGAGAGAGGGGGAGTGAGCTACCTCAAGGGAGTTCTGTCGGGACAACTGCAGATTTCTTAGTGGGCAGAACAAGGTGTCAATGCAGGCAGGAGCCCAGTACAAAAGAGCAGCCTGCAGCACCGGAAGAAACAGACTGAGCGACTGACAGAGGGCCAGTGAGCATGCTCAACAGACCAGCGCAATCGACATTCGGCGTTGACAAATGCTTGTTTTGTGTTGTTAGGACATAGGAAAGTGAGGCCCACTTGCTTAGGTAACAGAATATCAGCCAACCCAGCGTTTCTAAATTAGACCAGTGTGCCCTGGATTCCAGTTAAATAGGCCACTAGTACTACAGAAATTGTAGGGGTCACAAATTGGATAAAAATGAATGTGCAGAATCGGGAAGGGAGGTTCTGCATTTACAGATTCTGTCTGCAAACAGTGGACATTTCCTGCATTTCATACCATTCACAAAATTGTTCATCAACCTTGGGGCCTGACATCGCATTATTCCAGTTTTGTGACATGCTACTCAACAAAACATCCTGGAATTTCATCCATCCATGGACTTTTGTTAAGACATCAGTATTTGATGTTTTAGACACAAAAGAAAGAAGCAGGCAGTTGGAGCTAGAAAATAAGTACTTTCTCTGTGCTGTTTGCTGTTCTTTAGGATTGAGCTAGCATTTCATGAGATGGCAATCTGTGCTGTGTGACTTCAACAGTACAAGTTCCAAACAAATGATTTTGTCTTGGCTGGGAGAAGGGGGGCATTTAACTGAGGGAGAGAGGTTGGAAATACACAGGAGGGGGAGGAATAGTCACGTGACTTGGACCAGCCAATAGTGGGGCTGGGTCAGAGTGATTGCTAAGGAACATATAATTGTTTGCTCTCAATTGGAGTGAAACCCAGCAGAAACAAGCATTTGTCAATGCTGAATGTTTGCTTGCTGGCATTGGCAGTGGTAGTGTAGAAGTTACAGAGGTGCGTAATAGGAATGGCAGTGAAGTACTGAGCTGAAGCCAACCCCACCACCACCCTGCAGAGAGTGACAGGCATCGGGGTGTGCGTTTGGGTTGTCAGGCATAACAGCCACACCATTTCACCACACCCCACCCTGCAGACACTGACAAGTGTCCGGTGTTCTTGAGGTCTTTGGCTCTTATGCCATTCCATTCCATTCGGAAATATGGTGAGATGGGTGCTATATAGAGAATGGGGGAAGGCTTGAGGCCTAAGAGTCCAAGGCATACCTCGATGCCTTCAGTGACTGCAGGTGGAATGGTATGAGCATCACAGGCAAGAATCCCAAGTCACACCCCTGATGCCTGTCATTCTCTACAGGGTTGGGTGTTATAGTTGGAAACCCTAATACCTCAGGCATTCGTTGGTATTTTCACTCCAAATCTTCAACATGTTTGTTTTGTGATCCCACTTCATGAACAGGAGGAATATCAGTTTGTTACCCAAAAGCTGCTTATGCACAGTGACTCGGGCATTTAGCACCACAGGTGCAAAACATTCGAACAGGATAAAAATGAAGCTGTACTGTTTATGGGAGGGTGTAAATGGTAATGTTGCAAATCTGTACTAAAATATTAAAAAATGGTGAAGTCATGAGCATACATAGAAACTGTGCAACACACCCATAATATAATTAGGTCGGGATTTTACAGCAGATTGTCAACTCAGGCATTTTGGTGCCTCCGATCATGAACAGTGTCACTGTGTTTTCTTTATCTGTGCCGAACAATGATTTCCACAGCGACCACGCATCTCTGCACTGAAACTGTGAAAACACACTTAGCCATGTTGTGAAAAATGACAGCTGTACTGTTCATAAGGAAGTGTGGAAAAATGTCACTGGTGAAAATCTGTACTGAAAATATTACAAAGTCATGAAGTAACGAGGGGGCGTGGAAACTGCGCAATGCTCACTTGTATCACAGTCATTTTATGGACTTTTGTCACCAAATTTTCAACATAGCCATTTTAAGACCTCTGCTCGTGAACAGTGTCACTGTGATTTTCTTAATTTGTCCCATACATTGAATTCGCATACCGACTGCGCCATTGTGTGCTAGATGGGTGGAAACACATTTTGGGTGAGATTTGAAAAATGACAGCTGTACTACTCATAAGAAGGTGTGGCAAAAATGCAGTGTTGAAAATCTGGAGTGAAAATATTGAAAATTCGCAAACTTACGAGCGTGCATAGGAACTGTACATCGCACGCTCGAAAACAGTCAATTTTTTGAATTTTTTCACCAAATTTTCAACATTGCCATTTTAGGACCTTTGCTCATGAACAGTGTCACTGTGATTTTTAATTTATCCCGCAGACATTGATTTTGTCACAATCATACGCATTGTGCGCTACATGGGCGGAAACATGTTTTGGGTGAGATGTGAAAATGACAACTGTACTGCTCATAAGAAGGTGTGGCAAAATGGCAATGTTGAAAATCTGGAGTGAAAATATTGAAAATTCACCTAACTTACATAGCGCAAGTATTAGAACTGTACAACGCACCATAAAACAGTTATTTTTTGAATTTTTCCACCAAATTTTCAACATAGCATTTTAACACCTCACCTCATCAACAGTGTCACTGTGATTTTCTTTAATTTGTCCCGATATATTGATCTCAGAACCGACTGCGCCCATTGTGCGCATGGTGGAAACACGTTTTGGGTGAGATATGAAAATGGCAGCTATACTACCCATAAGAAGGTGTGGTAAAATGACATTGCTGGAAACCTGGAGTGAAAATATTGAAAATTGTGAACTTACAGCTCTGCGAGGAACTGCGCAACGCACGCCAGAACAGTCATTTTGGTTTTCACCAACATGGTTTGGACTTCTCGACGATTGTCATGGTTATTATCACCGGCGGCGATTTCACGCAGTGACTGTGGCAGTGACTGCAAATCACCCTTCGGGCCGAATAACGCCATGACAGTGACATCAATCATGAGAAGGGTCCCAAACCTCATGTTGAAAATTTGTGCCAAATTCCAAAATGCCTGAGATATGCAACAAAGTTGAAACCCCCATCTTGCCCATTATACAGCTCACCGGCATTCTCAGTCTCAGCTCCTTTGACGAGTGCAGACGCGACCCCGGTCCACCGAAGATCATCGCTACCGGAGTCCGGAGGTAAGTATGGGGTGGGAGGCTAGGTGCGCAGGGTGGGTGCGGTTGTGGAGGGGGCGGGAGACCATGGGACTGTTTTTTCTTTACAAGTATAAAAAAAAAAGACGACGGATCGCTTGCCACGCTGGGGTGGCCCAGCATGGCACAAGAAGGGTTGGTGCGCTCAGCTGACGGGATTGGGCACCCCGTCAGCCTATGAATTGCTTGCCACGCTGGGGTGGGGCCCCAGCTTGGCACTTACTACGGGGGGTTAGGACAGTGCCGTTGATGGGGATTTGAGCACTTCTGTCGCCTATTTTATTACTGCCACACTGGGGTGGGCACCCAGCGGCATTTCAGAAGGGTTTTGGGGTGGGGAATGAGCACAGCTCGATGGGGATTGGGCACCCCGTCGGCTATACAGTGCATGCGTGCGGGGGGCGCGCACGCCTGCAGGCATCTGTCTGTGGGTGGGGAGCTATGCGTGAGCAGCCTTATCTTATCGCTGCTCACTCAAGCATAGCTCCCCCTTTCAACTGTATGCTACTGCATTTCGGAGCTTGTCATAAACAGCTCCAGAATGCATTGACTTACAGGGGCCGTGCCTGCCAACACACTGACTGAATTGGAGGAGGAGGTGACACACCTCCAAAATCTCCGATGATGGCACTATGTTTCTTGCACATGTGTGCAAGCAAACATGAAAAGCAGACAATTGGAGCTAGAAGATATGTACTTTCTCTGTGCTGTTTGTTTTCCTTTAGAATTGAGGTAGCATTTCATGAGATGGCAATGTGTGCTGTGTGATTTCAACAGTACAAGTTCCAAGCAAATGATTTTGTGTTGGCTGGGGGGGGGGCATTTAGTTGAGAGAAAGAAGTTGGAAATACACAGGAGGGGGAGGGGTGGTCATGTGACTCAGACCAGCCCATGGTGGGGCTGGAATTCAATTATATTTCAAGGGGACCAAGTGACCCTGAAGCTTGAGTCCCATGAAGCAGGAGTGTAGCATCTTGAGTATCATCTGCAGGGCATCAGCAGGGAGGAGAGCAGGTAGCAGGACATGCTGGTAGACAGGGAAGAGCCTAACTGGGAGATATATCCATTACAGACATGGGGAGGTCAAGGTGGGGGAAGGTTTCCATGGAGTGTGGTAGGACCAGGTTAAGAGAGGAGAGGATGTGCAGGGGCCGTCAATTAAGGTAGGAGATGGGAAGCGTTGAATGTTTCCTAGGATGTGGAGCAGCCATATTCCTGGGAATGACTTGGAGGACAAGGGATGGCAGGGTGCATTGGCTGATGGGCCAGCTCAGGCAGGAAATAGGGTGGTTGATAATGGAACTGGAGGCATGTAGGAGACAGAATGGGGGGAACACAACCAGGAGGAGAAATTGATGAGGCATTCAAAATAGCTAATACCAGGAACAGATAAGGGGGAACTAGGTGGGACAGCAGGAGGGCTACATAAGTGACTGCAGCCTAAAGAAGTAAGTGATGACTGGAGATGGGTCTGGCTCAGGGGCATGACTAAGACTGGGTCAGAGGAAAGATATCGGCTTGGAGTAAGGGGAACTGGACTCATTAATAGAAAGGAGTTTAATACTGCAAACTGATTCTCAGGGTTGGCTAGTCCAGAAGACCAGGAAGCAGAGAGGAGGGAAGTTACAGTGAAGGTGCAGGAGATGTCACTACAGGGGAAAAGTTGCACAGCAAGGAGGCAGTAGGCAGTACACAAAAATGACACAGTGATGGGGGGGCTCAGCAAGGAGATGCAGTCTCTCTGGAGGGAAGTAAGGAGCAAGGAGAAAAGAGTACAAGGGAAGCAGCCAGCAGCCTGAGGAAGGCTAAGATAGGGAGAGGAGGGGAGTCAGAGTGGGGGAGGGCCACATTTCAGGGAAGACATGGTTAAGTAATAGCAGATGAGATGGTAGCATGGTGGATGGAGCAACAAATGAATGCAAAGGGGAGGTTCCACAGAAGGAAAATAGTTCATAGGTGGAGGTCAGTACCCTGGTCATATTTGAGAGGGGGAGAGGACAGGGCAAAGGTTAGAGGAGGAAAAGCGGGAGGCAGGACAGGGGATGAGAGATCCTCACAAGTTGGGGGGCAGGGAAGTTGACCAACAAAAGGGTCAGCAGGATAAGCACGAATGAGTCCTAATTCTGGGGGATTCTATACTTAAGTGTATAACATGGGGGAAGGGGTACCAGTAAAGGTAGAATGCATGCTAGGCATGACAGCTAGTGGAGTGGGGAAGAATATGGTCAGATATGTGGGAAAGGTGGGCAGGAAGCCATACATTATGGTGCACCTGGGAACAAACGATCTGAAAGGGAGAAGGATAGAGGAGGTAAAAGTCAGTTTCAGTGAAGTGGGGAAACTATGCAACAACAGTAGCCTTCTCAGAAGTTCTGCCAGTGCCAAAGGCTAGTACAGGCAGGAAGAGAAGAATCAGTGACTTCAGCAAGTGGCTGAGGGAATGGTGTATATCCAAGGGGTATGGATTGATAGGGGACTAGGGTAGTACATTGGATAACACAGATCGTTATGCAGGGATAGGTTACACCTCAGCAGAACAGGGTCACAGGTGTTGAAGCAGAAGCTGGGGATTTCATCAATGGGAGGTATCATTTAAACTAGGTAGGTGGGAGGAACTGGCACTGGGAATCACCAGGAGACGAGGTCCAAAGGAACCCCCACTACCACTGGGATAGATACGAGCTTAGGTGAAATAGGAGTTGAAGTGAAGGGTAAATAAACAGGAAGGCTAGGAGCAGTGTGGACAATGGTTTTATTAAATGCTAGGAGTCTGGGGAATAAGTTAGCAGAGTTGAAGGCATTGATGGCAGAGGGGGAGGTGGACATAGCTGCCATTACTGAGACATGGGCAACCAGACACTGTGACTGGGACCTAACAATCCCAGGGTACAAACTACTCCAGAGGGATAGAGATAAAGGGAATGGTGGGGGTGCCATTTATGTTAGGGAAGGGGTCAGATATAATCAGGAGGAAGGGGAGCAGGGCAGGTCAGAAGTAATCTGGCAGCAACTACACAGCCAGAAAGTAACCAAGCTCTGTCTGGGGGTTGTTTATAGACCTCCAGCCCAGAAGGAGGACATTGACAGGGAACTGGGTGAGCAGAAAAGGAGGCATAGTGGCAAAGGGAGCACAGTGGTGGTGGGAGATTTTAATCTACCGGGGGTGGATTGGAGCATTACAGCAACCACTTGAACCAGGAAGCAGATCCTCCTAGAAGCATTCCAGGATGGCTTCCTTACCCAGAGGGTAATGGAGCCAATGAGGATGGGGAATATACTAGACCTGGTACTGGAGGATGGTAAACAGGTTAGGGATGTACAGGTGGAGGAACCCCTAGCAAGCAGTGACCACTTCACAGTGTGGTTTTCAATCAATCTGGGTAGGAAGTAGCCACTACAAAAACTAGGGTCCTGGACTTCAAAAGGGTGGACTTTGGCAGGATGGGGCAAATACTGGAAAGTCATATGGAAGGCATCCACCCAAAAATGGACACTGAACAAAAATGAGCAGTCATCAAGGCAGGACTGGCTGAAGCCACCAAAACTTGTGTCAAGAGCCAGAGCAAAAAAGCCAGGACCAAGAAACCAAGTTGGATGAGTAGAGAGGTAGAGGAGAAGGTAATGGAGAAGTGAAATGCATTTAGGATCTACAAGAGTTCCAACAGGGCAGAAGACAGAGAAAAATATTTGAAGAAATTCAGAGAAGTGAGCAGAGGTAATGGAGGTTAGCACAGGTGATCAAAGAAGGAGAAAAGGATTTCTTCATATATAGCAGAGAGAAGAGGAAGAACAAGGATCAAATTGTTAGGATCAGGGGGGAAGTAAATGGGTAGAAAATTGTGTAGAGCAGGCAGAAGCAATTAATGAATACTCCTGTTCAGTATTCACCAAGGGATACAATTTGAAGATAGAGGGGGACAGCTCAGGGGCAAAGTGAGGAAGTATTTTTTAACAGACAGGGTGGTAGACACATGGAACAGCCTTCCTGAAGAGGTTGTGGGTCACAGTAGCTGGCATTAGTCCTGTTGTGGGTGCCATGTGGGGGGCACTCCGAATGTGCATTCAAAAACTCTGCTACTGTAGTTTACCTAATTGTCTAGGTCAATAGTTCTTAGACTTTGTGACAGTGGGCCTCCCCAAATCCATAAAAAAGATTTTGAGACTCCCTCAAACACTGAAATAATCTTGGGCCTCCCCAAAGAAAAATAACATACTGTACTTTGTGCAGTACACCATGAATAAATTGAAACCCGTCTGAGTACTTGGCTCACATTCAGTTCTTTCATTCAGTTCTTCGTCTTATCCTGATGTGGTACCTTTGAAAAAGAGCTCCTGTGCTGAAAGGTTCTATCCGAATAACAAATAAATAAAATAAACAAATATTATTCAGCTTATTGTAATCACACACAACACACACACACACACACACACACACACACACACACACACACACAGGCCAGCCTACTTGCTCTGCTATTTTCATTCTTGAACCATTGTTACCCCTTGTTGAAGTACCTTCACGGTTCAGACTACTTTCTCTGTTTCCTCTCTATATGAAATAATCTTCCTACATACTTTGCCTCTCCCCCTTCTTCCCTGCTCCTAAGCGACTTCTCTGGGATTACTTTGCTCCTTCGTACTATTGCTCTTAGCACTTCAATGCTCAACTCTTGTATTTGGGCAGTTCTGACATCCATCTACAAAATGATCAATTACCAACACTTATTATTAGTTTATTGTTCATATTTGTTTGCTGTATTGTTCATTGCGCATTTCTTGATTGTTTTGCAGTTACCTTTTGAAATGTATTCACTCCCTACCCATCCCAGGATACACCTGGAATGAGCTTTGGCTCATTCACCTTCCCATGTCACCTATTAGTAAATAAATACATAAAATTCACCTACTATTATCCTCTTTCAGTTTGCTTCATCTCTTCACACAAAACACATAATTCAAAATTTAATTACAGTACTTTTTCAGACTTGTTTGAGCCTCCCCTTGAACAGGCTGGGGCCTCCCCAAGGAGGCTGGCCTCACCATTTGAGAACCCCTGGTATAGGTGCTAGGCTATTTTCGTGCATTCAAAGGGACAGCAATCTCAGCTTCACCAAGCAATTTGCCCAATGTAAAATATTAAGTCTTGGGCATCATAATTCTGCGTGCAAAATCAACTTTATTAGAAGCAAAACAATTTACAACCACCAACAGCTATGGTAAAACACAGTGGCCAGTTTTACAGGATGACTGCGTCATCAGGAGGGTGATGAGACAGTAGACTTGTGAAACCTAAAGAGGTGAGATGTCTTACTTGAGTTATGGGCGGTTGTGAATTGTTCTGCACCATATAAATCAGATTTTGCACACAGAGTTGTGGTAGTTTTCTGCACTGCTGGTCACCAGGGGCAGATCTATAATTTTTTCAAGGCGGCAACTCTTCTCCAAGTGAGGTGTCTTAGCTGAGTTGTGGGCGGTTGTATATTGTTCTGCACCAAGTAAAGCAGATTGTGCACACATAATTGTAGTACTTTTCTACACTGCTGGTAACCAGGGGTACATCTAGAAGTTTTTCAAGGGGGCAACTCTTCCCTAAAAAGTAAAATATTACCATTTAAAGCTAAAATTAGGTTTAAACAGATTTTTGCTGGACTAGTGAGGTAATGGGTGCTACTTGGATACATAGCTGGATCCACTGGTACTGACTACCTGTATATATTTTCTTTCCAGTACTTGCACCTCATTTTGCAGCCTGTTCCCTCAAGGTATGTCCCAGCCTACACACCACTGCTGGAACCCTCAGTCTTTTTTCCTTCTAATCCCACTAAGACCACCTCTCCCCTCTGTATTCCCTGAAAAGTATATCATCCATGAATCAACATTGTCACCCCAGCACTGTCCTACTACTATTTAAACAATTATTACTGCAAACTCTATCAAAAGGTATTTGTTTTGTGTAATTCTCTACTGTGAAACGTTTTGAGAAAGCAGGGGATTGCATTACTATACATTTGAAAGACAAACTGGTTTTGAATCATGAAAGGAAACTATGTCAATATGTAGAAACAGTAATCTATGTGAATTTACCTGGAGGTGTGCAAGCAGTTTTTTCTTCCGTCTGCAGCACATCACTGTAATGTAACACTGCATGACTGGAAATTAAATCAGCCCCTGCCTTTGAGCTAGAGTTTCCCAGAATCCTACTGCCAGTCATATTATCAACTGACAGCAGAATAAACTTAGACTCTAGTGATCACATCCTGTGTTTTTAAAAGCTCTGCAGAACTATTTCTTCAGTGCTCCTGCAGGATGGGGAGGGACAGGGGTTTGTGAGGTCTAGCAGAGGGGAAGGCAGTGGAAAACTAATGCTATGACAATGCATCACTGTGTAATTACACACAATAACTGTCCAGCAAGTCCCTCTTCTAATCTACTTCCTAGCAAAAAGACAGCATGGCTTTGCCATGTAGCCTTAAAAAGTGGTATCAGTTGGTCTTTGATTCTTAGAGCTTCCTTGGGGTTCTCCTCTCCACATTACTACTGTCTATCAATGTTACTGTTAGCACTCTCCCATTGAATGATTGTTGTAGCTGTTTCAGGTAATATTGAAAGATGGAGCTGCTGGGATGAAAAGAACTGAACACGATGGTCACTTGGCTTTTTCTCATCAAATGTTTCCTATGCTCCATGATTTAAGGATGGAATGAAATTCAGAAAAGTCTTTTATTGATTCATATACAAATTGGTGATCTGAAGAGGCACATGAAGCCAAGGCTCATTGCTAGGTGTTACCAGGCATGGTGGAGGTTGTAGGGTACACAGGCAAAACAGTGATTAAACTACAGTGGTATGCAACCCACCTTGAGGGAGTGCATTGAGTGACCTGTGTCATTGTCCAAGATGGGGGCTGACATGGCCCAGAGAACTCCAGGATCTAGGGACTTAGATGATCTGCTTGCCAGAATCCCATGACAATCAATGCTCAGGTTTCTTGACTGCCTGCAGGACACTATGGACACTGGTTTCCTTTAGTGGGTAGCCTATGAAGTGGGCTCCTGAATCAGGGTGCTGTCCGAAACAGCGACACAATGTGGGTGAATGCCCAAAAGGTGAGGGGGCAGGGAGGGTGACTGGATGTGGTGGGGTGAGTGACCCAAGCTACAGGATGACACTGAATGTACACACGCGTGGGTGGGGGAGCGAGTATGGTGAGAGTGGCCTGGGAGGGGGTGGAGAGAATGCATGGGATGGTGCTGCGGTCAGCTGCCAAGCTGTGCTGTGGCATCGGGGGTTGGCCTCTGATTGCTGTGCGTGGGGATCTGGGTTCGGGTCTGGGTCTGGGTGCTACATTATTTTTGTTGCTCCTGGCCCAAAACTTGTTATTTTTTTTGCTTTGGCCACCCCCCGACATGCACCCCTGGAGTTGAGAATCCTTAAGTAAGGAGGTGTGGGGGAAAAAGCCTCCCACTTGGGTGTGTGTGTTGGGGGGGGAGTACAACCCCCCCCACAGAAAGCAAATTCATTGAGTCTCCAGCAACGTTCCTCAGTGTGTCGAGGTTGTCAGGGTGACAAAATTGTTTTCCCTGCCCTGACTTCATGATAATGTGGGTCGCCGTTCGGCACTCATCATTATCACATAGAACCCTTTTGGTGTGTGGAAAAAACCTGCATGATAAAGCTGGACATCTAGTACTTTTTTATGTTTGCATGTGTGAGCAGCAAACATTGTTACAAAGAACTGCATATGGAAGGTGTGTCACTGTTTGGTCAAAGGCAGCTCAAGCTGCAGTGGATTGAACGTGACAAGCTAGTGATTAGCCAGGTTGATCAAAATGCTAGTCACTGATTGCAGGGCAGAAACGTCTTGCAGGTGAAAGTATTAAAGTGCTTCTATGATAACAGTGCTTGGAAACTTCATCTGAATGAAACCACCCATCAAGCAGCTGAGCAGTGTCACAGTCAGCTCCAAGCTCCCACCCCACTTGTCGCTGATGGAGATGGGCAAAACAACTTACTCTCACTACCAAGTATCCCACCCACATATCGATTCTTCCCCGTGAATCATTCATAGAAAAGCAGCTCTGTTCCATTTTCGAGTATCCTGCACACCTCCTAATTGTCCCCTGGTGCCCCATCCATGAAAAGCAACTCTTCACACTACCATGTACTCTGTCCACTTCCTGACTATCCCATGGTGCCCTATCCATGAAAAGTAACTCCCTCCCAGTGGCAGGTATCCCACCTACCTCCTGACTGTGCCTCGGTACCCTGTTCATGAAAAACAACTACCTCCCACTGCCAGGTATCCTGTCCACATCCTGATTGTCCCCTAGTGCCCCTTGCATGAAAAGTAACTCCCTTCCACTGCCAAGTATGTATCCCACCCACCTCCCAGTTGTCCCCAGTGCCCTGTCCATAAAAAGTAACTCCCTCCCACTGCCAAGTAGCCTGTCCACCTTCTGATATCCCTGTGTGCTCAGTTCATGAAAAGCAACTTCCTTCCACTGCCAAGTATCCTGTCGACCTCTCTGTTACTTTCTGTGCCTCATTCAAACACCTGAAATGAAGAAAACTGACCCTCATAGTCATTTTGTTTCTTTTTTACACCCTTTAAAAAAGAAAATGTTCCATTAATGTCTGTTGCCATCGCTGACCCATGCTGCTGTTACCTTCTCCTCTCTGCAACCGGCCACCCATCTCAGCACCCACTTCCACCCCCCCCTTACTTACCTATCACAGGTTCAACACCGGTAAGCCTCTATTTACCATAGACACATCTTCACTCTTCAGTGCCAGACCGATAAATGAGGAAATCAGGTACATTATTGCATATGCAATATATTTCAATGTATTTTGAACTTATAATTACAACCAGGTCATTTTTAAACATTTTTCCCCCAGATTTTCAACACAACCTTTTTGATACCCCACTCCATGAACAATGTAAGTGAACTTCTCAAATCTGGCTCAGAAGATCATTTCACACTCACTCAACATAATCACTTTCCTGGCTGGATTTAAAAATGTTTTACCTACCAGGTTCATAAGATAGGGTCTTAAGAAGACTACGTTGAAAATTTGGGGTCAAAATATTAAAAAAGCAAAGTTATAAAGGTACCTTGACATTTTGCATAGCTGACTCATATCTTTGGTAACTTCAATATTTTGACCCCACATTTTCAACGTTGCCTTTATTTTCACACCATCTGATGAATATGACAATGCCATTTTTGAAATCCTGGCCAAAATGCATTTTCTCACACATAGCACAAATTGGCATTTTGGCACATGTGGCACAAATTGGCATTTTGGCCAATATTTTATAAATAACACCTGTCATGTTCAGAAGGGAGTGCCACAGACAGACTTGCCAATCTGGGGTCAAAATTTCAAAAACTAACAAAGTTATGAAGAAACATTTAATTTTTTTCAGTGTTACTCATAGCATTGTGATGTGTGCAGATTTTCACCCAGTTTTCAACATAGCCCTCTCGCTACCCCTCCTCATGAACATGACAGATGTCATTTTTTAATCTCCTCTAAAACGTGTTTCTGTATTTGCTCTGCAAAGCCACCTTTCAAATGGGATTTAAAAAATTCCACCTACCATGATCATAAGGTGGGGTTATAAAAATACAGCATTGAAAATGGGCAGTCAAAGAGCAAAAAACAAAAAAAAGTTATGAGGAAACAATGAATTTTATACTTACTTATTGGTTTTTAATTTTTGCAGATTTTGGCCCCAAATGTCCACATAGCCCTTTTGTTGCCTCACCTGATGAGCATGGTCCACTTTCAAAGCAACCCCCTCTCCTACCCTCTAGGATGCTTACAGGCGCATGAGGAACAAATGTAAACAACTGGCCAAATCTTTCAAACAGATCCACTTCCACAATTTGTAAAAGGTGAACATTGGAGACCCTAGAAATTTCTGGGACTCAATCAGCTCCCTCCTTAACCCCCACTCCAGCAATGCTGCACCACATCTCAACTCCCAGGGTGGGCTGCTGACCGACCCTCACAATGTGGCCAGTGTCTCCAACTCTAAGTTCACTAACTTATCCATGTACCTAAATAAGCTTCCAACTGCCCAAACTCAAAACCCAGCCCTAATTCTTGATCCACTGCCATCCTCCTCCAGCTCTGCCACTCACCACAAATACCCCCATTCTATTTTAAAGCCTTCTTCATACACGACACAGTGAAGCTACTCAAAAGTTTACCTAACCACAGCTTCTCTGGATTTGATGGCCTATCTCCAGTATTCCTTAAGCTGATCTCTTCGGCGATTGCCAAGCCACTCACCTTCATCTTTAACCTTGCCCTTTCCACCTCCTCCATGCCTGACCCATGGAAGATAGCTAAGATTATCGCTATTCTTAAATTTGGTGACCCAAAATCCTCTGACAATTGCCGTCTGATATCCATCCTCCCTCATCTCAGTAAACTACTCGAGAGAGCAGTCCACAATCAACTCACTGAGTACATAAGCAAATGCATCCTCCTATGCAACCAACAGCACGGCTTTCACAAGAATCATTCCACCACCACTGCCCTTGCCCTTCTGACTGACCACATCCTCTCTAACTTAGAGAATGGTAAAGCCACTGGGGCTGTCTTCATCAACCTCTCTAAGGCTTTTGACATGGTTAACCATGCTCTCCTTACCTCCAAGCTTAGCCTCCTTGGTTGTTCTGAGAAAGTCACAAGCTGGTTCACAGATTGCCTTGCTGATTGGTCACAATTCATGTGTATTGGCCAAACCTGCTCCCCCACACTGCTTGTCTCTGTGGGAGTCCCTCTAGGCTCAATCCTGGGTCCCCTCCTTTTCTCCTTATTCATTAATGTGCTTCCCTTCAACTGCCTCAACTATCAATCTCTCCTGTATGCTGATGATCTTGTCCTCTTCCACAGTGATAAATCCATGGCCACAATCTCCTCAGTTCTCTCACACAACTATGCTGTTGCCCACAACTGGTTCTCAAAAAACCTCCTCTTAGTAAATGTCAAACAAACTAAATCCATGCTGTTCAGATCTAAGCTTTTCCTTGCCAGAACTGAAAACCATGCCCCCTTTTGCATTATCACCCCAGATGGCCCAGCCCTGGAAGATCTCAACACCTACAAATACTTAGAGTACTGCTTGACCCCTCCTTCACCTTCACTGAGCATGCAAATTCCCTTGTCAGATGGTTCCATTAAAAGTTAGGTGCTGCCTATAGATTCAGGCAGTACCTTACCCCTAAAGCCAGACTAGCCATTGTCCAAGGTAATCTTCTCCTATTCTTGACTACTGTTTTTCCTGTTTATGCCAGGACCTCAGCTACTGCCATGGCTAAACTCTCCACTGCCTACAACAGCACCTGTCGCTTTGCTTTATTGGCCCGTTCTCCACCCACCACTGTGCCCTCTATAATACCCTTTGGATGGCTACCGCTGTAAGGTTGCTTTTACCTAGCCCTCTGCTGCATGGTGGACAATGTCATCCACACAGCTCCAGAACTCCCCTAACTGCCCTCCTGAAAACCCAAATGCTCCACCACAACCTTTGCTGTAATGGTACTCCCCCTCTAGCTCTTCCTAGGGTAGCCACCAACATGGGTAGCTGAGCTTGGTCTGCAGCTGCCCCCTTGCAGTGGAACAAACTGCTGGCTGAACTCTGTTTCCATTGACACTCCTCTAGTTTCAAGTCCTGCCTTAAAATCTGGTTTCTAGCAAACTAATCTTGCTGCTGCTCCCAGGGGTTACACACCTACCCACACTTATCAAATCCCCAGCCAGTGGTTTGCCCACCTACTCACACTAGTCAGCTCCCTGCCTACAACTGTTATATTGATTTTCACAGTAATACTTGACTTCCTTGCCTGTATTTTTTTTTTTTTTTACTGAGTATTCTGTGTATTTTGCTTGACTGGACTATGCAGTCATACATTGTACACTGTGCCTATGATTTGTTTGTTTTGTATCATATCTCTTAATGTCTGATATTAAAACCTTGTATTCACTGTTCTCAAATGGACTTATGCATCAAGCCTGTATATTGTGCTTACTATTGTTACTTGTATCAAATCTGTTTCATATGTATTACTGTTACCTTGTACTCCACTATCACTCTGCACCATGTGTTATGGCTGGGTCATGCCTGAAAACAGTTCTTGGGATCAGTGCACTCACCTGGTTATCAAAGTCATAAATAAATAAATAGAAAAATAAAATAAGTGACATTTTCAAATTTCCTTTGAAATATGTTTTTGCAGTCTCTCTTTAAAATAATCTTTCAAGCAGGATTTTAAAAAATCCACCTATCCTGATAATAGTATGAAGCCATAAATGGATTCGTTGAAAATATGGGGTCAAAATGTAGAAAAAACAACTATGGTATGAATAGAGATGCAGCAAATTTAAATTTTCCGCTGCAGTGCTATACAAGTGGGCACTTCTATGTTGTCACCCACTGTGCGAAGTCGGCAATGCAAAAACCTCACTTTACTTTTTAATTATTACTTCACATTATCATCTGCCTTAATGCAAAGTAAGGTAAAGTGACAACAATACTGCTAGCCCTTCACACACAGTCACCAGAATTAATGTGAGTCCCCAAAATGCTCATGTCTTGTGTCCAGAAAACTCCCTAGTGCTGACGAAGTGAAATGAAAGCACAAGAAATGCAAAGCCTCCCAGAATTAATAGCGTACTCAGTCATGTGTGAAGTGGTCACTCACAGTCACCAGAATTAATTTGCATCCCCAAAATGCTACTGTCTTGTGTCCAGAAAATTCACCAGTGCTGACAAAGTGGAATAAGAGGGTAACAAAAATGCAAAGTCTCCCAGAATTAATCATGCAATCCATCACGCAGTGGTTAAACGCAGTCACCAGAAATAAGGTGCATCCCCAAAATGCTACTGTCTTGTGTCCAGAAAATTACCCAGTGCTGATGAAGTGAAATGAGAGTGTAACAAGAAATGTGAAGTCTCCCAGAATAAATAGTGCACTCCGTAGTGCACACAGTGGTCACACACAGACACCAGAATTAATGTGCATCCCCAAAATGCTACTGTTTTGTGTCCAGAAAATTCCCCAGTGCTGATGAAGTGAAATGAGAGTGTAACAAGAAATGCAAAGTCTCCCAGAATTAATAGTGCACTGCAAATGCACAGACAGATTAAGATTGTGCTGCGCACTCAAGAGATGCAAACACAAAAGCACAACAACACCTAATTAATACTCACAAGTCACAAATTCAAATCTGGAAAAAATACCTTTTGCGGGGTAGTGCATGGCAGTAATAGTCTACTACCAGTAAAAATACCACAAAACAGTATAAAAAATTCATGCGGGTGTGGTGGATAGCAGGTTCACACTGCTGCAATTACGCTGTGGCACAATGAAAGGTGTCTGATTTAATGACATGCATCACGCAAACACACACACACTACAAGTAATGCGAGTAAATTGAAACCCTCTTAGTAACATAACCAAATGTTTTAAACAAACCGAAATTATACACTGCTGCACCACAACAATCAGCAAAATGTCAAGAATTACTGAAAATATTACTGTGTCTACATTAACACAGTCATACAAGAAAAATATAACCAAAATAAAAGACTGCCTTTTTCTCCCAGTTAATCTAACTACACCACAGATACGCCCCTTCCCAAAGCACACTTCACAATACACAGACTGACTGTTCTAAATTAACATTCAAAATCCATACACAAACAATAAACACTTGATGAAATGAACACAGGAGGCATCCTACAATCAATATACTAAACTGTGAAAAACAATAGCTCAAAAAGGATTTTTAACACCTTTTTAGAGGATTTGAATCACAGAACTCTGAGAGGAAACTGTCTCCATCATCCACTACACACACACTACACAGAACTGAGGCTGTGCAGAACAATTTAGAGCCCATGTGACCTGCAATCCCATGAAGCACTGCAAATTCGCCTTTGGAGCTCAAAAATAAGGCAAAGTGAGGCAAAGTGCATTGATTTCAATGTACTTCACCTTAAAATTGGTGGAGATGTGGTTTAGGGAAGGCGGAATAACATGAAGTCATGTTTTCAATGGACTTTGTTTTCCTCATTATGACGCAAAGTACTCTGCTTTGTGTTGCGGAGTACTTTGCGGATTCTGCATTACTCTACAAATTTCAGCCACTTCGCCCACCACTAGTTATGAAGAAATGTTGAACTGTTCCAGCATTTACTCATAGCATTATTTTTTGAATTTTGGCCATTAATGTTAAACATGCTTTGTTACTCCACCTCACGAACATAACAGGTTCATTTTCCATATCCTCCAAAACACATTTTCAAAGATGGACTAAAAAATCTGTTTCAGATGGGATTTAAAAATCTGCATGTCTTGATCATAATGTCAGTTAATAAAAATCCTGTGTTGGAATTTGGGGTCAAAATGAGGGATCCAACCGAAAATTGATATTGCCTCTCAACTGGCCTATCCTAGGTAAATACAATCTAAAAATGTGTAAAGCAGGACACCACAGTACAGCCCAGCCCCCATTGAACTGTGGTTTTATACTGCTCTATCTTGGGAAAAATACATTGTAAAAGCTGGCCCCACCTGTAAATGTAACTTGTCTTTCATTTAGGATATCCTGGGTAAATGCATTATAAAATGGGCAAAAGCATGGCCCCATCAAAAATGAGATACTGCATCTTAACTGTGCTATCCTGAGTAAAAACTATAAAAATTAGGAAAAGTAGGATCCCACTGAAAAAAAATGATACATCTGTGCTGTGCTATCCTTAGTAACTACAGTACAAACATGTGTCAAAGCAGTACTCCACTGAAAAATGAGATACTGCAGCTCAGCTGGGTTATCCTTGTGGAGAGGTTGTGGGATAACAGAAGAACCAGACACCAAACTTCAAGTTCAACACACAATCTCTGTGTGATGTTTATTCAAAATGCAGCAGATAATCTTAAGCAATGGCATATCCCTTCCTCAGTACATCAGTTTGCAGCAATAGACTATGTATGTCCTTCCTCTGCTCTTAGCCAGCACCTACTGACTCACTGATCTCTGATCTAACTTAACATTTGAGATTCAGCCTCCACCCCTATGCAGGCCTTGTTTGCTTGGGAGGTGGGGGCCAAACAAAAATAAGCTAAAGACAAAGAACCTCTGTGCAGAAACTGAAACATGGGTTACCCAATAATCCAAGTTTTAAAGAAACACATCACACTTACTTCAGTAATGCAAAGCATCATGGGATATATGTAAATTACCATGACATTTCAGACTTGTTCAACTTACAGCAATTTACATGCATTTTAAATAGCACAACTAACTTAATTTTTATAATACAGTCCCATAGTAACTTTTTACCTTTATCAAAAACACCTAGTGCCATGTTTTTTTCAACACTTACAGGTTTCATACATATAAGGTATTTACATCAATTTATTTTATGACATAGTGCTATTGCATACTTAATCCAACAATGAGGAACACAGCCTCTTGTTTTACATCAGCTTAGAGGTCACAACAAAACCTTCCTGTACAAGGACCTGAGAGAGAAAAGGAAAATAAAAGAGGACACTATAACATAGTCAACAAATGGAAGGGGGTGCCTACAGGTGGGCAACCATATGGACTAGAAATTGTAAAGGACAGATTAGGCTAAGAAATAGAATAATTTTTGTAACATATTTAAGAAAAGATCTGTCCTCAAGAGTGGCGGGAACTCTCTGTCACAGATCACCAACCTTAAGAGGGAAGTAGTTATTGCAGACTGCTTACCACCTTCCTGTCCCTGGAAGCGATGGATCTTCCACCCATACATCTTCTGAAGCTACATCTCAGGGTCCCTGTTAACAATAAACGTTCTATCATAAACATAGTGGATATCATCATTCTTTACCCTGAGGCATTAACACATTTCTCAATAGAGACTAATGGTACCTTCCTATCTCCTTTTAGTGAAAGTCTGTCATATTTCTTAACCAAGCTCTGGATGGCTGTAAAGTCTAGTACTATGGAAAGACGTTCTCTGGGGCAAGTAATTACCTGCTCCAACCCCACCAGACATATCAGTTTTAAGCAGGGGACCTGGTCCTAGATTCAACTCCTCTACAGAAACCCATTATGTCTCTTGATTCATTAATTTCTCTTGCAACTGATACAAACTACTGAGAATAGGCACTCTAGGTATTACCCCAACACAGACTCCTCTCAATTTTCCATCCACCTCCTCCTTTGTAGGATTTTCATCAAAAAATAAAACACATGAACCTCCTCCTTGATCTTAACATATTGTAACATTTTGGCAATATTAGCATGTTTAGCCTACACTATACCCAAGTCAATATAGTTAATAGATTTAGCAGCATCAATACAAGAACAAGTCCCTTCAGCCTCATAAGCTTATTCTTGCTTGTTTGGAGTCTTCAACCCTAGCACAATATCACTAGGCACAGTCTTACCTGGAGTCTCACATTCAAGTCCCATACTTGCATCTCCAATGTCCAACAGGTAACATCCTGGGACACAGGAAACAAAGTAATATTCTACTCAGTCAGGGGTCCTCCTCTCAAACTGAGCACATGCAAAATCCTCCTCCACTCTTTATCAAAACTCTGCATCAGGAACCTCTCAAGCACCTGGCACAAGTGTTCCACTGCTCTGCATAGTCGATCTTCCTTCAGCCATTGCTCACTCATCTAGTTGATCATCCTCATCAGGGTCTCTCCACCTCCTGGGTGTTGCCTCTTGCACCTCCAGTCTGCTTCAACTTGCATCTCTTCATCATCTTCAGACTTGGCCTTCTTCTGAGCTCCCGGGTCCAGTCCAGGCAGTAGCAACTCTCTATCTGTCAGCCATGGTTCGGTCAGAACACCACCACTTTCTTCTCCGGTTCTCCTTTGTTAATATAGTAATTGCCTCTTATAGCAAGGAGGTAATTTAAGCTGCTGTAGGTGAGACAGAGAGCAGTTACCAGCTTCCTTATAGCAAGGAGGTTACTTAATAGAAGTACACTGAATTGAATTCTTAATTTTGGGGCACGAGTAAGTAGAAATCTGTGCTGGTTCTCTGTTTTTGGGGTTGACTTTCTTAGTGTGGCTTTTATTTACCAGGTAGAAAATTTAGCTGATATAATATTGGCAGTTTTTTGTGACTAGACCTGTTACTTAAGCTCTGTAAAATAGATGTATAAAAGGCAAGAAGGCACTCACCAGGGTGGTGGGTCAGAGTTGTAGTTGATTGTTTCTGGAGGGCACAGGCTTAGTTCCACCTGCCCTACCCTTCACTCCACCTGCCCCAAGTGCATCATTTCCTTTATAGCATGGGTTCTGACATCACATCACTTCCCCAAAAGTGCAAAGGACATATACCTGTTCATATCCTTAAATGCACAGCACACTGAATAGGGGGTAAACACACTCACACGCTTGCACACACTAACAAAAAAATAATAAAAGAACTCTTAAACAAGAAGGGACACAGACATGTGGGGAGTGGTGCAATGAACTGGCTGTGGCATGGCAGTCTTCTGGGAGATGTTCTGGAGGCTGTGTTGCTCCCCTATTTGAAGGCACCTCTCTGCTCTGAGAGAGGAGGTTGCACATCTCTATTTTGACATGGTGTGGATACAGAAAACCTCCACCCCCACCCAGGGACCACCCGAACCACCACCACTGCCTCAGAGATTGCCAAGAAAGAGGAGTGGTAGGACCACAGTGTGCTCAGAGAGGGCAAGGGTGATGGAACAGAAAAGCACATACTTCTAGATATGCCTCTTCACAATTCAGTCACCATTCTGCAGAGTGTGGTTCCTCTATGGAGGCACCCACAGTGGAGACCAAGGAGGATGCTGGGATTCTCCACAATGAAGACCCACAGGAGGGTGGCACAGGGATCCTGCAGGGAAGCAAACAACTCCTAGTGGTGTACTGAATCATTAAGGGGGTAGAACTGCTAGTGGGAAGAAGGAGGGAGGAAAGGTGCCTGCCCGACACCATGGCTTGGAGGGACAGGAAGTGAATATTCAGGATCATGGGAGAAGCTGCACAAGGGAGAGAGGAAGATGGATGTCATTGTCCACCTAGGGACAAATGGCCTGGCTGGGAATGGAATCAGAGCAGTGCAGCAGGTGTTTGTGGAGTTGGGGAGGGGCCTTATACAAGTGGCATACATGGTAAGTTTCTCAGAAGTGCTACCTATCTATGGCATGGGTGAGGCTAGGGTACTCCACACCATGGGATTCAAAGACTGGTTGAAAAACTGGTGCAGAGCTCAGGGATTTGGCTTCATTGGAGATTGGGGGTCCACCTGGTGGGATACAGGCCTGTCCTGGTGTGATGGTCTGCATCTGTCCAAGAGGGGAACCAGGATCCTAGGCAATAGGTATAAATGCTTCATTGGCAGGCATTTAAACTAGCCAAATGGGGAGGCACTGAAGAGAAGTAAGGAAATCCCAGCCCCTCCCAACCACAAAACAGGGTAGTTACCAAAGTAGACACAAAGGTAGTGAATTCAATAGGGAACAGTACTGGGGAAAATCCAGAAAAATGTAAAGGCAGTAAGGACAGGGATGGGCCTAAAAGGGGTAAGGTCACCACAAAATGGAGGGTGACAAATACCAATGCCTGTAGTCTGGGTAACAAGCTCCCTGAACTGGTGGCCTTGATGGAAGAGGAATGCCTGGAAATCATGACAGTCTCAGAAACATGGTATACAGAGAACCATGACTGGGATGTCAATATACCAGGGCACACAGTCTACAGGAGCAACAGGGAGGGTAAAAGAAGAGGAGGAGAAGCTCTCTACATAAGGGAAGGAATCAAAGCAACAGAACTAAAGGAAAACAAGGAGGGAAGTAGGCAATGTGGGTCACCCTGGAGACAGGAAATAGCACCACAATCTGTACAGGGGTTGTTTAAAGACCCCCATCTCATGAGGAGGCAGTGGACAAGGAAATGATAGAAGGAATCCTTAGAATGGCAGCAAAAGGATAAATATTGTTGATAGGAGACAGAAATATGTCAGATGTTAACTAGATCAACTTTACTGCAGCCTCATCCAAGTGCAGAGTCATTCTTGATGCTCTACAAGGGATATGCCTCAGACAGCTAGTGTTGGAATCCACTCGGGAGAGAGCAATCTTAGACTTGGTACTTTCAAATGGGAATGAAGAGAAGATCTCAGATTTAGAAGTGGGTAGCCATCTGGGAACAAGCGACCACCAAATAGTGTGGTTCACAATAAACACAGCTGTAGAGTTAAGCCATACAAAAGCAAGGGTGTTGGACTTCAGGAGGGCTTAGAACTTTTTTCCTTTATCAAAAACACCTAGTGCCATGGTATTTTCAACATACAGGTTTCATACACATAAGGTATATACAACAATGTATTTTATGACATAGTGCTATTACATACTAAATCCAATGAGGAACACAGTCTGTTGTTTCACATCAAGTCAGAGGTCAAAGCAATTATTTCCCTGTACAAGGACCTAAAAGGGAAAAGGACAATTAAAGAGGACACTATAACATAGTCATGATAGGGAAGGAGGTGCCCATAGGTGGCCAACGTTATGGACTAGAAATTGTAAAGGATAGATTAGGCTAAGAAACAGAACAACTGTTGCAATCGACTTAAAAAAAGGTCAGTCCTCAAGAGTGGCAGGAGCTGTCACAATTCTGGGTTAATATATCACAAAGCTGTGTAAAAATAGAACTCTAAAGCAGAACCCCACTGAAAAGGAAGTGTACTGTGGCATCTAAGATGATCTGTCATGGAAAAATACATTATAAAAGCAGGACAATACTTAAGATGAGATATCACCTTTACCTCTATTATCCTGGGTTAATACAGTATAAAAATGTGTCAAATCAGGATCCAATTGCAAATGACATTTTACATCTCATCTGTTCTATCTCGGTAATTAATGTGCACAAGCAGGCCCCAGCTTTCTCATTTGCTGCACCTGCCTGTGATCTTCAAACTAGATCCACCCTCTCTGGTGAAGTGCCAAGTTTTTGGAAAGTGACTGTGGTGGTCCCCCTCCATAAAGGGGCACACACTGTGGAAAACTATAGGCCTATTTCAATTCTCTGCCCCTGGCTGAGATCCTGGAATGGATCCTGCACATTTAGCTATAATCCTACCTAGACCTACATTATCTTCTTTACAGACTGCCAGCATGGCTTCAGAATGGGCCATAGTACTACCACAGCCCTTGTCAAAGTCTCGACTGAATTTCTAAATGCAAGTGATGCTGGTCTTCTAACTGGTGGCATGTTTGTGAAACTTGACTAAGGCCTTTGATCTAGTCAACCGCCACTTTCTCCTTGGTAAATTGCATCAATTAGGTCTGGATCACTAGGCACTGACATGGTTCCATGACTTCCTCACTGGAAGATCGCAAAGGGTAAAATGGTTTGGTTCATTATCCTCTTCAAGGCCTATTTCACACAGAGTACCCCAAGGTTCTATTCTTGGTCCAGTACTATTCTTGCTTTTTATCAACGAGCTCCCTAACTTCTGTGGAGGTGTGTCCATGCAATTATATGCTAATGATGCAATCTTATACTGCTCATCTAACAATATAGACTGGCTTAACCAAAACCTTAACTCTGATTTTAATACACTCGAGACCTGGTTCTCTGACAATCACCTAATTCTAAATATGAAAAAAATAAAAGCTATGCTTTTCCATAACCCATCCCCCAAACCTACCAAACAGGTGCAGATCAGTACACATTCAGAAGACCCCATAGAGGTGTTTAGTACTTTTAAATATCTTGGGGTTCACTTAGATGCCTCCTTCTCAATGGAGCATCACGTAACTCAGCTTACCAAAATGGTAAACCAGAAGCTCTGGTTATCATACTCCGCCTCCTTTATCCAACGCCACTTATAAAAAGATTGTGTCAACATCCCTGCTCCCTAATTTGTTCTATGGTGCCCTCTACTACTCTCCACACACTCTTCCCTTGCACAGGTGCATCAACTCTATCATAGGATTGGACTTTTTTCCCTTGCAGTGGACTCCGGAAAACACCACTGTGAGGCCCTGTATTATCTTCAGTAGCCTACCTATGACTCAGGGTTACAGTTTCACACCTTATGGCTTGTATTCAAACTTACCAAGCTCTTTAATCCCACTTGCCTAAGGGAAATCATTCACCAAAAAGCACCCACACGCATGCTTAGATCTACTTCCTTACCCTTATTAGCAATCCATTAGACACACTGTCTATCAGTTAAGTGTTCATTCGCCTTCTCAGCTCCCTCTGCTTGGAATTCCCTCCCCCTGAACTTACTCTCCTGCCCCATCATGTCCTCCTTGAAAAAAGAGCTTACCTCATTCATAATTGCTTTAAATAACCCGTATATTTATTTATTCAGAATACTCTGAATTACAATCCTTTGAGTCATAGAATCATTTTTAAAGGCTCCACATCAAAATGTAAACAGATTGTGCATACAGAGAGTTACACACTGATTAGGCAGATCTACAAAATAGTAAGAGTATAGTGTCATTAATGCCTAGTCTATGTTACTCTGATAGATGTATCTTGTAATCCACATGCTCATCTTCCTGCTATGTATATATTGCATAATATTAGTTATCCTGTTTATTTATATATGCTAATGCCTGATCTGTTTAAGTTACTTACCTGGCTTTCTTGTAATAATTTTTGCAGCACTATTAAATCTCTCTGTATCCTGTATATTATTATTGTATTAATCTATTGTTCTGTGTTCACCATTGTCATCAGAGTCATCGCTGAAAAAGAGACTGCATGATCTCAGTGGACTTACCCGGTTACCAAAATTCTAATAAATAAATAAATACAACACCATGCAAGCAAACATTCAGCACAGACAAATGCTTGTTCTTTGCAGGAGAGAAGTTCTGGTAAAGTTTATTTATAGAACACAATATCGCTGGCCACAGGACGACAGCTCATTGGTTCCTACCCAGTTCATTAGAACTTCAACTTTTATCACACTCATGACATTTCTGTCCTACCTCTGACCTTAGGCCCACCAGCTAGGTGACAGCCTCCTGCTCCAGCAAATATCTATACTTCTTCACTTTACACTAGACACATACAGTAGTTCAATACACTATCTATTAGATTGCCTCACTATACCTGGGGCTTCCCTGTCTCCTGCTATACATAACTGTATGATCTACAGTTGCTGTTTCTCACACTGCAGAATCAATGGCTACCTCAGCATGCCTGGGTAGTGCCCACCTCTGAGTGGGAAATAACAACTGTGAAAACCTTCAGGCTGGTATTTACCCATCAAACCTGACTGCTTCTCTTGTCACCGGACTTCCATCTGTGTTGCCAGCATTGACCACACCATATCCTCGACAATGCTTGTTGCTCCCTGGAAGCCCATGATCCTGGGACAGTAAGAGCCAGCAAGGCAACATATGCTGCCAGGATATTTGGAGGATTCCCTTTCCCACCATGGTACCAGAGATGATGTCTACTACATTACCTTACAGTGTCTGTATCTCAGCAGTTCCTTTTTCACCAGTTACTGGGTGGTAGTTGATCTCCACTCACAGCCTCTGGGTTTCCCCCACCTTCCAGGATGACCACAATGTTCATCAGAAGACCTTATCAGAAGCACAAAAGCGGTTCTGGCATGTTCCCAGTGTCCCTAATTTATGGGAAGACCTTCAGACTCCTCCCAGCAAGTGAGGTGTGTTGGGAAACATCCCAGACAATAAAGGTATCTCCTAGCAACTGCCAGTGCTCCATCAATATTTCTTGACACCTTCAGCACAGTGAGGTGTCCCTGACAATATGTCACCCTCAGGCATCAAGAGCAGCAAGGCTCCCATTTCACCAGGTGGAAGCATGCAACAGGGTCACCTAAGCTGCTGGTCCAGTTCCTGCAGTCCACCATCTGGCAGGGCACTGATTAAGCCCACCACTTAAAACACAGACCATGGTCCCTGGTGGCTAGCACCTTGTGGGTGATGCCTGTTTCTTCCATCATTAATACCTGAACGCGCTTTTTAGTGATGACACCCAGGATGAGACATACCCTCCCACCTCAAAGGGCTTGTGAGGAACTCCAACTAACTCACTCGACTCTAGTGCCATGAGGGCACCCTAATATATACTAGATATGTTTTTTCTCTCTCCAAGAAAGTATGCCAAGAAGAACCCCCCACCCCCACCCTGGGCTACTTACAGGAACGACTACCTCCCCTACAGTAAAGAGGAGGTTGTTACAAGTATATTTAATTTTTTGAGGTGCAATTATATGGTAGCAGCAGATATATATACTACCATAATGCACCAGTATAAGAACAGGAGAGGCATGGCAAACTTCAGTGACGTTGAAAGAAAGGAATTCTGATACTTGAGTAATTGTGGAGGTAATTCTATGGGATAAGGTGGAGGAGTACAGCCAGAACAAGAGTAGTGGCAGTAGTAAGCTGGAATTAAGAGAACTCTGAGGAGCTATTTTGTTTGAATTAGTGGTATGTGAGGGAGAATTTTGTCACACAGAGAGTGATAAAAGCACAGAACAAGCTCCCAAGGAAACTGGTGAAAGTGGGCCATGAATGTTCTCAACTTAAGTTGGTCCGACTTGATAGCTCTCATACCAGCTGTATCTCAAAGTGCTTTACAATCCATAAATGACTGGCAGTGGCTATTTGGTGCACACAGAGAGGATGTGTGTTATTGAGGGAATTAAGTACAATACAAACAAAAGAACTGAGGTTAACCACATGCTGTCTTGCACAGGATACACAGGTGGTGGCTGAGGATATTACAGCACCCCCTCTTGTAGAGTGTACCCAGGGGATAACTGAGGATATCAAATCACCCACTCCTGTACAGGATACACATAGGACTGCTGAAGATGTCACATCACTCTCTTCTGTACAGGATACACAGGGGATGGCTGAGGATATTGCATCACCTTTTCCTGGACAAAATAAACAGGGGACTGCTGAGTACATCACATCACTCTCTCCTCTACAGTAGACACAGGTGATGCCTCGTGATATCACTTCACTCTGTCCTGAACAGGTTATACAGTGGATGGTTCAGAATGTCCAATTCCATTTTCTTCCGCACAGGATACGTGGGATTGCTGAAGATATCCTATCAAACAATCTCCTCCATATGACATACAGTACAGTGGTGTCTCAGAACATCCCTACCCATCCTTTCAAGCACATGGATTGATCTGGACATCCCCTCCAAATGTCTTCTAAGCAGGATAAACAGGGGATGGCTAAGGATGTTCATTCCCACCATTTTCTTTATGGTATTCACAAGGGATGGCTTAGGCATTCCAATCCTCCATTTGCTACACAGGATACATGGGCTGGTGTTTGAGCATATCCCACCAAATCCTTTACTCCATAGGCTACACAAATGAGATACAATGGGGATGGCTCATAACATCCCATACCACCCCCTTTTGGACAGGATACACAAAAGAAGGCTGAGGACATGCAGTACACTGCCATCTCACTCTTTCCTGTATGGGATACCCCCAGGATTTCTTTAGTTTTTCAACTTACTTTTTATGTCAGCCTTCTCTCCATGCCTGAGCCCTCTCTCCGATTCTCCCACTGAACCCCACAGGTTGCACCTCTGGGACTGAGGGCTGGCTCCCTATTAGTGCACTGCTCCTGACTCTAGCCAGTTAACCACCAGATGACCCCCCCCAGGTGGGGCAGAGGAGTCCCCCTCTCCTCCAAATCCTCTTGGAAGTGTGCAACTGAAGCTATCCCGGAATCTCATGGTCGCCGGTGAGGGAGCCCTTTGCCTGGCTTCAATGTGGGGTATTTCCTGTTTTTTCTGTCCTGCCCCCCCAGACATCAGCACTCTGGAAGGACCAATGAGGCAAAGGCATGCTGAGACATGCCTTCACTCCAGTCCTTGGCTGACGCCTCCCCTCCTGTTGTATCTGTGTCCTCTGCTGTACCTCCACCTGTGGTCACCCAGGTGGTGGTATTACAGTGATTACTGCAGCCCATTTCCCCAGAGAAGGAGAGTGTCCCTTGGGTGCTCAATCCTTCTCCCCTAGCTGGGCCTCTAGTGTCCCAAGTTTGCTACTGAACCCTGGTCACCAGCATTGCTAGCGGTTGCACTACTGCTGCACTGATGGGCCATGTCCAGGATTTCTAAGGACATTCTACCCCATCCTGTCATGAACAGAACACACAGAGGATGGCTATGGACATTCCTTCCCACCCTATCATATATGGTATACAAGGGGATGACTTAGGACATCCCAACCCACCTGTTCTGTACTGTACTGCACAACATGAACAAGAGCTTGATCAGAATATCCAGCCTAACCTTAACAATGTAGGCTATTTGTGGATGGATTAGGATGTCCCATTCCACCCACTCCTGCATGCTATAAACAGCATGACTGTAGTCATTCCATCATCTCTTGCCCTGGGTAAATATGTGATGGCTCAGGACATCCCATCCCATACTCTTATGTACAGGATAAGTAGCATATGACTCAAGACATGCTGTCTCCCCACTCCTGTGCAGGATACATAGGACTGGCTCAGGACATTCCATCCCACACTGTTCTGCACAGGATAAAAAGGTATGACTAAGGACATCTCATCCCCACTCTTCTGTACAAGATACACAGTGTTGGCTCTGCACATCCCATGTCATACTGTTCTGCACAGAATAAACAGGGTATGGCTCATGACACCCTGTCCCCCCACTCCTTCATCGGTGCTGTACACAAGGTTGGCATTGGGCATCCTACTCATCCATTCTTGCACAGAATACAAAGTTGACTGATGTGGACATCACAGCCCACCCTCTTCTGCACAGTATACATAATGGATTTCTCAGGGCATCCTATCATGCCATCTTCTGCACTGGATACACCTTAGGGGTTCAGAACATTACATTCCATCTCTCCTACAGGTGACTGTATCTTAGTAGCATAGTAATGTGTGTCAGCAGAAAAGAAGCATTCTGGTCCATCTAGTCTGCCCGTTTCCCACCTGCCCCTATTGTCTCCACTTCCCAGGGATATTTTCCTCTGTCCACCAACCAGCCCCTTATGTCTGTCCCATGCCCTCTTGAATTCCTCCATTGTTTCTGCACACACCACCTCATTAGGTTATCTGTTCCAGGGTTTCACCACCCATTCAGTGAAATAACATCTCCTTACATTGCTCTCAAATCATTTTCCTTCCAGTCATAAACTTATAACCCCTTGTTTTAATTCCTACTTTTCTTTTGAGTAATCTACCTTCATTCATTTTATTTATTCTCTTCATATACTTAAAAGTCTCTATCATGTCACCTTTATCTCTTCTAACCTTCAGTGGGTATAGATATAGCTTTCTCCATCTAGTCTTGTATGGTTCTCTTGCATACCTTGCACCATCTTTGCTGTAGGAACAGTTAGTTTTAGATGTAACATTTAATTATTATTTATCAGTTAGATGATGTGTACTGGGTTTTGTTATTTTATTATAATGCATTATAACAGTACATTGAGATGAAAAAATATATAGCTAAAAATATGAGTGATTGGAAGTGGCTATCTGTATGAAACAGTGTCTATTATATGAACAGAAGTTATAAGAAATTTATGTTTAAAACATACATATTAGTAGGTTAAACCTGTTTGAACAAGGAAGGAAAGGGTTAAATATATGACAGGATAATACAAGAAACTGTTGTTTAATTCATAGACTTGTTTTCACAATGACTTCTGGTGCCAAGACTTTCATCAGATAACATCAAATTCCGTGTATGCACTGGCTACAACAACAGGGTAACTCAAAGATGCGTTAACTAAAACTGTCAAAGAAGCACTGTCTTGAAAGACACTAAAACAAAAAAAAAAGTCTGTGATGGATTTTTTAATAAACCTTTGCATTGTGTGAAAGAATTCCAAATGCTATAATAACCTATTTTATGCTCTTTTTTTCAAGAATAAGTTAGCTACCAAAGAAACTATTAAAGAAGGCTGTGTGGTTAATAGAACTTTAGATATAGATGGATACTTTTCTTTGAAAGTCAGTACCATACAAATTATTAAAGTGTATCATTTGGAAGCCCTCATTATGACTAACAGGGGAATGCACTTTTAGAGACTAAATTCAAATGATTTACACTTATATCTGAACTTATGAAATAATTATTGATCCCTCTGCACAAAAGCAGCAGTATTGATGATGCTAGCAACTGTAGGCCATTTAGATTCATATAAGTGGTGGAGAACTTAATGGAGACATTACTGAAGGAAAGGTTTGCAGAGCACCAGGATGCAAAAGCGCTGCTGGACCTCAGACAGCATGATCTCACAGGGGAGATCATGTCTAACTAATCTCATTAATTTCTTTGGCCTGGTTATGAGGGAGGTGGATCAGAAGAAGCGGTGAATGTGGCCTATCTGGACCTCAGTAAAGCTTTCAAACTGTGCTGCACAAACTGGTGGTGGGGGAGAGAAAATGGCAAGCTGGGTTTCAAACTGCTTAAGGGTTGAATGCAAACGGGGTGGCAAACAAATAGCCACTTTGATAATAGAAAAGTGATGAGTGGGGTGTCAGAGAATTCAGTGCTGGGGTCAGTCGTCTTCATAAGCAACATTGCAGAGAAGCTTGAGGATAAGGTGCATCTCTTTGTGGATGATACAAAAGTCTGCAACAAGTTTCACACTCAGGAAGGGGTAGAAAGAATACAAAGGGATCTGAAGAAACTAGAAGAGTGGTATTGGGGTGGCAGTTGTCTTTCAGAGCCAACTAGTGCAAGGTTATGAACTTAGGGCTAGAGAACCAAAGGGCTATGTATGAGATGGGGTGAGTGGAGCTTACAGTCACCAAGCAAGACAGAGACCTGGGGGGTCATCATATCTGATGACCTTGAGGTAGCTGGTCAGCATGATAAAGCAGTGGAATGTCCAGCAGGATGATGGGGTCCATTGGGAAAGCGGTTACTAGCAGGAGGAGGGAGGTGGTGCTACTGCTGTATTGCCCACTGGTGAGGACCCTCATTAAGTACTGTGTCCAGTTATGGAGGCTGCACCTCCACAGATACATTGAATGGGTGGAGGTGGTACAGAGGAGTGCAACCAAATGGCAAGGGGTTCCACAAGAGGCCATTGATGAACAGCTGCTGAGCTCAACATGTACTTCCTAGAAGAGAGGGAGTGTAAGAGAGGACATGATTGAAACCTACAAGTACACCACAGGAGTGAACAAGGTGCAAGTGGAGGGTCCATTTCAGAGGAAAGAAGGAACTAGAACAAGGGGGAATGCAATGAATGTAAGATATGGACATTCAGGACAGATGTGAGGAAATACTTCTTCATGGAAAAGGTGGCAGATGACTGGAACAGCCTTTCAGAGGAGGTAGTGTGGGAAAAGACTGTGGTGAGCTTCAAGCATGTGTGGGATAGACACAGGGCATATTAGGTAGAGTAACAGGGAGAGAAAGTCACACCTATTACCAACTAGGGTCAGAGGTGCTAGAATTAGCAGGGACAAGGGGCAGACTGGATGGACCTAAAGGTCCTTTTCTGTTGGCAAAATCTATGTTTCTTGAAGAACATGATTGAAAGCTTCTCAATGAGTCATTCAGTCATCAAACATTACTTGAAGGGAGGAAGTAATCCTCATGAATGTATAACAAGTCCTTAACCTTTGCAGGGTGGCCACTAACAACTAATATATGGCAGAGGGGCTCTGACTGTACACAGCTTTAAAACCTATGTATTAGCCTATCAGAACCAGAAAAGGCAGATCTAAGAGGAGAAAGAGAAAAGCTTACAGGAAAATAAGTGGTGATACAATAAACTTACAAGCTGTTGCAGTGACAGTGATGCAAGAGCTGACACTCCCCAGGAAACAGCCACTGGTTAAGTGGTCCAGAAGCCAGAACAAAAACATTTGACTCTGAAAGATGACTCTTCCAGACATGCAACTTAAAGAGATGAAAGCTGCCACAGACATAAGCTTCAGATGATGGGTCCTTTAAGTACAGATGCAACCACTAAATATTACTATTCCTCATATCTGAAGGCATTTTTGATCATAGTAATAAAGGGAGGTACAGAAAGTACTCTACAGTATAATGTCCTAATATGATTAAATGGACATGCACCCAAAAATATTTAAAAGATTATTTATACTCCCTATATGATAACATTGCTAACCTGCCTACGTTTAGTGCCTTTAAACTGAGCCTCAAGAACCAGATGGTACTGAACTCCTGACGTGAATGCCTTCACTAGTACTATATCCTGACGTGCTTCATCTACTGCCACTCAACCTCCCTTCCTCTCTTCTCTCTCTCTCTCTCTCCTGATCTCTATGCTTCTTGCCTTGGCCCTCTGGAGCCCACTTACGCTTTCCTCCTATAAGACAACTGTGGCCCTGTTTCCCTGGAGCACCCAACTTTGCTATTCTGCTCACTTATCTTGTTATTTTATCCTGTATTAACCTTATCTCCCTGTGTAACTGTTCGCATTACTCAAATTGTTTTCTGTTTTTTTTTCTCATTATTTGTACATGACGTGGAACCTATGTAAAGAGCTAACAGCTCAAATAGTATTTCCAAGACTGTAATAAATAAATAAATATACCCATGAAAGATAGAGAAATCTGTTGTCTATAAAATCAATGCTTTTTATTACTTTAAACATTGGTTAAAATAGTTCTTGTTTTTGCTGATGATATTTTAAGTTTCTATCTGTCTGTCTGTCTACCAAAATACCTACATATGTATGTATGTATGTATGTGTGTGTATGTATGTATGTATGTATCTATCTGTCTATCTATCTATCTATAAGGTTTATCTATCTCACAAAATCAATCAAGAAAAACTTTATTTGTAAAAAGCACAATTCACAGAGATCACAGCACTTGTACACGTGAAACAAAAAAACTTAAAATTATAAATATCTAAACATGTTAAAAATTAAATGATCAAACAACAGCCAGAATTTATCAAAGATCAGGAAATGCAATATTAAATAGATATGTCTTAAGTGCTGATTTAAAACTCTCCACGGTCAGGCACTGTCTCACTCAACGAGGTAAATAGTTCCACAGGGTTGGGGCCATGAATGTAAATGACCAGGCACCTGAGGTCTCCATACAAACCCTGGGAACCTCTAGCAATCCCTTGTTGGAGGAGCGGAGTGGGCAGAGAGGGCAATAGGGGCAAAGTAGATCTTGCAAATACTGCAGTCTATGTCTGTATAGGGCCTTATAGATCAGTAAACCAACCTTGAGGGTGATTCACCACTGAATAGACAGCCAGTGTAGACTGTGGAGCACAGGCATGACATTGCATGATCTTGATACACCAGTCAACAGCCTGGCTGCTGCATTCTGCACCAGCTGTAAGGAGATGATATCATGAATCGGGTAGTCCTAGCTACAGGGTATTGCAGTAATCAAGGGAAGAGGTGACAAAGGCATGGACCAGTGTTGGAAGGTCCTCCAGCAGGACAAGGTGTTTAATTTGGGTGATATTCTTCACATGGTAAAATGAGGTCTTGACAACAGACAACACCAGAGATTTAAGCATCAGCCCTTCATCAAGCATAATATCCAGATTCTGCACCCAGTCAGAGGTCAACAGATGGCTACCTCCAAGCTTTGAGGGCTGACCAGCTGATGACGCTCTACCTGATGACCATAGTCCACAACCAACACCTCAGTCTCATCAGGGTTCAACAGGATTCTTAAAGGTTTCACCAGGAAAGACATAACTGCTAGCAACTAATTTCCAGATGTATCCTGGGGGAGAAGGGGGAAGAGGGGTATAATGAATAAAATCAAAACTATCATTGCATAGTTGGTAAAAAACTAAGCATCATATATTAAGTTACAGTCAATAAGAAAATTATGCAATGTATGCAATTTATGCAGGGATAAGGAAGAGAATGTAATCCAGAGGGTATCAAGGAAATAAAGGATAATGTATGGCTCTGTATCTGCAACAAGTGTCTGAGCTATCGGAAGGGTGCCTCGGTGACCGTTCAAACTTCAAGAGTGAAGCTTAAGAGGTTGTGATTAGTCATGGCACTCTCAAGACAGTGCCACACTCTTGTTGCAGGTACAGAACTATACATTATCTTATATAGTGTATGGTTTTGTATTTAGTCTGAGCAAAATACAAGCATTTCTTACAGGGCATCCTCTTTGAACATTTTGAACCTCACCACTTACAGAGCACGGCCCCCTTCCCAGTGACCACAAAAGAAATCAGGTACTCACTGTAAATAAATCTTCAGGAGACACGGTCTGGGCATATTTCAACTTTACTGGTACAAGCAGAACACACAGTCAGCAACATTTATATGGGTGAAAGAATTAATTTAACATTTCACTAAAAATATAATTATTTTCCAAAGAAAATGGAAACAGGAGAGTCTTGCAAATACTTCTGCAATGGCAGAAGCATTACATCAAGACATGTCCACATGACTGCCTCTGACCGTACAGGAAACAAAACAAAAGACGAGAAAAAAAAAGTTGGGAAACGAGCTGGGGTTAAAGGGTAAACTTACAAGAGGAAATGTTTTTGCTATGCTGTGTGTATGCTGGTACTCACCTTAATCAGATTCTGAACTACTCATGTCACAGATAATGGCAACTCTTCTCTTTGGACTGCTAAGGTACTTCACTATTTTTACATTGAAGCCCTGTTGGAAAATGCAATTATCTCTAAATGAGAAGTTAAACCAGTCACCAAGCTGTGTTTTTTTAGGTTTTGGAGGTTAAAGCTAATTGTCATTTGACAGGCATATAGAAGATGATGATGTGGATGGCTGCACATTCTCGTCATAGAATATCACAGTGTTTCTTTTTTGCTTATCATTGAACATGACACTATAATTATTGATCAGCTGCAGTGCTCGGTGCCACGAGACCTGTTGCACTTCTGTGGGTGGCACATCACTGCCAATTAGTCTCCGAAAAGCAGTCTTATGGGTCAAGTGACTGGTGATCATTTTGTCTTCTGGCAACCCGGCTTGTTGTTTAACGAATTTAATCATCCCTCTAATTTTGTTCTCCCCCACTGCCATTGCACAAAACCACTTAAACATGACATCTTTGTGAAATAGGTTGTGCACCAGATAAAACAGTGTGCCATGGTGATGCATTTTAGACAGTCTCTCAGTGGCATATTTACAGAAGGCTCCACTAGGTATCTCCTCAGGGTTGTCCTTGTTTTAATACATCCTGGATTTTATTGCATGAATGTCTCAAGGATTTTCACCAGTTCTAGTTTCCATCTCATTGTACTGGATAAATTGAGTGCCATTAGTGTCTTTAAGGAGCTGAGGTCCCCCCTATCTTAGCCGGCACTGTTCAGTGCGGAGGGCAAAGTACAGACCATTACAAAAAAATCCCATATTTAACACGGCAGTGGCACTGTGGAGACCAAGTGTTCCTATAATGTATAACATTTCAATACCTAGCTGGGACAGTGCCTCTTTATACTGGGGCTTGTTGCATCTCCTCATTTTCTTCAAACATTTTGCTTTGCAGCTAGATTGGTTAATGTTTCCCAGAAGTCTAATGTGCTCCCATGGAAAACAGGTGGCTGAACTTCCCTTTAGTTGGTAACAGTCTATGCTACCAGTTATCCATGGATAGTGCTAGGCTTGTATTGTGACTCGTCTATGTACTCCACTTTAAAAATAAATTCAGCAGCTAAATTGTCCAGCTCTTTAAGAGGGATTTCACAGATTTTCTGAATTTCCACAGACTCTGCCAGCAAACCTTTAAATACTTTTATGTCTCACTCTCATTTTTTCAATGTGTGGACATTTTCCTTCTTTGATAAACTTTTCCTGGCTGAAAGGATTTCACCTTTTGTAAAAATGCATTCGCTATCTGTATTCATAGCACTGTGTGAACTGTCAAACTGATGTTTGACTCTCACAGTGCTATGAATTGTAGCTACAGTTCTCACACGCGGGCTTGAGACAGCATTACAAATGTTCCTTGCTGTTATGCTGCAGTAGATACATAGATGAAGCAGCACAACATGATAATGACATACCTACTGCAGCATAATAACTCTGTTGCAGGTATAGATTACCATACATAGAAGCATTATACCATATACTGTATACAAATAAAGTGCAAAGTACAATATATGCAAGGCAGAGATTTCAAGGCAATTTCAAGGAAGTATAAGTCAAAGTGCAGAGGTAATGGGGGATAACAGTAGGAGATAAGGCTTGTTGCTATATGTGAGAAAAAAGGGGGTAGTCAAGTGCAGATCCAGAGGAATGGTTGGAATCAGGTAGTGAGTAGTGAAATTGGGAGAGGTATCATGTACAATTGAAGGTTAGAGAAGTGAAGTCATGGAGAACAGAGGAGAGAGAACATTGGGAAGAGGCAGAGCATATGTTTGGGGAAGAAAATTCCATAGTTTGGGGAAGGGGTAGGAAAAAGCAGCCCTGCCAGCTCGGGATATCCTTGAAAGGAGTGCTATTTAATGACAGTCAGAGCTGCGAAGGGTATAGGAGGAAGGTGGGTAAGGTGAGAGAAGAGAGATGAGGTAGGAGGGGAGAGAGCCTAGCCACTATTTAGAGATAAGTGAGGTACAGTAAGTGAGGCATCTGCCTTCAAGGGAGGGTAGGGAGAGGGAGGAATGTAGAAGGTAAAATGAAAGAAGGAGGGAAAGAGGGGATCCAGTCTGTTTAGGGTGGTCTTAGGAGCAGCACTGTAGACAATGTCACGAAGGTCAACGGTGAATAGAATCATTTTCAGAGCAATAGCTCAGTGAGCAGGAAGAGGAATGCAACCTCTATTCCTGTGTAATGTACCAAGTTTAGGATGAAGTCTTTTGTGGATGGCATCCATATGCCCTGAAAGGTTTAGGTGCTGGTCAAGCCAGACCCCGAGGTACTTAAATGAGCAAACATCATATATTGTGGCCCCATCTAAGGCGTGAAAGGAGGGGAGGGTGGAAAGTTAGTGAGCTTCTGCCTTGTGTCTAGTTCCTAGGATATAGCCATCTGCTATTCCAAATGTACGATGAGAAGCCTCTGTGTTGTGAAGTCTATCCTTTTTGTTTTGGACCATGCATATGCCTTATGCATATTTAGTGCTACAAATGTTTCTCCATGACTGTTTTATCTCACTTATTTTCCCTTTGTCATTCTGTACTGAGCATATACACTATGGCCATGCACAGCACTCTTTGGGCTGAGTAGGCTCTAGGAAGCATGCACTATACCTCAAATTTTGTCATTAATGAGGGACATTGACACTCAAAATGAAGCACAATGAGGACACTAACCCACATGATCATACATAGAAACATAGTTGATGGCAGATAAGGACTGCAAGGCCAATCCAGTCTGCCCATTTCTTTTTCTACCTTATAAATGTGCCATCGGCCTTTGCTCTGTCAGTGGCCTATCTATTCATACTCATTTGTATTGCTCCCTTATGCCTATCCCATGCCTGTTTGAAGCCTTGCACTGTATTTATAGCCACCACTTCTTGAGTTAGGCCATTCCATGCATCCACCACGCTTTCTGTGAAAAAGAATTTCCTCACATTCCCCCTTAATCGGCCCCCCTCTAATCTCATGCTGTGTCCTTTTGTCCTGCTATTTTTCTTATATTTAAACATGTTAGACTCTTTCACCTTGTTAATGTCCTTAAGATGTTTGAATGCCTTGGTCATATCACCTCTCTCCCTCATTTGCTCAAGGGTATACATATTGAGCTCTGTTAATCTGTCCTCATATGTCTTCTGATGGAGTTGCCCTTCTCTGGACTGCCTCAATTTGGTTAATGTCCTTGTGAAGGTGTGGCCTCCAATACTGCATGCAGTACTCCAGATGGGGCCTAACCAGTGTCTTGTAAAGAGGGATTATTACCTCCCTCTTACGACTTGTGATACCCCTACTAATACACCCTAACACTCCCCCCCTAGCCTTACTTACTGCTTTAAAGGTCTGCTTGGATGATTTCAGGTCATCAGTGATGATGATGCCCAAGTCTCTTTCTTCTTTTGTGACTGCTAGCAACTCCCCTCCCAGCCTATAGGTGGCTTCAGGGTTTCTCTTCCCTATGTGCATGATCTTGCATTTCTTTGCATTAAATCCCAGTTGCCACTCTTCTGACCATTTTGCTAGTTTATCCAGATCTCTTCTCATTCTGTGCAACCCATCTGGATCATCTACTCTGTTGCAGATATTGGTGTCATCTGCAAACAGACAAGTCTTACCCTCTAGTCCATCTGCAAGGTCACTAATGAAGATATTGAAGAGGACTGGCCCCAGGACTGATCCCTGAGGTACTCCACTTGTGACTTGTATCTCTTCTGACTGTATACCATTTACCACCACTCTCTGTTTTCTGCCCATCAACCAGTTTGCCACCCAGTTGACTAACTTCTGACCCACCCCGAGCCTACCCAGCTTATTTATCAATCTTCTATGTGGAACAGTGTCAAAAGCTTTGCTGAAGTCAAGGTAGTCAACATCAACTGCTCCCTCTTGGTCCACCACTCTAGTTACCCAGTCAAAGAAATCTATGAGATTAGTTTGACAGGACCTTCCTTTTGTAAACCCATGCTGTCTTGGATCCTGTGCCCCTATGGATTCCAGGTGTTGCACTATCATTTCATCCTATTATCAGGACACAACATGAAACATGGAGATACGGTACTTCAGAACACAGTGGAAAAAATTGTATTAGCACCTGAGAAGGAATTTCTACAATTAAGCAGGGATTCTATTTAGGTAGAGCAGAGGGGTGCAGTTACCCCCCCCTCCATATTTGTGCCTAGGTTGTTCTTATGGTATATAAGTAATGGTTTTAAATTTGGATTTAATCTTTTGCACAATAAGTGCCCACCTGGCCTGTGTGTGCTCATGCTGCAGGTACTTCTAGATTTGACTGTGTGTGTACTGTGTTGTCCACTCTTTCCACCGGATTAGTGACAGCACTACTACATGTGATGTGAATGAGCTCCAGCCAAGAAAGAGCACATGAGCCTTACAAGTGTGACACTGTCTTTCCAAGCACAGACTAGACATTCTGAACACTACAGGTGAAGCTACCTCTGGCTGGAAGCTGCAACACTGGACTTAAGATTTGCAAGAAAGCGTGTAGTGCTCACAACAGAGGGAGGTGAACCTTACAATTTACAATTGTCTTTGGTTTGAAGCAGATTCCTTAGAAAAGTTAATATTCTTCAGGTGGAGGATACTTCTAACTGAAGGGTGAAATAAGGAACTTAGAATTATCAGAAAAGACAGTCTTTCAATTAATAGAGGGAGGTGAAGTTTGCTTTACTCACTACAATTATTAAGATTTTACTGTTTTCTGTGTTTCTGCCCTTCTGACTTGATTGGAGTTAGCGACTGACTGTTTGCATTGCAATATTTGTAATACTGTGAGTATTCACTGGGCTAAGAATTTGTCTTAAGCCCTGAACTGAGAGCAGGTTACAAGCTGTGTATTGGACCCAGACAGTGCCTAGGGGGTGGAAACTGGTTTTTCTTTTGTTTACCTCTGTGTGCCTTATAAGGCCAGGCCAGACTGTGTCAGGAAGTGCTTACATCACAGCTACTTAACAGCCAATAGCTCTGGAAGAATCTTACAGACCTTGATAAAAGTACTAATTTTAGCAGGCTCATCAGATAACCTAATAGTCTTCAGGTGAAGCTACCTCTGGCCGGAAGCTGCAACACTGGACTTAAGATTTGCAAGGAAGCGAGTAGTGCCCAGAACAGAGGGAGGTGAACCTTACAATTTACAATTGTCTTTGGTTTGAAGCAGATTCCTTAGGAAAGTTTATATTCTTCAAGTGGAGGACACTTCTAACTGAAGGGTGAAATAATGAACTTAGAATTATCAGAAAAGGCAGTCTTTCAATCAACAGAGGGAGGTGGAGTTTGCTTTACTTTTGTTACAGTTGTTAAGGTTTTCAGTGCAGGAAGAGTTTAAACCCACAGAGGCTGAATACTGTTTTCTGTGTCTGCCCTTCTGCACAGCTGACGTGTTTTGGGGCTGACTGTTTTCAGAGCACAAGTCACCAGGCTGTTTTGGGGCTGGGGAGGTTTATCTGTGTCTGACTTGGATGTTTGGATTTTTCTCTGTTTGATTAGCAGGGTATTTTCTCTGTCAAATTGGTTTGAAGCAATATTACAACTTGTCGTGTATGGCATCTTGCTGACAGGAAGGCACTCGTCGCAGCGGTAGGTCAGAGCTTTTAGCTGATTGTTTCGTGAGGGCACAGTTTAGGCCCAAATCCTTCCCACCCTCACCCCACCCACCCCTTGAAATAGTTCATTTATACCTGGAGTTCTGACATCATTTCCTCATGAGGGCAAGGTGCATATCACTGTCATATCCTCTCTAGCACACTGCAATGACAAGCATACACATTATATAAATACATATGACCTACAAACCACCAAAATTCTGACTGAAGAAATAACATAATTGGCCAATAAAGATTCTGTACTCATTATGGGCGACTTTAACCTCCCTACTATAAACTGGGATACCCTTACAGGAACAAATCAACATGAAGAACAATTTACCACAGCGATTATAAACCTTGGCTTAAGACAATTCATAAAAAAAACCCACCGGGGAGACAATGTTCTCGACTTAGCAATAACAAATCTATAAACCTATATACGACACTAAAATTTCAGCACTTCTAGGAAATAGTGATCATATGTCCATAACCTTTGCTATAAAATTTCTTCTCCAACCAAAAAAAATAACATTCAATTAAAACAATACCATAAAGCTAACTTTGACCATATTAACCATTCTATAAACAAAGTCAACTGGGAAAAAACTTTTCTTCCTTAAAACACTAATGAAGCATGGGATTTAAAAAAAAATAAAATAACACATTTAGAAACAAAATACATACCCGTAAAAAATAAGTACAATAATAAGGGAAAGATTCCACTGTGGTTTAATAAAATATTAAAACATTAATTTAAAAAAAACTGTTTATAAAATTAAAAAAGCCCTAATAACTTCTACCAATTCAACTCTGACAAACTACAGGAAAAACTTAAAAACTAAAAAAAAACAAATTATTATTGCAAAATGTAACTTGAATTTAAAATAGCGCATACTAAAGACTGTCAAAATCTTTATATTCATACCTCAATACAAAAAAGATTGTACTAAGACAATTGGACCGCTAATAATTAATAAGCAAACAATAACATCAGATCATATAACAGCAACCTAATTAAATAATTACTTTGCATCGTTTTTCCAAAGAAACAACTTCACCTGTTATTCTAGCAATATCAAATACCAAAGTAGCAACAATTTCAAAACAAGAACCTTTGAATGTTCTAAACACTCTAAAGAAACATACCAGTTCAGGACCAGATAACATATCCTCAATATTTCTCCTAGAAACAAAAAATAGTATTTTTTTAACCTTTAATGCTAATCTATAATAAATCTATTCAAAATTCAGCAGTACCTAGGGATTGGCGCACAGCCATAGTTACACCTATTCATAAAAAAGGGTCCCAATACAAAACTGAAAATTACCATCCCATTAGTTTAACATCTGTTCCATGTAAACTACTAGAAAAAAATCATTAAACAAAAATTAGAGAATGAAATGACAACTCTAAAGATTAACGATATGTATCAACATGGATTCAAAGCAGGTTATTCATGCACCATAAACCTAATATCATTCTACAACTATATCAGTCATAATTTAGATTGTAATATTCCAATGGACTTCATTCTTCTAGACTACAGCAAGGTGTTCGATAAAGTCTCATACGTTATAATAATAAACAAACTTATTACTTTGGGAATTTCCACTCCATTCATATCTTGGATAAACCAGTGGTTGAGTGAGAGAATCCAATGTGTGAGAGCAAAGGATGCCCTTTCTGATGACAGAGAGGTGACCAGCGGGGTGCTGCAGGGTTCGGTGCTTGGACCAACCCTATTTAACATATTTATAAGCAATATGACTATCTCCTCTAGTAACACAATGGTAACATTTGCAGATGATACCAAGTTTGGAGGGATGGCTAAAAATCACAGTAATAAAACTGGGCTCCAAGAAGATCTGACAGTTATAGAAAAATGGGCAATAACAAATAAAATGTATTTTAACTTATCTAAATGTGCAGTAATACACTTTGGAAAAACTAACCCAGTCCAAAATTACTACTTAAATAATACTATTATTAGAACTTCATCAGCTGAGAAAAATCTAGGGATCATAATTAATCATAAATTAACTCCATCAACACATTGCACTAGAATAGCAATTCAAACAAATGCATTATTGCATAAAATTTCAAAAACATTTATTACTAGATCTGAGTCTTGTTTATTGCCCTCTATAGATCTCATATAAGACCCCATATGGACTATGGCTCTCCATTCTGGAATCTCTATCTGAAATCAGACATAAATAAAATAGAACAAGTTCAACGAGAGCCACAAAACAACTACCCCCACCTAAAAAAAATGGACTATCATTCTCTACTACATAAAACAGGATTACATACACTTGTACAGAGACACAGTTGTGGGATTTATTACAATTATTTAAAATTCTCGGTAATCCTGAACTAATGAAATTGTGTGGCATTAAATTTTCCACTAGAAAAATAGTGGCCAGACTTCATAATAAACAGTTAGAAGTAGCAAGGGCTAATAGTAACACAAGAATTAATTACTTCACGGTTAGAACACCTAGACGGTGGAATAAGCTACCACAAGAGATAGTTGACTCTACAAACATTACAATTTTTAAAAACAAATTAGACATATGGATGTCTGAGCAAAGACTGGGTTAATGTTCCATGTATATGGAGGACAATCTTGATGGGCAAACAGCCTTCTTCTGTCCAGAAATACCAAAGTACCAAAATAGATTTCTATATAACGCACCAATCACATACACACAAAAGAAAAGCTAAACAAGGTAGACAGTTATGCGGGGAGTAGTACAATGTAATGGCTGTGGGGCAGTAGTCTTCTGGGAGTCTTTATGGAGGCTGAGATGCTGCCCTGTTTGCAGACAACTATCTGCCCTGAGGGAGGAAGTTGCCCATCTTCAGACTGCACTGGAGTAGCAAGGAACTCCCCATCTAGGAAGCACCACAGCCACCACCACTACCTCAGAGGTTGTGAAGAAAGCACAGCAGTTGGACCACAGTGGGACAGGGAGGGTAAGGGTGGTGGAACAGAGGCACACCCAGTCAGTTGTTCCACTCCACAATCCATACACCATTCTGAGGGAGCATAGTTCCCCATGGATGCACCCACAGAGGAGACAAAGGAGGTGCAGACAACTGTCACAAGGGAGGCCCTCAGGAAGGAGGCAGAGGGCACCAAAGGAAAGGAAGCAACTCCTGTGGGGACTCAATATTAGGGGATAGAACTGGTGGGAGCAGGGAAAACTGAAGTAAGGTGCCTGCCTGATGCCATGGCTTGGAGGGACAGGAAGTGCATCCTTAGGATCATGAGAACAGTTGCATGGGAGTCTGAGCTGGACGTCATTGTCCACCTAGGGACAGATGACTTGGCTCACCATAAGATTAGAGCAGTGGAGAAGGACTTTGTAGAGTTGGAGAGGGGCTTAAGACAAGTAGCACACACAGTATCCTTCTCAGAGGTGCTGCTTATCAGTGTCATGGGTGAGGCAAGGGTACTTTGCACCATGCAGTTTATTGAATGGTTGAAAAAATGGTGTGCAGCACAGGGGTTTGGCTTCATTGGGGACTAGGGTTCCACCTGGAGAGACACACCAGCCTATACTGGCAGGATGGTCTGCATCTGTGAAGGATGGGAACAAGTCTTTTGGGCAATTAGTTTAAATGCTTCATTGGCAAGCTTTTAAACTAGTCAAGTGGGGGAGGCACTGATAAGCAGCAGGAAAATCAAAGCCTCCTCCTACAAAACAGGGTACTAAATGAGAAAAAGACCAAGGTAGAAAGGTCAGTGGGAATGCTGCTACAGAAGGTAAAGCTATCAAAAATGGAGAGCAATAAGTAGCAATGCCCATAGTCTGGGTAACAAGCTTCCTGAATTAGTGGCCTTGATGGAGGAGGAACATCTGGATATCGTGGAGTCAGAAACATGGTACACACAGAACCATGACTGGGACATAAACATACCAGGATACACTATCTGCAGGAGGGACAGGGAGGGTAAAAGAGGAGGAGGAGCAGTGTCTACATAAATGAAGGAGTCAGATCAACAGAAAAAAGGGTAAACAGGGAGGAGAAGGAGCACTGTGGGTCAATTTGGAGGCAGGCAATGGCACCACAATTCGCACAGGGGTTGTATACAGACCTCCCTCTCAGGGGGAGGAAATGGACAAGGAAATGATAGAAAGCATACTTAGAATGGCAGATAAAGGGGAGATATTGCTGATGGGTGATCTGAATATGCCAGACGTTAACTGGAGTGTAGTTGCAGCAGCCACTTCTAAGAGTGGGGTTATTCTAGATGCCCTACAGGGGGCATGCCTTAGACAACTAGTGTTGGAACCCACTCAAGAGAGAGCAATCTTAGACCTGGTCCTTTCAAATGGAGATGGAGAGAGGATCACAGATGTAGAAGTGGGTAGCCATCTGGGAACAAGCGACCACCGAACAGTATGGTTCACAATAAACACAGCAATAAGGTCAAGCCATACAAAGGCAAAAGTATATCAGCTAAAGCAAAAGGAAGCTGGGAAGGTAGTCAGAATAGCAAAGGTCCGAACTGAAGAAAAGTTAGCCAACTCAGTTAAGAAGGGGGATAAAACCTTTTTTAGGTACATCAGGGAGCGAAGGAAGACTAAGGGAGGGATAGTGAGGCTTAATAAAGGGGAAGGGGTGGGCAGAGGGTGATTGTGAAAAGGCAGAGATACTAAACAAATATTTTTGCTCAGTATTTACAAACGAAGAGTAAGAGGTACCTAAAACAAACAATAGAAACACTCTGGATACAGAAGTTGATACCAGCCCATTTACAGAAGAAAGGGTCCTGAAAGAACTCTTAAAACTGAAGATGGACAAAGCAATGGGGCCTGTTGGGATTCATCCCAGGATTCTAAAAGAACTAAGGGTAGAGCTAGTGACACTACTGACTACCCTCTTTAACAAATCATGGAAGGATGGGGTGGTTCCTGAGGACTGGAGGAGGGCTGATGTGATTCCCCTTCACAAAAGTGGGAGCAGGGCAGAAGTGGGAAACTACAGACCAGTTAGTTTAACCTCAGTGATAAGGAAAATGATGGAATCACTTCTGAAGGAATGAATTGTCGAGTATCTAGAGGCCAGAGGGGCACAGGACCCAAGGCAACATGGATTCACAGCAGGAAGGTCATGCCAGATGAATCTAATAGATTTCTTTGACTGGGTGACCAAAGTAGTAGATCAGGGAGGGGCTGTGGACATGGCCTACCTAGACTTTAGCAAGGCATTTGACTCAGTCCCACACAAAAGATTAATATACAAGTTAGCCAGCCTGGGAGTGGGTCCCAAGATGATAACCTGGGTAAAGAATTGGCTGGAGAATAGGACACAGACGGTAGTAGTAAATGGAGTCCACTCTGAAGAAAGGGGGGTTACTAGTGGGGTGCCACAGGGCTCAGTATTAGGACCGGTCCTCTTCAATGTCTTTGTATGCAACATTGCAAATGGACTAAAATGAAAAATACGTCTCTTTGCAGATGACACAAAGATCTGCAACAGAGTTGATGCACAAGGTTGGGTGGAAAGGATGACAAGGGACTTGGCAAGGTTAGAGGAATGGTCAAATGTATGGCAGCTTAGATTTAATGCTAAGAAGTGCAAGGTAATACACCTGGGAAACAAAAACCAAGGGGAAGAGTACACAATGGGGGGTGAGATAACAACAAAAATGGAAAGGGACCTAGGGGTGGTCATATCAGATGACTTAAAGGTGGGCAAGCAATGTGAGAGGGCAGTAAGGAGGGTTGGGGATACTGGGATGCATAGGGAGTGGCATCACCAGTAGAAAACAGGAAGTTGTTATCCCTCTGTACAGACAGCTGGTGAGACCCCATCTGGAGTACTGTGTGCAGTTCTGGAGACCCAATCTCTGCAAGGACAAAGACAAGATGGAAGCCGTACAGAAGAGGGCAACTAAAATGGTGCAGAATCTGAACCGGAAGACATATGAAGAGAGAGAGACTAAAGGAGCTTAATATGTATAGCCTCGAGGAAAGGAGAGGGAGGCGGGACATGATAGAAACGTTCAAGTACCTCAAGGGAATCAACAAAGTCCAAGAGGATAGCATCTTTCAAAAAAAGAGGTGTGCAAGAACAAGGGGGCACAATTTGAAGATAGAGGAGGGGTGGTTCAGAGGTAATGTAAGGAAGTATATTTTCACAGAGAGGGTTGTGGGTGCATGGACCGGCCTTCCAGAGGAGGTTGTGGAGTCAAAAACAGTGATTGAATTCAATCATGCATGAGACAGCCTTAAGGCAATTCTAGGGGGTGAAGGTAGAAAGAAGTAGGCTGCTAATTACCTAGGATCTGCAGCTTATCTATTAGGTAGGGAAATGGGCAGACTGGGTGGGCCAAGCGGTCCTTATCTGTCATCAAATTCTATGTTTTCTATGTTTCTATGTTTACAACTTGGAGGAGTCAGTGAGCACTGCACTCAGTAGCAGTGTTGTGGCAGCATATTTTTGTTGTTCTTCTCTTAGTGAGTTTCCATCTCCCCTGGTGGCTGAAAGGGCAGAGGGTGAGCTAGACGCTAGCTCTAGACTAGGCTACCTAACTGTACTAGACTCGCCTTACAAAAAAAGGAGCACAAACCACCACAGCAGCAAGTTGTGCTTAGCTTCAGTGGTGACAGCAATGTGGGTGGCCTTCATAGGTCTTGACCAGTGTAGTGTGGCAGCAGCCACAGCAGCAACTGAGCAAGAAGGAAGAAACCCAGGTTGGGCAGATTCGTATGGTGAGGTGACTTGGTCGTGGACCACACTGGGGACTTGTGATGTCAGTTCTAGCATCCAGCTTCTGGTGAAGAAGAGAGGAGGAGCGGACTAAAAACTGGACTGGTGGCAAACTATGCCAGGCTGTAGGTTCTGACCAAGTGACTGGGTAAGTAAAATTAAATAATTGTTTTTACAAGAGGATTGGAGAAGGAGGGAGAACTGAAATATTGATGTGTTTTTCATGTTTCTTCACCTTTGGGTGGCTTCATGATGCATAGGAGATGGGTCTTGAATGGAATGGAGTCAGGGAGAAAAATCAGGAGAACATTCTTTTTGGGGGGTGGGTTAGATTCAGCCAGGACAAAAACTGAATAGTAACTAGGTAGGTTTAAGCCCAAATCTGATGCACTGCTCTGAGGTATATACAGATGAATCTTATACATTAAATTTTTTCCTGATTTGCATATCACATTTCAGTCACATCAAGTAAGTTGTACCTTTTAGAGATATTACAGACATTCTAGAGCTGTCCCTGCATTCACTGGACAGTTATGCTATGGTATGCACAAACTATTGAGGCTCAGTATAGTCAGGCTTATGCACCCCATCCCGTAAAGCTGACCTCCAGATCTCCATGCTCAGGCACATTATGACAAATGGCAAAAGAGACTGCAGGGTGTAGACCTTTGAAATGAATGGGGGTATTTTTAACTACTATTTTATACATTATTGATGGAGAGTTGGAGATTGATGAAAGCCATCTCTTGACTAACAAGGGCCTTGTTAGTAGAACATTGGCCTTCATTATTCTCCAACTCACTGTCATAATGTATAAAATAATAGAAATTAACTCCATTCATTTCAAGGGGGTACACTCCAGCACTCTGACCCATGGACATCATGTCTTAAAGACTCCTGCCTCTGGCTCCCTAGTACTCAAGTAAGAGACTTTTTATTTATATCTATATTTTGTGGGTTGTCTGTAACAACATGGCCATACCTGCTACAGTGTGTGTGTGCATGGGTGGGAGAATTGGCCATGTGGGTGGGTGTGTGTGTGTGTGTGTGTGTGTGTCAAGTTATTGTTACGTTTGTGTTTGCACCTTAAAATCTGTTTGCATGTAGGCATTCAAAACTATTGAGAACAAATAGTAGGAGTACAGGGAAGACAGAAGTAATTAAGTGTTTTTTTGGGTAAGTTTGTGCATTGGGGGGTGGGAAAATACTTGTTTCCATTGGTATATGTGCTACAGTTCAACTGTGAAAATGAGTAGAGGGACAGAAGAAAACTGAAAATCATACACTGGCTAGAAGCATGCTGCATGCATGCAGATGTAGTCAGATACAATATGTTCTGAAGTACAAGTGAGCCATATGTGTGCAGACAGTATGGTTTAGTGATAAAAGGCACTGAATTGCAAGCCAAGAGACTTGGAAGCATAAAGACCTGGGTTTGAATCTCATCAAGTCCCACTTGTATATGGTGTGATCCTAAGCAAATCACTTAACTTTTACATGTGCAGTTATCAGTGGCCACTTGCTTTTTTGCATGCATGCAGCATGCATGCAGTCTTTCCCAATTTAATATAAAAATCATGGTTTCTACATGTGCTTGCTGCACACATATGCATGCAATCAGTTCCAATTTAACATTTAAATCATACTTGCAGCATGCATATCACTTGGGTGGTTTTATGTGTGTAGCATGAAAAGCAGGTGACTAGAGGTAGCCTGGCTTCCATACATTTTATATCCAATGTCATGCCAAGGAATTCAAGGAATGTCACTGGACTGGACAGTTTCTTTTTGAGCAGGGAAACTGACAGGTCTTGGAACAGCTGAGTGGGAGTTTAGTTGCAGCCACGAAGAGAATCTAGCTGATCTATTGGAAGAAAGTCAGTTAATGGATGAATGACTGTTGGATGGCAGCACACATTGAAAAGGCACAAAACAGCACAGCAGGCACATATCAAAAAGTAATGGGTGTCACAAAGTAGAAGGTTGGATGAAATCCAAAGCAATGGTAGTCCTCCCAAAAAAGTATAACAGAGATACCAAAGATGGATGAATGGAAACAACTGAATGCAAGCACTGAGCAGCGCTTGATAGCCGGAGCCAGGGACACAATGGATGAGAGAGCTAATGTATAGATAATACAAGTGTAGAATGGAAATATCTGTGGGAGGATTTGAGGACTTGATGCTTGGTCTGAAAGAGGACCGAGAAGCAAATAAATGGATAATGAGGTGTTTCATGCTGGCAAGTCATCAGCGGCAACAAACAGGGATTAAGTGAGAAGGAGGGAATGGCAGTGCTGAAACTGACCCAAGAAGAAGTCCTCAGTATATTCCATGTAGAAAATGATGAACAATGGAAGGACCCTGCACCTTCTCAGTACTGCTTGCAGACTGCAAAATATGATGCCAGATGGAAACTACAAGATGGAGCACTGAAGGTTGGAAGAGTACATGGAGGAGTAGAGGTGACAGGAACATATCCGGTAGATAGCAATACAGCTGGCGCTAATATTTGGAAGGCTGGAGAAGGCAAAGCCCAAAAGAGAACTTTGATATCCATCCATGGAATTGGTGAAGAGAAAACTGGAGAGGTGAGTTGAACCATAAAGTCTCAAACTACAGAAAAGGAGCAGATTTCAGGTGAGGTACAGCAGAATAAGTCAAGGATCTTGAAACAGGATGAGTCCGAAGCTTGTAAAAAATCATACGGCTCCATTCATGGCAAACGTGGAGTGTAGGATACCGAGTGGCTTGGTTCAGTTGTAGGGTGAGAGGGATCTGATCCAGAAAGGAGTAGTCTGATGGGAAAACTGGCTTACAATCTGGAATGAGTCTGAGGACACTGTGCAGAACCTCCATCAGGGTTTGCAGCTAGGAGTAGACAGAGGTAAAAGATGCCAGGAGACAAGCGGGGCTGTGTATTAAACTGAGAGCAGGAAGAAGTCTGAGGAGACCATCGAGGATGTTTGGAGAAACTGTAGGCAGAGAGATGGTAAATAAAATATATACCATTTTGCACTGACAGCAGGAGGCAGTCTGAGGACCTTACAGGATCCTATTCTGTAGGTGCAGTTGGACAGGCAGAATGAAGAAGGAGCCAAATGCTGATAAGCTTCATGCAGTATGCAGAACAGGACTGAGTGGGAGGAATGGAGACATAACTCCCAGCTCTAGTAGATTGGCAAGTGCACCTACCATGTGAATACCTCACAGGGTATGATTTAGGAATGGAGACTGTCAGAAGCTTGTAGAGATTATAGCTGGTACAAACAGACTCCCATCCTTGGTTGACAGGGAAGCCCACCTTTGCTCAAATACTCAGAAAGTATAAGTTAGGGAAGGGGACTGGTATTGTTTTGATAGTGACTGCAATGAAATAGTAATGAGATGAAACAGAACTCCCATCCCTGATAGACAGAGCAATCCTCCCTTCATTAAAATACCTCAGAAAGTTTGAGTTAGGGATGGAGGCTGTTAGACTGCTGGTAGAGACTGTGATTAGAAGAAACAGATCTCCCATTCCTGGTAGACAGGGCAAGCCTACCTGCAATTCAATACCTCACAAGGTAGAGTTAGTGATGGAGGCTGCTAGACTGATGGTATGGGTTGTTGTAACTGAATGAAATAGGCTCTCTTTCCTGGTAGACAGGACAAGTCTACCTGCACTACAATACCTCACAAGGTAGAGTTAGGGACAGAGGCTGTCAAACTGCTGGTATGGGCTGAGCATGAAAAAAGCAGCTGATAGCTGCTGTAATGGAAAATAAACAAAACAGAGTTATGTTGCAGGAGGAAAAGGTGGAGAGCAGGCAAAGGAGGATGGAAAATGACAAGAAGGGAAAACAAACGTATACTGCTAAAAGGGACACAAAGGAAACACATTAAAGATACAACAAACAGAGATGCTAGAAGCACCAAATCGGGTGTGTAGGGAGATGAGACAGCCCCATGTGAGGAATCCTGGGTTTCCTGAGCAGTAAACACATGCATTTAAAGAAACGGAGCAAACTTACTAGTAAAACGGCACAGTAAATTAATTCCAAAACAAGGTAGTTCTAGTTGCGCAAAATGAGTTGAGTACATCAATGTGGAGAAATCCAGAAGCATGGTTTAAATAAACTGGATTAGTCAGACTATGCACAATAACTAATGTACAATGGGTATAACTGTGATGTTTATCTGACAACGATTGCAAATACCAAAGTACAATTTGTATGCAGAGGTTCACTGTTGAGAAGATAGCAATGCCATACATTATGGTGTGCTTGGCTTGACAAGAACATGCAGCAGAAAGCAAGTGAATGAACCAAATAGTAGAAAAGCATTGAAATCAGTATCAAATGAGTCAGTTCTCTTGAATGAAAGTATCTGGGCACTGCAGCATGGGGAAATCCAAGTAGTATAATGTGAATGAAGTGAAATTAATGAACTATGGCTTAGTAGCTAAGGTACGACTTGTACACTTAATTTGTTTGCATTACAAGGGGACAAATTATCAACAGGAAAATCAAGTTGTACACTCATATTATCTAACTAGTATTGCTCACAAAGGGGAAGCATCCTGGAATACGTGAGGTTGTTGATAGTCATACGCAGTACGAGATGTGTACACAGTTTAAAGTTGAGGGCAACGGGAGCAAGCACTTCCTGGAAGTGCTGGTGCAGAGATACAGTGGCAGCTCCAAGGGGAGCGATAAAATGCTCTCTCCAAAAAACAGAGGACAGAGCAAGAAATGGAACATAGGATGAGGTGCAGGAAACAACAGAACAAGAAAGGAGTGGGAAGGGAACTGAGGGGAAAGCAAAAAGTATGGAAATGGAGAATAGGAATGGTGGGGGGCAACAGAAGCAAATGAGGAACAGGTCAAGAAGGAGCTGGAAGAAGCAGGGAGGGATGGACAAAACTAGAAAGGGAAATCAATGGTCACAGGAACAAACAGCAGAGAACAAACAAAGCAGGTAAGGAGAGAAACAGCAACAAAGAACAGGAAAATCCAAGGAAGCTCAGTCAGTGTGAGCCACTCAGGAGCCCTGAGTGCTTGAAACATGATAAGCATGGGTTGCTGGGAGAGGCTGGATTTTATTTGAGGTATGGGAGGACCTCTTCCACCACACTGTACCATGGGCTTTAGCCCTCCCTAAATAGCTAGTGAACTAGTTCTGTTGACAATTACTGTAAAGCATTAATCAATCATCTGCCTTCTTAAGGAAATTACTGCAATTTTAAAATAAAAATGGTTCAGTTGCTTTATCTATAAACATTTCCCTCATTCCTTCTACTAGCCATAGGCATTACAAAATGGAAGTGGATTAGTTTGCATAATCTCACCAATAACCATTCAGAAAAAGCAATGCCATGGCCTGCCTACAGTGGGCCAGTATATCCACTTAATTTCACTTTTATAACAAGAAAGATCCAAATCAGTAAGATAAAAATTGTCTTTTCATTCTGCTTTAGACTTTTCTTAGAAAACTGAAATTTGGGGAATAAAATTAACTTCATTATAGTGGTACTGTGCTTGTTGTTCCTTCCCCCAGGAACATAATGGAAGTGGAGCTAGCCACATAATCTCAATTTTATGTTCTCTCATTGCTGGCAGAAACAGGTGGGAAAATGGATTTTAAAAAGATGGCAATCCAAGTATTATTTTTATTTGTTAGCACATCAAAAAGGTGAAGAAAGATTGATGACTGCAATAAGGGTGAAGTCAAATCAGCTACTGTTAAAAGGGCAACAGTAAATTACGGCCACTGCACTAACAGCAACAATTGATTTTCCACCCTACCCGAGGTGCTAAGACCTCAGAGTTGGTTATAACAATAAAGGAGCATGGGGGGCAAAGCCTTCTGTAATGGGGGATGTGAGGGGCAAAGCCCCTCCCATAAACACAATTGTTGCTATTAGTGCAGTAGCTGTAATTTACTGTTGCCATTTTAACAGTAGCCGATTTGACTTTACTCCTATTGCAGTCACCATTCTTTCTTCACCCGTTTGACATGGAGCCTTTTTATTTGTGTTAATTGACATAAGGGAGGTGATGATTTAAGAGATAATCTCATACAGGGTGTGGGTTATGTGGATTATATTGCTGGTGTGGTTCACCATGAGGCTGCAGGTCGAGTGAGGCAAACCACATTAGAAGGGGAAATCTCACCATAATCCACACCCTGGAGTAGTTTATTGTGATTATACAATGGTTAGAAACTTCAATTTAAGAAATTATTGAATTACAAGCTCATATTTATTTTTAAACCCTTTCATTATTGATTTTTATTGGAACATCCTTCCTCAATATGTCAAATAGTCCTCTGTTGCTACATAGAATATCTAATTATGGCTTCACATTGTAGTGGCTTCCACTGATAGTCCATATGTTGGAGTGAGCCATGGCAGGAGACTAAATTGTGCAACTGAGTTGAGAGCCTTTTTCCCCATTTTCTGATCCTGTATGCAGGATTCATGTTATGCAATGGATGGGTGAGGTGGCGACTAATATATGGAAGAGAGACAGAGAGTGTCAGCAGTGATGGAAATGGAGGGAAGAGGAAGTGAGTGTACAGTGACCACTCAACACCAACTGTTAATGTGTTAAAGTGATTTATTTATTTTTACACAGGGTCGCTTACTGGGAGACAGGATGGTGAATGGTCAGTAGTGGCCATTCAAATGATAAGACTGAGTGAACTGACAGTTTCTGTACTGGAGCTGGCAACTGATGGTCTCATAGAGAACATGGGATAGAGTGGACATTTTTAAGAGGTGAGTCAGGTGGGAGCACTTGGGGCTGCTAAGCTGGGAGGTTGTCATTAAATTGGATACTTTTTTATTTTAAAGGACTGTATCTGTCACACAATCAGTTGCCTCAGTTGCCAGTGTCTGGTACTTATCAGGAATTGGGTGGTGGTTGTAAAGATGACAGGGTTATGTTTATGTTTGTGGTGGGGGGCGGGTTGAACTGATTTCAAAAATGAGGATTCGATGCAGCTGACTGGCATCTTTGTGTGGGTTGTTGTGAGATTTATCCAAGGCTAAATATGCCCGACAGCCAATGAAAATGACGTATTCTGGATACCCATTGTATAATTAATAGTAACCATCTGCAGAAAAAAACAGAGTTGTTATATTGATAAAACTGGAGAAGCCTTTCAATATCCTCAGTTTTGATTGAACTAGCAGACTATGTAAGTGTTTGTATTAGCATCAGGAGATGCTAACTTACTATAGCCAATGATGTCATTGGTTAGGTAATCCACAATAGCGCAATAGAGGGACTACTTATGTAGCTGGTTTAAATGACCAGGGAGACTGTATATATTTTATGCAGAAGCTGTTTTCAGTGTTTGCGTGTGCATGCAGCACAAAGCAAACATCTTTAACAAGAAGGCCATTACAGAGCTGTGTCACTATCAGGTCAAAAGCAACTCAAGCTGCAGTGGGCATGGCAGTGCCAGGTCATTGATCAGCTAAGCTGCCGGAATCATAGCAATGACAGGTCAATGATTAGCCAAACTGCAGTGGATATGGCAGTGACAGGTCAATGATCAACCAAGCTGTAGGAGTCATTGCAGTGACAGGTCAATGATAAGCCAAGCTGCAGCATACAGCAGTGACAGGTCAATGATCAACCAAGCTGTAGGAGTCATAGCAGTGACAGGTCAATGATCAGCCAAGCTGCAGTGGGTACGCAGTGACAGGTAGTGATCAGCCAAGCTGCAGTGGCACAGCAGTAACAGGTCAATGATTAACCCAGCTGCAGGAGTCATAGCAGTGACAGATCAATGATCAGCAGTTGCAGTGTGCATGGCAGTGACAGGTCAGTGATCAGCAAAGCTGCAGTAGGCACAGCAGTGACAGGTCAATGATCAGCCAAGCTGCAGTTGACACAGAAGTGACAGGTCAATGATCAGCCAAGCTGCAGTGGGCACGACAGTGACAGGTCAGTGATCAGACAAGCTGTAGTAGGCACAGCAGTGACAGGTCAATGATCAGCAAAGCTTCAGTTGGCAAGGCAGTGACAGGTCAGTGATCAGCCAAGTTGCAGTGGGCATGGCAGTGCCAGGTCAATGATCAGCCAAGCTGCTGTTGGCATGGCGGTGACAGGTCAATGATCAGCCAAGCTGCAGTGGGCACGGCAGTGAAAGATCAATGATCAGCCAAGCTGCTGTTGGCATGGCAGTGACAGGTCAATGATCAGCCAAGCTGCAGTGTGCACAGCAGTGACAGGTCAATGATCAGCCAAGCTGCAGTTGGCATGGCAGTGACAGGTCAATGATCAGCCAAGCTGCAGTGGACATGGGAATGACAGGTCAATGATCAGCCAAGCTGCAGTGTGCACAGCAGTGACAGGTCAATGATCAGCCAAGCTGCAGTGGGCATGGCAATGACAGGTCAATGATCAGCCAAGCTGACCATGACAGAGTTCTCTGCTTGCTGGGCAGAAACTTGATGCAGTTCAAATTAGCAAGCTGCTTGTATCAGCACCCCACAAGTAGATAACACATCTATTCTCCCCCCCAAAATAGATATGTGGTTAGTGTTAGAGGCTTCTTTTTAAAACATTGCTGTTTTATTTATATAGTTTTTGTTTACCGGGTTAGGTGCGCAAGCCATAGTTGACTGTTTTCAGGCACGACCCGGGAGAGTACATACATAAAATGAGATTACACAATACATAGCATATAATACAGGTAGGTTACATACAGATCAAGTCAAACAGTACTTGAGATAATGCATATAGCTAGGCAGCGATGACAAAAGGTGACATTAGTACATGAAAATAGCAACTGCTTAGAACAGTGACAGTAACAACATCAGTGAGCAGTGAAAATTTTTAAGAGTTGAAAAATCCTGTTTTGTCACTGAGCAGTTCTCAGCTTGGGTGTCTGTGATGTAGAGCATTCAGACTAATACCTGAATCATATGTAACCCCTAGGTGGTGCTGTCCCAAGGGCTGCTACCCCATGCCTGCTTGGCTAGTTGCAGGTTAAGGGGCCTGGGTACTAAAACAGGTGCCTCCACCCGGAGGACAGGGTTGTTAGTATCAAAGCTAACCTGGGTACAGCCGTCCGGAACACAGTAAGCCCCCTTTTCCCCTCTAGTGGCCTAGACAAGACAAATCAGTGTCAGTGGCTCAGTAGGTAACACACTCGCCTCTGAGGCTGGGAGATCAGAGGGCTGTGGGTTCAGTTCCCACATCTGGCACTTGGGTTAATATCCCAGTATTGACACTGCAGTGCAGCATGAAAGGGGTACTGCACTTCTGAGGTGCCGTCTTTCGGATGAGGCGTTAAACCAAGGTCCCATCTGCCTGGATTGGTGGTAGTTCAGGTGGATGTTAAAGATCCCATGACACTTATCGAAAAGAGTAAGGGAATTCCTGTGGTGTCCTGGCCAAATTTCCCATTCACTAAAATACCACCAACAACTTAATCTGGTTCAAGGTCAGTTGGCATTCATCTGTGTCCCCTCCCTTGGGTCTCATACTGAAAATAGGCAGGATTTGTCTAGTGCACTTACCCGTCATCAAAAAATAAATAAATAAACAACATACAGCAAACACTTTCACAATAGCCCCTGTTCAACATACAAATCCCACACAGTCTGCACTTACCACCAGGGCTGGTTCCACTGGCTCGACCCTAGGAGACCCCTGTAAAACAAAGTTATGCTCAGCAAATAACAACAGTATAGTGCTTTTGGTACAAACTGGAACCACAGTCAGATTAAATGCAAAAGTGTTAGATCTGATTTATTTAGGGACTTGAACAAGGGAGGGTGTGATTAGGTTGATTGGTTTAAATGCTGATTCACTCAGGCAAACATGTATGCACTTTAGAGTCCCCGCACAATCACATGCACTAGGTACCCAGTTGGAAGGAAGGTGGGCTAGCCGGGAACGTTGCCTGGGATAGGCCGGCATTGAAGCTGGTTGGGGTCCTGTGATGGAAAGAAGAAACATGCGCAACCACACACAATTTGTAATCCAGAGCTGGATGGCTCAGTTCATGACAAGAAAGCAACAACTGAATTAGTTGACAGCACCTTTGATTTAGATGATGTTGCAGGGAGATACCCTGGTGTTTACTCATGCTACCCAGTACAGGACACAGGATGGACGAAATTGAGACTGCAGGTCGATGAGCTGGTATGCCAGGAGAAGCAGGGCCCACATAAATCCCTGAGCTGTCATTACTGTTCGAGGTGTTCAGTAGGGGGCTGATCCCCAGGCAAGTCTCTCACCGATGGTTTTCTATGTGGCATAAGCAGGCTGACCAGGCCAGTGTGACAAGGCCCAGACCGAGTAACAGTTCAGACTGGTAGTCCAGGAAGGCTGGATGCATCTTCCAGCAAGCAAGGCACAGTTAAACAGTGGGGAATCAAATTGCGACCCACTAACAGCACATAGCACATTTATAGTAAAGCAATCACCATACCACCAAGTGGCTAGCAGTCCGGCAGTAATCACAGAGTCTCTGCACAAACCAGAAGTTCAGCGTTGAATAGATGTCCTGACAGGCTGATCACGACAGCAAATCTTCGGTCTTCTTCAGGTTTAAGTCTGGTCACAACTTCGGTGGCTTCAATCTCTCTCACAAATTCGGATGCAGTCTGATTTTCTCCAAGTCCCCACACAAGGGACAGCAGGCAGATAGGCCAAAACTCAGCCTTCCCTCCAATCTCCTGTGCAAACTACAGAGGAGCAGCTGCTTGAATATCTCAAGCTGTTCACTCTCTCGATTCCCAACTCAGACTGACTCCTTGCTGCATGCAGCCTGGGACTTTGCCCAGAATCCAAAAGGTTTGGCTGGCTGATTCATCTGTCTGTCAATACAAGGCTCCCCTACAGGTCCATTTAGGTGCCAAAGTCTCAAAACTACAGTTACTACAGAATTTCACTCCCACAAGACTCCTGGGGACAGACATCATTTTAGGGTCCCCAAAGGTACTGATTGGTCCAACCTTTTAGTCCAGAACCAAGATGGAGGGGCGGTACAAAACTTCCAAAACACTTCTATTATAATAGATACTCTGAAATAAGTACAACTTCTAACAAAGCTCCCTCATCACAATTAGTGATGGCAGAATGGAGCGATGATACAGTAGCCCGGACAAGACTTGAGCCTGAAACCACTTGGCTCCTACCCAAATTAGTTATTGCACTGTGAATAGGAAGCTCTTAAAGAGACAGTACATGGATGCCATAGTGACACTCACAGACGATATCTTTTAAACAGTTAAGATGCAGGATACCAGCCTGGCCATGAACACTTAGGCACACCCAAGGAAGACTCTTCAGGAACCCCCATTTGTAGAGGGGTTACACATGTAAAGCTGTTTGACAGCTGCACTAAATTCTTTCATACTGACATCCCCGCTCATACTGACATCAATATTCAGTCATATGTACACAAAGCGTACAGATGTGCATTGACCAAAGCCATACATTATGAGAATGACTCCGCTTCAGTGAAGAGTTCTGCTGCAGCTTGTAGCTGCTATTTCAGACACACACAAGCTGCAGTAACTGTCACCAGCTGCTGTTGGAAAGTAGGCAAATGTTGGCAAAGCATATGACAGAAACAGCATTTGTAAACAGTGTGGTTATATTTCCTGTGTGTCAACAATGTTCTTACTATCTTTGAGCACTCTTCACATCAGTGTCTGTGGATTCATTCATTTTAGATCTCTCTCTCTCTCTCTCTCTCTCTCTCCCTCTCCCCTACCCTGCCCCCACAGAGCTCTCTTGATCTCTCTCTCTCTCTCTCTCTGTGTCTCTTACACACTGGTTTAGTACAGCATTGGTTTAGTACAGTATGTGCTGGTAATAATGAGTGCAGCCACATTCCAGTACAGTCAATGTGAAAACTTTTTTATTAAACTTGTGCTTTAAAAAAAATCCAAAACTTACCTAAGCTCAGTATGGCAGCTCTATCTAACAAGCTGCTTTAAACTTTTAACAATTTGCCTAACGTATGCATCAGTCTACAATACATACATTCATTCCATGGTTTTAAGTTGGGATTTCATGAAAGTTGCTCAGGCATATTGTGAAATTCAGGGACTTCAGGTGACATCATGCATGGAGAAGCAGCCTAGTTGCTGAATTCTCTTTGGGCCTAAGGGGGTAAAACCTCCCAAAATATCAATGTTTCTTTTCAAAAACCTTAACCTAAGCACCAGGAGGCCACTTAGTACTGTGGTATAAAGGATCTCAGGCTCTACATCCTCTTGAAGATAGAGATTGTAAGGGATTCATCAAGGAAGGCTCTGACAGTGAGGGGTCTTAGGCCTTCTGGTCCAGCCACCAAAACTGCACCAACACAGGGAACACAGGCCTACAAAATTTACAAAAGCAAATGGATTTCCTTTTAACTGAGCTGTGGGACTTCTGAAAGGAGATGTGGTCCACTACAGCAGCTCTCTTTATAGACATTGACAGATTCAAAAAGCATCAAGACTCAGTTGAAAAGCAATATACCATATCCAACCACAGACTTGATAGGCTGAGCAGGCTGTTGTTCAGCTGTGTACTGTGGTCCAGGCCCTTCAAGAGCAGGCTGAAGGTTCAGAGAGCCAGCAACTGTCGAAATAGTACCCATACATCAGGACTGCTGGAGGCGGTTAAGGGGCAAGAAATGATACCCTTTATTCAAAAACTGTTCTGTGGAGTTTTGAAGCTCCCCTTTGCACTCAAGATTAAATGACCACATCAGTCTTTTGGGACCCAAGCTGGCTGCAGGTGCCTGACCTCGAGCAGTGCTGGTTAAATTGCTCCAGTTTCAAGAAAAAAGACCATCTTGCACATGGCTTGGCGGTAAAACATCATCACATACTGTGACCAAAGACACTATTTTGAAAATGATTACCCACTAACTGTTTCTGCCTACTGAAAAGCCTATATCCCTATACTTAGAGCCATTAAAGAGCCATCAGTGCCTTGAGAAGAACTTTGAAAAACATGATACTTGGCCACAAAGAAGTTTATATTTCTCATTAGCTCTGTATTTCTTACCCCCAATTTTCATTACTGAGGTGATATGTACGAAAATATGAAAGTTTATAGAGGTTGCTCCATGAGGGTTTATTAGCTTCTATTGCTTCTTCCTAACCTGATGTCATAATACTGTGCTTGTGACATCACAGTTATATCCATGGCTGCAGACTGTGATGTCACAACAGAGCATTATGATTTCAGGTAGGGAATAAGTTGTAAAGACAGATGAACTCTGAGGGATAAAGATCTTGTCTTTGTGGGAATGTCATAACTAATAAATAATGGAGAAGAGAAATATATAAAAGCTATATGAGATAAAAGCTGAATTGTGTCCAACTGTTATGTTTTTCAAAGTTTTCCCAAAGGCATCAGTCACTCTTTAAGCAAGCCCAGCTGAAGTTCCAGACCTCCTATCCTGCTAAACTCACCACGATATTCCCCAAAGGTTCCCAGACATTCCAGACTGCAGCAGAGGGAGCAACAGCTGAGCTCCCATGCTGACATATCGAGGTTGCAATGCAGCATCCTGCTCCAGCCCCCACTCTGGCAGAGAAACTTGCCCAGTGATTATGGACCCAGAAGGGATGACAGGAACATCATCAGAAGCAAGGAGCAGAGGCAGTAAGGCAGATTGTTGTGGGCCTTTAGCAGCAACAGGCCCAGCCCTCCGCTTCTGTAGATCCACCTCTCATGATGAACTCCTCAGCACTTTCAGGTGCACTGTTTTTTCAGCAGTGGATGCCTTGGATTATCACCTGGAGTCCCTTACCCCCAGCTAGCTCTGTGCACATACCTCTTCCCTACCTCCCTGCTGCAGTCTTGCAGCCATAAGCATTCCCACCCTGTATGAAACTGTGCCGGAGGGATCAGTGCTGGAGCTGAGGATGACCTCAAGGTAGGGAAACAGTGTGACAAGGCAGCAGGTAAAGCAAATAGGATGCTGGGATGTATAGGCAGGGGCATCACCAGCAGGAAAAGGGAGGTCATAATTGTGCTATACAAGACACTAGTGATGCCCCACCTGGAGTACAGTGTACAGTTCTGGGAACCATACCTACGTAAGGACATAGACAGGGTAGAGAAGGTTCAGAGGAGGGCAACAAAGATGGTGCATGGATTGCATCACAAGTCCTATGAAGACAGGTTGCAGGAACTGAACATGTACTCCTGGAGGAGAGGAGGAGAGAGGGATATGATAAAGACATAAAAGTATCTTACAGGGAGGAACAGGGTGCAGGAAAATACTATTTTAAGCGAAAACAATGTTTCAGGACTAGAGGGCATGGGATGAAGTTGAGGGAGGACGATTCAGAGGAAACATGAGAAAGAATTTCTTCACAGAACGGGTGGTGGACAAGTGAACACCCTGCCAGAGGAAGTGGTGGGGCTGAAACAATCACAGGATTTAAGAATGCATGGATAGACATAAAGGAATTCTGGAGGTCAGGGTAAGGGCAACAGACTTCTAGGAAAACAAACTGAACTTACAAGCTCAAATGGGCAGACTGGGTGGGCCATAGTCCCTTATCTGCCGACACTGTCTATGTATCTATGTAGCCATCCCAGCGTAAGTCTAATGACTGCTGCAACAAAGCTGAGATTGGAGCAGCCAGGAGTTTAAGAGTCCTTCAGAGGGGGTCGGTGCAGCCTTGGGCCTTAGCCAATCTCTGATATTGCAAGGGTGTGCCACTCCAAGATAGAAACTGGCTAGCTCCTATTTTGGCCTGTCCCACAAGTATTTTGCTGAATTCCTTGAGAGTTCTTATTAAGTGGGGGGTATGAGCAGAATGCTCTAAATTTAGGCACATTCGCAGAGTAATTGTTACTGGTGGGCTGGTGATAGACATGCTCCTCAGTGCTTCAGGTAGAATGTTCACTGAAAAGGGTCAACTCTTCTAAGGATTGACTTGTTGTCTGCAAGGCTGGGGTTGCAATACAATGGCTAGGGGGGTGAGAGTTTAGGGTTAGAGGGGCTCTAGGTTACAGGGGCTCCTTGGGGTGCTCTACTCTAACAGGGGAACAAGCATGGTGAGACACCACACTTCAGCCCAGACTGAGTGAACTGCTGTGGACTATTTCCAAGCTCCCATGTTCCCTGCTTAGTCCCTGCATGGGCCTGATGACCGCTTTCTGCTTTGTGACCCTTGAATGAGACAGTATGCACTACTCTGACTTTTGAACCCATTTCTTTATGTGCAGAGTGAAGGGAAGCTTCATCTATGTATAGAGGTGGCTCCAACCTATGGGCAGACCTACTGATCCTCTTGGTACTCTCCTGTCAGTGACTAAAACCCAAAGGCTCTCTATGAAGTCCTGATAAACATACTGGTCTGCTGCCTAGAACTGGTGCTGCAATTTGTGAATGTTACACTGCAATCCTTAGCTCAGCATTGTACAGAAACAGGATTGCTCCACATAATGGAAATGCTAAAGATGGCTGGTGGTTGCAGGAGCAGAACAGAGTAAGGGTAAACCTTGTCCTTTCCAGAGCATGGCTTTGTGTGTGTGTGTGTGTGGAGGGGGGGAGAGGCAGGCGTAACACTCTCATACACTGTGGCTAGGGTGGGTTTGTAGGGATTAGGACTTATATGAGCTCCTTGTAGGTACAGGGGTTGCTTCTGTCCCCCCAATCTGTGACACAGGCTTATGGTGGGCCCTAGTGTCATCTTTGGTCCCTCCCACCCCTCCTCCTCCCCCCTTCACTTTACCAATGACAGGTGTGTTTTTCATTAACACTCACAGGTGCCCCCAAAAAATTCCTACCACTTGTTTTATCATTATACCATGTTCTCTTTGATGAGAAAAGTTGCATCACCCACACTGTGGTGGATGTCACCGCTTATCACCCCAGGGCCCAAACACTGCCATGGACGTCCCCTGATACCCATTCCCACAAATGTCTCATGACAGCCAGAGGCTCTAATGAGGGCTTTCAGGTAATGCCTTAGCCTTGCCAGGGATGGGTTTTGAATTGACCCCCTCCTTGGATATCTCTCCCTCTTTGGATGCCTTCTTTATTCACTGGTGACTGGGAACAACCTGGAGGGATGGAGGCTTGTTCAAGCCTGATGGTCTGCATTCATCCTGGAGGGCAATCCAAGCACTTAATGAAACGTTTAAATGCTACATGGAAAAGCATTTAAACTAGCCAAGGAGGGAGAGCAGGTCAGCAAGGAGGGTAGCTAATTGCCCACTCCCTATAGCTAGCCATGGAACTAGAGAAGAGGAGGAGGAGGAGGAGGAGGAGGAGATAACATTACAAAGCAGTGTGCAAACGAAAGAGATAGGTACCCAAGGGGTAGATAGGTAGAAAAGGACAGCAGGGACAACCAGGGATAAAGGACAACCTGGGAGGGGACTGTAGTAGAACAGTGAAGCAGACCAGGGAGGTCACATCATGGAAAGTCATGTGTGCCAACGCCAAGAGCCTTAGCAACAAGATGGAGGATCTGAAGGCTGTCATGGTGCAGTTGCACCTGGACATTGTGGCCATCACAAAGACCTGGTATAATGATAACCTTGACTGGGAGATGACCATACCCAGCTACAACATATTCAGAAGAAACATGATAGGCAGGAAGGGAGGAGGAGTGGCACTTAATTTAAAACGTGGGATAAAGGTCACAGAGATCCAAGAGGAACAAAAGGGTGGGGATACTGTGAGTTAAGCTGTAAAGGAAAACTGAGTTAGTCATCCAAACAGAAGTGGTCTATAGACCACCAGCCCAGGAGGAAGAAACAGATAAGGAGTAAATGTTAGAAATCCAAAGGATGGCAGACATGTGGGAGGTGGTGCTGGTTGAAAACCTCAATATTCCAGATGTGGACTGGAGTCTCACAGCAGCAGCTAGGAGCAGATTTCTCCTGGGCTCCCTTCCGGGTGCCTTCCTTTAAGCAACTGGTCATGGAACCAACTAGGCAGAAGGCAATACTGGACCTCATACTCACAAATGGGGACAGTGTGATGGGGTAACTGTGGGGGAGCACCTGGGGAACAGTGACCACTGGTCACTGTTGTTTGAAATCACAGAAGGAGCAGAACCAAAGTGCACAAAAATGGGAATCCTGGATTTTAGGAGGGCACATTTTGGGAAAATGGAGACATGCTTGAAAGAGGCACTAGAAGGAATGGGGAGGGAATCGGGGGTGAAGGAACAGTGGGAAATATTTAAAACAGAGATTACAAGAGCAACACAATTATGCCTTAAGCAGGTTAGCAAGGAAATAATGGAGAGGAAGCCATTATGGTTTTCCAAGGAGCTAGTGGAGAAAGTGAAAGTCAAAAGCCAAAAACATCACATTCAGACCATACAAAAAGGCACAGGCAGCAGAGGAGGGACAAGTACCAGGAGAAGTGAAAGGAGGCAGGAGGTCAGTCAGGGAAGCCAAAGCTCAGATAGAAGAGCACACCGCAAAATCAGTGGTTAGAGGAGACAAAACCTTTTACAGGTACATAAGTGAACAAGCATTTGTCAATGCCGAATGTTTGCTTGCTGGTATTAGCATTAGAAATACAGGAGTTAGACAGACGCAGAATAGGAATGGCAGTGAAGTACTGAACTTTACATGAACCCCACCTCCATCTTGTAGAGATGGACAGGATTTGGGGCAAGGTTTTGGGTCATCACCCATGATGGTCAAGCCATGTCACCTCACCCTATTCTGTAGACACCGACACGTGTTCGGTTGTGCCTTAGGGTGTTGGGCTTTACAGTCACCCCATTCCATAAGGACATACATTGAAATGGGTGCAGCATAGGAGAATGGGTGAAGTCTTGGGACGAAGAGTCCATGGTACACCTTGATGCCTGTCAGTGGCTGCGGGGTGGGGGTGGGATGGCATGAGCAGTACAGCTGGCAATCCAAAGGCACACCCTGATGTCTGTCTGTACAGGGTAGGACGTTATGGTTAGAAACCGTAATTCCTCAGGCATTTGTTGGTATCCACAGTACAAATTTTGAACATGGCCTTTTTGTGACCTTACCTCATGAAAGCATTTGGGACCTCTTGTCATGAACAGTGGCAGTGTGATTTTGTCAATGTGTCCTGAAAACTGACTTCCAACAGTGACAGTGCCATTCTGCCCCACATGTATGAAAAACACAGATCTGGCAGGATGTGAAGAATGACAGCTGTACCATCAATAGGGAGGTATAAAGAGATGGCAATGTTGAAAATGTGTAGTGAGAATATTAAAAATGCTTGCACTTCCGAGCATACGTGGAAACCGTGCAATGCATGCACGTAACACAGTCATTTTATGGAGTTTCATCACCAGATTTTCAACATAGGCATTTAATGACCTGTGGTCATGAGCAGTGTCACTGTGATTTTGTTACTGTGTCCTGAACACTGATTTCCCACAGCAACCACGGTATTCTACTCCGGAACTGCAAAAACACATTTCAACCAGGATGTGAAAAATGACAGCTGTACTGTTCATAAGGAGGTGTGGGAAAATGGCAATGTTGAAAATCTGGAGTGAAAATATTACAAATGTGTAAAGTTATAAGCATGCATGGAAACTGCACAATGCACACGCGTAACACAGTTATTTTATGGACTTTCATCACCAAATGTTCAACACGGGCATTTAGAACCTCTGCTAATGAACAGTGTCACTGTGATTTTTGTAATGTGTCCTTAACAGTGATTTCCCACAGCGACCGCGTATTCTGTGCTGGAAGTGCAAAACACATTTCAGCCAGGATGTGAAAATGACAACAGTTCTGTTCATAAGGAAGTGTGGAAAAATGTGAAAATATTGCAAATGTGCGAAGTTATGAGCGTGCGTGGAAACTGCGCAATGCACACTCGAAACATGGTTAGTTTATGGACTTTTATCACCAAATTTTCAACATAGCCATTTTAGGACCTCTGCTAATGAACAGTGTCAGTGTGATTTTCCTAATGTGTCCCAAACCTGGATTTCCCACAATGATCGTGCTTGTCTGCGCTGGAAGTGCAAAAACACATTTGGGCCAGCATGTGAAAAATGACAGCTGTACTGTTCATAAGGAGGTGCAGGCAAATAGCAGTGTTGGCAATCTGGAGTGAAAATATTGCAAATGTGTGAAGGTACAAGCTTACGTAGAAACTGTGCTAAGCACACTCATAACATGCTACATGCGCAGAAACACATTTTGGGCAAGATGTGCAAAATTAAAGGTGTACTGCTCATAAGTAGGTATGGTAAAATGGCACTGTTGAAATTCTGGACTGCAAATATTAAAAATGAATGCACTTACGAGCGTGTGTATGAACTGCGCAATGCACGCTGGTAAAACAGTCATTTTTAGGAATTTTTTCACCAAAGTTTCAACATAGCCATTTTATGACCTCTGCTCATGAACAGTGTCACTGTGATTTTCTTAATCTGTCCCAAATATTGATTTTGCGCACCAAATGCGTCATTGTGCTCCACATGTGCAGAAACACATTTTGGGTGAGATGTGAAAAATGACAGCTGTACTTCTCATAAGTAGGTGTGATAAAATGGCAATGTTGAAAAGCTGGAGTGAAAATGTTACAAATTCACATACTTACAAGCGTGTGTAGGAACTGCACAACACACGCTCGTAAAACAGTCATTTTTAGGAATGTTTTCACCAAATTTGCAACATAGGCTTTTTGAGAGCCCACTTTATGAACACTGGCACTGTCATTTCTTTAATCAGTCCCCAAATGTGGTTTCACGCAGTGACCATGAAATGACCCCTCAGGCCCAATTAACGCCATGACAGTGGCAGCATTCATGAGGAGGGGTCCCAAAAACCCCATGTTGAAAATTTGGTGTCAAAATTCCAAAAAATGCCTGAGATATGCATCAAAGTTGTAAAAACTCTATTTAATACATTATACGGCTTACCGGCCTTTCCTCAGTTAGCGGTCAGCTTTGAAGAGTGCAGACCTGTTCCTAGTCCTTTGAAGATCATCACGCCGGACTTTGGAGGTAAGTATGGAGTGGGGGGGGTGTGGGGAGTCAGGGTGCACAGTGGGTGGGTGCAGGTTGTGGGAGGGGGTCTGGCAGACCGCGAGGGACCGTTTTTTCTTTACAGGGAAAAAAATAAGAAAGACAATGAGGCACGGTTTTCAATTTTACAAGGGCATTTGGCATGCTGGGGTGGGCTCCCAGTGTGCAAAGGGACTCTTTTTGGGGGGTGCCAGCTGTAGCCGATGGGGATTGGGTACACCCGTCGGTACACAAGAAAATGGGGGAGACATCATGCTGACGGGGACTGGGCAACCCATTGGCAGGCAACATAATGGGGGTGGTTACATATTGCAGACGGGGAGTGGGCTCCTCCATCTGCTAAATAAATGGACATTGCAGACGCTGAAGCTGGTGGGGATTGGGGCCCCCGTCAGTCAACACAGACCATTTGGGGGGGGCACACGCTGCCGAGGGGGATTGGGCACCCCCTCGGTATGGGAGGCTGTCTAATATTGTTTGTGAACACGGTGACAAGCCACCCGCCATGTTCACAAACAGTATTAGACTAGCTAACGTTCCACCCTGCAATGACGGGTCACTCCCTCATTGCAGCACAATGACTGATGCTGCAATGATGAGGCTGCCCCTGATTGCTGTGCGAAAACATTAGAACTTGGTGCACTTTTTGGAGACTAGTGTCATACACACACTTTGCCTGCATTGGTCCACCAGTGCCAAGCCCCAAATGCAGCTTCCTTGGTTGTAACACTGCCAGCCTTTCTCTCCTGTTGTCACTATGTTTTTGCACATGCGTGCAAGCAAAATAAAAAGAAAGGTGAAGGGCAGGACAGTGAGACTGAATGGGGAGGACAGGGCAGTGTGGAATATGACAACAGTAAAGCTGATATACTGAACAGATATTTCTGCTCAGCCGTTACTGAGTGAGGGAGGTAATGGACCTGAAGGAAAGTTCAAGAGGTGGGAAAGGCACAGAAAAAGAAATAATAGAGGTGTTACGAACCTCTAGCAATCCTGTTTATCCAATCATTGGAAACATGGAGGTACCCAAAGACTAGAGGACAGCAGATGTAGTCACCTGATACAAAAGGGAACAAAGAGGAAACGGAACTACAGACCAGTCAGTCTGACTTTGGTAGTGGGAAGATCATGGAAGCACTTCTGAAGGAGATTGGTGGAACATCTGGTTGCCAAAGGACTACAGGACCCAAGGCAGCATGGTTTTATTGGGGGAGGTCATGCCAAACCAACCTCATTGAATTTTTCGGCTGGGAGACAATGGAGGTAGATCGGGGGAGGGCAGTGGATGTGGCCTATCTGGACTTCAGCAAGGCCTTTGGCACTGTGCCACATAGAAGGCTATTAAACAAATTGGGGAATATAGGAGTGGGCAGGAGTGTAGTGTGGTGGGTGGGTAATTGGCTGGGTGGCAGGACACAGAGGGTGGTGGTAAATTGCTGTCACTCTACAGAGGGAAGTGTGACCAGTGGGGTGCTGCAGGGATCAGTGCTGGGACTGGTCCTATTCAATATCTTCATTGGTGACATTGCGCAGGACCTAGAAGGCAGAATTTCCCTCTTCGCTGATGACACGAAGCTTTGTAATAGAGTGGACACACCAGAGAGTCTAGACAGAATGAGGAGTGACCTCCAGAGGCTTGAAGAATGGTCATGGGTTTGGCAGTTGAAATTTAATGCAAAATGTGCAAAATAATGCAGATGGGGTGCAAAATCCTGGAACAACATATCAGTTGGAGGATGAGGATACAGCATGTATCAACCAGAAAAGGAACCTTGGGGTTATCATCTCGATGACCTCAAGAAAGGGAAACAATGCAACAAGGCAGCAGGTAAAGCAGATAGGATGCTGGGTTGCATAAGCAGGGGCATCATAGCAGGAAAAGGGAGGTCATAATTCCACTATACAAGACACTAGTGAGGCCCTACCTGGAGTACAGTGTCCAGTTCTGGAGACCTTACCTTTGTAAGTACATAGACAAGGTAGAGAAGGTTCAGAGGAGGGCAACACAGATTTTATGGTTATTGCAATCCAAGTCCCATGGGGACAAGCAGAAGGACTTGAATATGAACTCTCTGGATGAGAGAAGAGAGAGAGGGGAGATATGACAGAGATATACAAGTACCTTACAGGGAGGAACAGGGTACAGAAAAACACTATTTTCCAGCAAAAAAGATGCTCCAGGACTAGAGGGCATGGGATGAAGTTGGAGGGAGGGCAATTCAGAGAAAATGTGAGGAAGAATTTATTCATAGAAAGGGTGGTGGACAGTTGGAACACCCTGCCTGTGGAAGTGGTGTGGACTGAAACAATCACAGGATTTAAGAGTGGAGTGCATGGGGCAGACACAAGGGAATCCTGGAGGTCAGGGGTAAGGGGCAACAGACTTCTAGAAAAACTTAAAAGTGATCTTACAAGCTCAATTGTGCAGACTGGGTGTGCAATATGCCCTTATCTGCCAACAGCATCTATCTATGTATGCCCAGTTTAGTTTCCTGTTCAGCATGGGGGCACCGTGTCATCCACTGCAACTAGTTGATGCTATGTCCTGATGTTTACCTGTTATTCAGAGACTCAGGGGATGACTAGCCCCTCCTCTTTATGTGTTGTACTTGAGAATTTAGTAGTTAAAGTGTTAAAAGTTCATTATGATCTTCTATTGTACTGATGTGTCCTGAGGCAAGTTGAGGCCTGAGAGGATTGGGCTTGAGGGCAACAACTAGCCATTTCATTAGATGGCTTACCCAAGTGTTCGCACCTTTCCTCAATGGGTTCTCCACCCTAATAAAGCACTATCAGGTACTATGTCACCTCAAAAAAAAATTGACATCATATATCTCCAAGAGACACCTTTATCTTATCTTGAGCATTTGAAGTAGGTCAAATTTGGCTTCACGTCAGTATTTTCCATCTCCTTTCATGTGTGCTCCAGGTCGCACTGTGAGACAAGAAACTTGTTGTTCAGTGTGCCCTCCTGGTGAAACATTTCAATAAATAAATAAAAAAGGTACAGCCATTTAATACCACATCTACCCCTTTCAAGCTATCCATACCTGGTAGGATCCTGATGCATTGCTTGTTTTAGTCAATAACATAGAAGACACCCTAGTGAATTTATATCTCCTGCACAAACCAACATGCCACGATCCAAAAGCTTCTTGGCAGAATTTTGCAGATGATTCATGGAATCTTGCTTCTGGCGGTGGACTTCAACATCACAACTAATCCTAGTTGGGACTCCTCTAACCCTGTTCCAGCCCACCAACTGTTGGCTGATAAATGCTTTAAGTGTTACATCCAGGCGGTGGGCTGGACAAATGTATGGCATTTTCTGCATCCCAGCACTGGAAACTACACACATTATTCAGAAGTTACACAAAAGCAAATAATCTAACCCACCTGAGGGATTATAGGCTGGGAGACATTGCTCTCTCAGACCACGACTTGGTGATCAGTCATTGGAATTCAGGCTTAATGAGACACAACACCTTTTGGTTCCTGAACCCTTATTACCCACATCCTCAGGCATTGAACGAATGTTTACAAACTAATATTAAGGAGATTCTCTGGAATAATACCTCAGAGGAGAACTTCTTTGGCATTTTACTGGATACACCTTAAATTGTCCTTCAGGAACAAATTATTCAGTACACTTCAGCCCAAGCCACGAAAAGATAGGAATAGGGACAGCATCTAGAGAATACAGTTCACTTCCTCCAGATGATCCATTAACAAGAGAATGTTTTCAGTGGTACTGCAACTGAAATGCATACAGGCAGGCATAGATGCCCACTGTTTGCAAACAACTGAAATTGCATTGATGTTTCTCAGGCAGCAGTACTATGAGATAGGGGCCCTGTGTTGGGGTTGAATAAGGCCCTGTCCCATTTGTTACACAGAAACAGTTAAATGCAAGGATCTGTTCTATCCTTTTCTTTTCTGTCGCTTGTCTGTCTGTCTGATTGCACAATAAATTTTTCTTGTGAGACATAGGGACTGATCATTCTGATGGTCCTCCCCTATAATAGTATAATTCTCCCCCTAATATAGTTTCAAACAAAGGGATCCCAGTTTCACAAAAAGTTTTGCATACATTTTTATAATCTTAGATAAGCGAGAGGGAAGAATAGCAGAAACAAGTGAAGGCAGAGAGATAGTGGTCCACGGGTCCACAGCTTGACCTGCTGTCCCTGCCCTCAATCCCCACACAATCCATCCTCCCTACCCATGATGCTTACCTTCCCCCTAACCTTGAGATGAAGCATAAGCTCAATTGAAGAGTTGTCAACAGGGTATTAGTTTTAGGACACCGTGTTCTATTTTTTCACCTGCTGGAAAGAAATTGATGAAAACTCTGATACATTTATGTGAAAACATAATGAGCCAGATATTCAAAGCTTTCGTGGGCAAAAATGTTTGCGGGTTTAACGAGGAATTAGCGCTGGGTCTGCTATATTCAAAAGATTGAATAGTGCAGGCAAACTGCAATAGCGCAGGCAAGCAATAATTATATTCAAGGGCAAAGTGAACATGAATACAGACGCATGTGATATTCAGCGACTAGCGCCATGCTAAGTTGTTTAGCTCGACTTAGCACAACCCATAGTCACGTACAGATTACCGCCCAGGAAAAGCTGGTCTTAACCGTGGGCAAACAGCATTGCATGCTTTGCGCGGTGCTATCTCAGCATTAGCACGGCTTGCGTGGCCCTAACATATGAGTATGACACTTAGAAACTGCCAGACATGGAGGACACATGCTGCTCACTAATGGCACCACCATGATGCCATCAGCTGCCACCTGTCAGAGCCAAGCACAGACTGTGATGGGTGATTTGACCCACAGGGGACAGCATGGTAGCGTGGCCATACAGCACACACCTGCAGACCATACGCCTGTGGTGTGCAACAGATGCCAGCACACACCATGCAGCACTGCGGCATGGTGGCCAGTGAGGGAGAGGTGTAGGGTGGCCAGACCTCACCACAGCCGACGTGGTGGCCACAAGGCTGGGATACATCGCCCAGTGCACATGGGCAGTAGTGGAGTACGCCACCACCTGTGTGCCTGTCGGATCCTACATGCACCCCTGAACCACTACCACCCAACTGTACAGAAGTCACAGCACACACTGCCGGCCATGTACATGTCACTGTGCATCCCATGTCACAGGTGCAGCATCTGTGGATCACTCAACAGTGTGAAAGTACTCTCCACTTTCAGTAACTACCAGCATGCTGTGCCTGTCACTGTGTACAGTGCAGTGGCCATCACTGCCCTACATACCATAGGCAGTGTTGTGTCCCTCACACTACCAGCCCTCTTGCTACTGTAATGTCTGCTGTGCACTGTAGCATGACCTACAGTGTGAAGGTTGAATGCAGCAGCACCACCACCTGTGCCTATGCTGTGTTTGTCCCCTGGGGTTCGATATGTTATGCTATGCTGCACTGTTTACATGAAGCCTGCAGCTATCATTATGCACTGCCTGACTGACCTACAGGTGGAGCTGCAGTTGACCTGTCCAGCCCCTGTACCTCCAGACTGACCTACAGGTGGAGCTGTGGGACCCTGCAGTAAGCTGTGCAAACCGCATGCAAATCAGGGCATGATGAGATGCTAATGTGGCTGTTTGCCCAGAGACTATATAAGTAGGCTCATTTGCATGTCACTTTTGAATATGGCAAAGTTTACACGGGGCTAATGTGTTTGCACCGGGCAAGCTGCTTAGCTCCGCGCTAAAGCCGCGCTAACATGTTAGCATGGCGCTATTGGTTCGGGGAATATTACACAGTTTTGATCATTGTTTTTTCATGTATGCTGCTGCCTGCAGCTGTACCGGGTCCATGCATTTGCCAGAACACATATTGGCCACATAGTTCCTCTCTACCTACGCTCACGTCACTGTGCACTGTGTTGTTGTTGTGGTTTGCACTTCCTGGTTGCTGCATTTAGTGCTGCCATATTCCAGGGCTACGTTTGCCCTGCACTCCCAGCCCAGTTTGCATGGCCTCATTCCCATTCTATATTCAAAAGCTGTTTGCCCTGGGCTATTCTGTTTGAATATAGCTTGCTTTGTGCTCCAGGCTAAGTTTGCACACCAGGCAGTGCAAATTTAGCCCAGTGGCAAACCTTTGAATATCTGGCCCAATGTCTCTTAACAAGGTCAGGATGCAAAAGTTAGTTGCCAGGCAAAACCTTATTGTAAAAAGAGTAGCAATTTTGTGTTATATAGTATCCAGTAACAGTTATTAATGATCCAGAAAATATGGCCGAGGTATTCAATAATTACTTTGCATCAGTGTTCTCCAAAGTTGTATCTTACACATGAAATACAGCAACTAATTATGCTTCTGATATAAATATAACCAAAGTAGACATTATTAGTAGAATCCTAAAGTTGAAGAAAAGTTATTCTACAGGACCTGATAATATTTGTTCTAAAATGCTGAAGGTGCTGGTACCGATATATCTAAACCCTCAAATACTTATTCTTAGCACTGTTACTAAACAATGAAGTCCCCTCTAACTGAAAAATGCCATCTGTAATCCCTGTTGATAAGAAGGGGAGAAAAGATAACTGTGCTAACTATAGGCCCATAAGTTTTACATCTGCTAAGGGTGAAGTTCTGGCTATAATAGAAGATTGACAACCACTTGAAGAGACACAACTTGTTAGATACGGATCAACATGGTTTTACAGCCAAGAGATCATGTGTAACAAACCGGTTATGTTTTTACGTAAAAAAATTAATCTACTTTAGATATGGCATGTCAGTAAACTGTGTGTATCTCAATTTTTCAGAAGCATTTGATACTGTTCCCCATGACACTATCATTTAGAAAATGCTAAGCCTGAAAATAGTTCACAGGATTTGGGGATGGATTCAATAGTGGTTAAGTGACAGCTCACAGAGGGTCTTCATTAATGGTTATTATTCTACATAGAAAATAATGACTAGCAGTGTCCCACAGGGTTTCATTTTGGGCCCTGTACTTTTTCAGGTCTTTATATGTGGCAAGGACATACATATAGCTAACTGGTCTAGCAACTATGCAGATGATGTGAAATATGCATGAGTAGTACTGTGCATTCAGCTGAAGACAGGGCCTCCACACAAACTGAGCTGGATCAAATTCTTAGCTGGGCTAATGAAAGGGGTATGGAATTCAAAAGAGATGAATGTTGTGTTATACTTCTTGGGGACCAGTGCCAAAAGCACACACATATTCATTAGGGGGATCAATAATTAAGGAATCAAAGAAGGAGAGGGGCCTGGGATTAACAAGAAATAACCTAAATTCTAAATCCCACTGTGTAGCTCAGGTAGCAAAGCTAATTTATTATGAACAATCAAAAGACACTTCAGGAGTAGAAAACAAAAGGTTATCATGCCACTATATAGAACCTGTGTCAGGCCTATCCTAGACTATGGGAGCCCTGTGTGGGGCCCAGTAAATAAGGGTGATATTTGTAAGATCTAGAGGGTTCAAAGACAGGCCACAAAGATAATCTATAACATTAAGCATTTGACCTACAGTGAATGACTAACAAAACTGAATCTAATGTCCTTAGAGACTAGGAGACTGTTGGTGATCTGTTTCTGTGTTGTGATATTATGCAGGAAGATTATTTATTCAGTGAGTTAGGATTTGAATTTAAGAATGTCATACAGGGAACTAGAGGCCATCCATTCCAAATAAGACCCAACAAATTTAACATCAACAGAAGGAAGGCATTTTATACTCTGAGGATAGGAAATCCATGGAATAAACTCCTCTTGTAAATTGTTTAGTGAAGCCCACCAGGATCATGACCAACTCTGCAGAATTTTGCAGTAGAGTTTCTGCAGCAAACAATGCAGTTTCAATGGGAGTTAATCCCTTTTGTCATTCAGGATACCTGTGACACTGTGCTTGATCCTGGTTGGTTTCACTGTAAATAGCAAGAACAAACAGGACTTCAAACATAACTTGGAATAATTAATTTTACAGAGTAATATCCTCTCTTATTACGGGTGAAAAGGCAGGCGTCGTTATGGGCTTACTGCCTTCCTTTGCTACTATACACCTTAGTATGCACCTCAGTATATGTACAGGGAGAGACTGAAATTTAGAATTACAGATTCACTGAGATGAATGACTATGGACCGGATATTCAAACTGCGCTATTTTGTGGCAAAAGCCCTTGCGCTGCACAAAATAGTTGCGCAGGGGTGTGGCCTGGGCGATATTCAAAGGAATTTCGCTATTGAGCAACTCCTTTGAATATTACCCCCTGGCCACAGCCACTGTGCATGGTGCAGTGGAACTTGCACCACCGCAAGTGGTCAGAGTGGAGCATTCAAGCTGCGGTGGTGCAAGTACCATTGCGCTATGCGCAAATTTCCGATATTCAAAAGGTGACATGCAAATGGGGCCATAATTCATGCAAGGCGCGGGCGCCATTTGCATCTATTTATGGCCCCATTTGCATGCCATTAGCATGCAGGTGCACCGATCCTCGAGGATTTCGCCTGGCTTCCTGCCAGGCAGCAGCCATTGGGACGACACCCCTGCAGCCCGATCGCGGGCAAAATGTAAAAATCTCCACACCCCATGACTGGCCCGATCACGGGCAAAAGCATAAAATTCCCACACACCTGACTGGCCGATCGAGGACAAAAGCTTAAATAAACTCCCCAAAGCCCGATCGCGGGCAGCAAAGTACCCAGAACATATCCTGGTGGTCCAGTGGACCACTAAGCCCGATCACGGGCTGCATAATGTGTTGACACACCCCCAAGACCATATCCTGGTGATCTAGTGTCCCCCACCTCGCCCACCACGACCCCACCACCCGCTCCCCACTGGCAGCGGGCGGCAGCATCCACCTGCCTGCCGCCCGCCGCCTGCCGACTGACTGTCCAGTAGGGCTGCACACCCATTGGTGCACAGCAGAGCCAATGGGTGTGCAGCCTACCATACAAGGTAGTCCAGATATGTGAATCTGGACTGCCTAGATGGATATGGCTGCACGCCCATTGGCTCTTGCTCTGCACCAATGGCAGCGAGTCTCTACCGGCGTTAGTTAGGGAAGGCTGCGGCAGCGGGTGGGATGCTGCCGGCCGGGGAGCAGGGTGGTGGGGGCCAGTGAGGGGGTGGGGTGGGGACACTAGATCACCTGGTAATTGGTCTTGGGGGAGTGTCACCACACTATGCAGCCCTCGATTGGGTTAGCGGTCCACTGGACCACCAGGGATATGTTCTGGGGGTGGGGTTTAAACTTATGCAGTCCAGCGATCAGGCTTAGCGTCCACTGGACCACCAGGGATATGTTCTGGTGGGGGACACTTTGCTGCCCGCGATGGGCTGGTAGGGGGTATTTAAGCTTTCGCCAGCGATCGGACCAGTCAGGGAGGGGGATTTTTATGCTTTTGCCCGCAATCTGGCCAGTCGGGTGGGTGGGGAGAGATTTTACACTTTGCCCACCATCGGGCTACAGGGGTGGCACAGGGAGTAGGTTGAGGGCCACAGGTGGCAGCTGCTGTGTTGCACCCTGCAATGTGGCAGCTCACCTGTGGATGGCTCTCGACTTACTCCTTTTTTTTGGCTCAAAGTTGTGCAAGTGCAGGTTGGGGGTTGCGCCTGCACAACTCTGCACAGCCCACTGAATATCAGGCTGTGCAGTTTATGCATGGTTCCTCCCCCTCCACTTCAGCATGCATTCATTTGCTTTGCGCTGTTGCTCAGCTTGCCTTGGGGGGCGCAACTGCCTCCTGCTGAATATCGCAGAATGACGCAATTTCGGACTTGCGCAGGCGCAACCCTATTGCACATGGCGCAACCCTTTTGAATATCCCACCCTTTGTGTTTTTTTGTTTGTACTACCTTTGTGAATAGTTATACTGAACAATTTTTTTTTAATTTTACTTTTATTGATAATAAAATGCCACTAGTGAATTTTATAACTGCTCCTGGTTTTCCTATGCTTCCTGGTCTAAGCCTTGATAACAGATGGGGTCAGACTAAATGGGATTTACACCATACATACTGTAAGCCAGGAGATTTGTGTGTGTGTACTGAACCTGGTACCATGGAAGCATAGAAGAAATGTGTGCATCCTGCAACTCCAAGCCATGGAGTGATTACCTGAAGAATGGCAGTCAAACTAGAAGCAGAAACAAAAGTCCAGACTGAGACTGTACAGCCGAATCAGTGATGAAGAAGAAGAACAGGCAGGAACAGAAACTGAAAGCCTATCTGCCTTCTTCAAGTGGTGGGCTATATAACAAAGAAAGACAGTGAAACAGAGAAAAGAAGAGATACAGCAACAGGAACAGCAGAGGAGAGATGCAGTGATGGCTGGATGCCTTGAAAGCTATCAAAGCTGGAGGGACTAGCAAAGGTCCAGTAGAGCAACAAAACACAAACAACTTAAAACACATTACACTTACAATGTTGTGTCCCTCGGATGATACTGAAGCATATCTGACAAGTTTTGAACAGGTTGCTGCAGCCTACCAGCTTGAAAAGCAGCAATGGGCAATCAGGCTGGTACCTATAATACGACAGGTGTAGCCCAAATTGCCTACAGAAATATGGACCCTGCTAGTCAGAAAACTATGACCTTGTGAAAAGAGAATCCTGAAAAGATATGACGCTCTGGAGAAACCATGAGGCAAAGCTTTCGGTCCCTGAAGTACCACTCAGTTGACAATCCTTTAGAAGCCTTCACCTGACTCAGAGAACTCCTTAGTAAATTGCTAAACCAGCAGTCTAGTAATAGTGCCCCTTGGCCCCCACCCCTCCTCCCATGTACTCAGTAAAATTTAGTTTCACCCCCATCACACTTAAGCAGACAGAAGACCTTTTAGCTTCTTTAGACACTAAAAAAGCATAGGGGCTGACCAACTAGATCCTGCCCTACTGAGGTTAGTCTACTACCAGCTAGCCCCTCCAATTAACCACCTTTTCAGCAGATCCCTCAATGAAGGGTCTCCCCCTTCCATGTGGAAAACTGCACCTTATCCCTCTGTTTAAATCAGGTGAACCACGTCACCTAAACAACTACAGACCCATATCCTTTCTTCCCAGTCTATTGAAACTCCTTGAAAAACTGGTAAACGCTCAACTAAGAGAATTCCTAGAATACCATAACCTTTTAAATCCACTGCAGTCTGGCTTTAGGCCACACAACAGTTCTGTCAATGCACTAACCAAGGTAACCAATGACAGGCAAAATTCTCTTGATGCAAAAAATCATGTAGCAGTGCTATTTTTTGACTTAAGCAAAGTGTTTGATATGGTGGACCATGGTCTTTTACTGACACTATTAAAAAATATTGGCCTCGATGATACTGCCTTAAGTTGGGTCTCCTGCTATCTCACCAGCAGAATACAACTAATAAAATTACAAGGTGACCTATCTCCCAATAAAAATAAACTCCTTTGAGTGGTCCCTCAAGAATAAGTCCTGGGCCCCTTTCTATTCACTTTATACATCAATAACATTGACCCTAACATTAGTTCTGCCAGTGTTCATCTATTTGCAGATGATACTGTTCTTTATGTTGCTCAGCTATTAATCGAGTCCTCATGTAGGGTGCTACAACAGGACTTCAATACTCTGGAGATTAACCTGCTTCAAATGAAACTACTCCTCAACACAAAAAACAAACAAATATAATGCTCATCTCCCCACCATCCAAACCTATGTCCACTCGAGCTTGTTCCTCACACGTCAGAATTACAAACATACGAAATCTGCCAGCAGATAAAGCTTGAGGTCTATCAAGTCTGTTGAATGTGCAGCTCGCAGCCCTATTCTGCAGCTGCCGCTCCCTTCCACCCTTCCCCTGCATTGACCCTCACCCTTGTCCTGTCCCATCCCCTTTTGAAGCAGTCCACTGTTCTACTGGATACTACTTCTGCAGGTAATGCATTCCACCCAGCTACCACCCTCTCTGTAAAAAAGTGTCTCCTCATCTCCCTCCTGAACCTTCCCCCTTCCAGTATCATATCATGGCCCCTGATGTCCCTCCCCTTCCTTACTTTGAACAGCCCCTCTGTACCTGTCTTGTTTATTCCTTTCATGTACTTAAAGGTTTCAATCATATCCACCCCGTCCCTCCTGTCCTCCATCGAGTACATGCTCAACTCCCTCAGCCTCCTCTCATATGATAAGTCTCCCAGCCCCTTGATCAGCTTTGTTGCCCTGCGCTGCACTCCCTCCAGTAACTTAAATGGCAGATAAGGACCGCTTGGCCTACCTAGTCTGCCCATTTCCCTACCTAGAGGATAAGCTGCAGATCCTATTTAACCAACAGCCTATTTCTTCCTACCCCCCACAAAAATTGCCTTATGTCTGTCCCACGCATTCTTGAATTCTCCCACAGTTTTAGACCCCACAACCTCCTCAGAAAGGCTGTTCCATGCGTCCACCACCCTCTCTGTGAAAAAATACCTCACATTGCCCTGAGGCTGTCCCCTCTATCTTCAAATTGTGTCCCCTTGTTCTTGCACATCTCTTTTTCTGAAAGATGCTACTCTCTTGGACAGATACAGGTGCCAGTACTGCATGCAGAACTCCAGGTGCAGTCTAACTAATGACCTATACAGTGGCAGAATCACCTCCTCCCTCCTCGAGGATATACCTCTTGCAATGCAACCCAGCATTGTTTTGGCCTTTGCAGCTGCCTTCCTACATTGTGCCAAGTTGTTCATTGACCCTGTAATGAGCACCCCCAGATCCTTCTCCTCCTCTGTCTGGCTAGCTGCACTTCCCCCAGCAGGTAACTCCTCCTTGGATTCTTCAGCCTAAAATGTAGCACCTTGCACTTTTTGGCATTAAACCCCAGTTGCCAGGTGTCTGACCAAGTTTCAAGCTTTGCCAGATCATCCAGCAACCCCTGCCATCCTCCTAGGTCATCCACCACCGCTCCCATCTTAGTATCAAAAGCAAACAGACTGATCTTGCTCTTGATGTCCAATGATATGTCTGCAATGAATATCACAAACAACACTGGTCCCAACACCGGGCCCTGTGGGACACTGCTTGTCACTACTCTTGGGTGTGAGAGCTCCCCGCCCACCACCACTCTCTGTTGCCTTCCCTGAAGCCAGTTTCCTACCCATCTCACCAGCTTTGTACCTTCTAACTTACTTCCCAGCCTCCCATGCTGCACTAAGTCAGTTGCCTTACTGAAGTCCAGATACAGGACATCCACTGCAAGGCCCCTGTCCAGTTGCCTAGTTACCCAGTCATAGAAATCCACCAGGTTGGTTTGGCAGGATCTGCCACATATGAAGCTATGCTGTCTGCTGTCCTGTAGTCTTTTGGCCTCTAGGAGGGCCACCAGTCTCTCCTTCAGGACAGTCTCCATCAGCTTATCCACGATGGACATCAGGCTCAACAGTCTGTAGTTCCCCAGTTCATCCTTGGGGCCAGTCTGGCACCACATGAGCCATCTTCCAATCCTGAGGTACACACCCTCAGTGTAGTGAGGCATTAAATAGGTTCTGCCAAAGGTCCCACAAGAACCTCTGCCAGCTCCTTCTGTATCCTGGGCTGGATGCTATGTGGGCCTGGAGCCTTGTCCACCCTCAGTGCCTTCAAACCCTCCCAAACTCTGCCCTCCATGATTTCTCCATCTGTCACTCTGTTCCCCCCTGTTTCTGCTGTTCCTCCCACCTTGGGTATCACCCCCCTCTTCTCCTTAGTAAATACTGAGTAAAAGTAATCATTTAGTGCTTCTGCCTTATCGCACCCTGCTTCCACCCAACTCCCCTCCTTCCTAATCCTTACTATGTGGTCCTTGCAGCTCCTTTTCTCCCTGATGTACCTAAAGAAGTCCTTCTCCCCCTTCTTAATGCCTTGTGTCAGCCTGAGCTCCATAGGTGCCTTGGCTCCCCTTACTGCCCATGTCACCTCCTTTGATTCTGTCAGGTACTCCTCCCTGTCCTCTCCTGTCCCTGTTTTCTAGTACCTCCTAAAGGCAGCTCTTTTCCTCGTGACCTTTTTCATGACCTCCTTGCTCAACCAGCTCGGTTTCTTAGCCCTAGCCTTCTTGTTCTGGGCCTTGCAGCAAGTTTTGATTGCCTCCTCTATCCCAAGCTTTATGAGTTCCCACCTCTGGTTAGTGCCCATACTAGGTTGAATTCTTGCTAGGTACCCTTTTACCACTTCCCCCATCCTTCCAAAGTCAGCCAACCTGAAGTCCAGCACTCTTGTGCCAAATTCCACGCTTCTTTGCCCCATATCCAATCTGAGCCATACTGAGTGTGGTGGTCACTTCCTGACTGTGGTTCTTCCACATTAGCTCTCTCTGAAACTCATATTTGCCAGCCAAGGTCAAGGGTATTCCCTCACCTGGTTGCTTCACTGAACATTTGCTGCAGGAAGCTGTCCTGAAGGCATCCAGCAGTAGCTGCTCTTCTATTCCTGGTTGTTGGGGTACTCAGTCCACCCTGGCATGTTGAAGTCCCCACAGTCACCACTCTACCCTTCTCACAGGTCCTCCTGATCTGTTCCGCTAGTTCCTTGTCTAACTCCTCCGTCAGAGATGGTGGCCTGTATACCACTCCCATTCTGAGAATCCTATTCTTGAAATCCTGGATTTGCATCCAAAGTGACTCTGTACTACCCTCCTCCCCTTCCTCCCTTACACACTTCAGTCCTTCCTTCACTTATAGTGCCACCCCCTTCCCTTTCCCAATCACCCTGTTCCTATGAAATAAGCTGTACCCTGGTACAGACAGGTCCCAGTCATTGTATTGGATGGCCCATGTTTCTGTGATGCCTTCAATGTCCACCTCTCCCTCTGCCATAAGCACCTGTAACTAAGCAGTTTACTGCCAAGGCTCCTAGCATTAAGGGTAACTATCTTCCACCCTTTCCTCCCTCCCATCCTGCCCTCCTTTACTAGCATCACTGATAGTACTTGCCATTTGTCCTTTGTCACTGTTCTGAGGGGTAGCTCATATGGTTTCCCAACCTGTGGTCTCTGCATGTCTCTTGCCCACTTGCCACCCCGCTCAAATTTAAATTCCCAATTTCCTCTAAGTACTCCTTCATCCTCTGTTTCAGCACTTTCTTTCCCTCCTTGCTCAAGTGTAGTCTGTACTTGGCATAGAGACTACTGTCCTCCCAGGTCCCTCCCCCCTCCCAACAGCCCATACCCTTTAGCATGACACCAGGTTCTTAGCCATCCATTAAATTCCTCTATTTTCAGCTTTCTTGTTGTGCTTTGCCTTGGGCACTGGAAGTATCTCTGAAAAGTTACTGATCTTCCTGCCCCTCACATAATTGCCCTAATTCCTCAAACCTCCTTTGGACTATATCCACTGTCTTGTCAGCAGATAATTTGTCCCAAGATGTATAATTAAATGAGGCTTGTCCCTACTCCTTCTAGCATAATTCCCTACCCTTTAGCATATTTCAGAACAGATTGTCCCACCCCTATCTGCTGTCTTCCTGGTGGCCTCCACCCAAATGCAGCTATGCCTCTCCCTCTGTTACCCCACGCAGAATTACAACTCTGACAGTTGATTCTTTGGAAATTGTGGACAAGTTTAAATACCTAGGCTTCTGGTTGGATTGCTCACTGTCTTTTGTCCTGCACATCGGGGAGCTTGCCAAAAAACTGAAACAAAGGCGAGGGTATTTTTCTGAATTAAATGGCTGCTCCCCGCTAATGCTAAATCTAGGCTTGTGCAAGCAATGTTCCTCCTCCTTGTAGACTATGCAGACTTCCTTCATAGCAACTGTCCAAAGTTCATTTTTGCCAAACTGGACATACTGTACCACAGGGCCCTAAAATTCATGACCAATGCCCGTACAAAACCCACTCTTCTCGCTCATCGCCCCGCTAGGCTGGACCTCTTTAGCTACCAGAAGGTGGTATAACGCCTCTATATGGACCTACAAAGCTCTCACTAAAAGCTTCCCCCAGTACATATCTGATATCTTTAAGTTTACATCCTGCACTTATTCCCTTAGGAAATATGCTTACCTTTTGATACACCCAGGATCAGATCATGCTTTGCTGTCTTCTCTTTCAGTCTCTCCCTACCTTCATCGTGGAACTCAATCCAAAGGACCATAAAGTTGTCCCACTTCATTTGTCTTCCCACCTTCAAATTGCTTATAAAGCCCCTGCTGAAGGAAAACTGCTAATGTTACACCTAAACTTTCTCCACAAGGTCCGGTATGGCACCTATACCCCTCTATATTCTGCCCTTCAGCACTCTCCTCTGCCCAATGCTTAACTGGCTGCCTACTCTTGCTCCTCCTATCTCTCCCCCAACTCCCTTAGCCCCTTCCCGCATCCCTCCTGCCAAGTCCTAGAACCCATGACCTCCACTCTCCCCAACCCTCTCCTCTTTACTTATATCTATGCTTGCCCCCTTCATCCCTCCAGTATGCTTTCAGCCAGGATTGTTGCTCTTACTAGTGTGGTCTTTTTTCTTGTGTATCTTTCATAACTGCATGATTCCTGTGCCTCCCACACTGTACCTCACAATTTGTTATGTTCCCTGTTCTGTGTATCAGCCCTTGGATGTATTGTTCTTGTACTTCCTGCACGGTACTATGCGTATTGTTATGTTCCCTATTGTACTCACATCACCCATACTGTACTATATGAATTGTTTTTGTTCTTCATTGTATTTGTGTTGTCCTTTCAGGACCTCCTTGCAAATTATTTTTTTTCAATGGTGTATTTCCTGGTAAAAAATAAAACTGAATTAAATTGTATTGAATTGAATTGAAATGGCTCCAACGAGAGAGCAAAACTGTCCCACAGATTTATTTTTTTATTAATTTCTTGGATTCAATACCTTTGAGCTGGGAGCTCATTTACTAAGGTTCCGTGTCAGAGACACAGGTAGAACATACATAAAGGGCAAATATGAGACAATACAATTCTGAAAATAATTAAGGACACTGTACAAAATGCAGTCTTTCACATTTGAGATGGTGCAATCATTAGCAATTTTCAATTACAATTGAGACAAAATAGGTAAGTATAATATAGTGGACAATATATGAGCAGTCAATGCTGATCTTGTCAGGGTGGGGGTTGGAGGGGGAGGATATAACAGACGGTTATAGGGGCAGAGGAGGATGAGTCAGGGGTGCAGGGGGTGGCAAGTGGTTGGCAGTGGAGGGGATAATGGTAGGAGGCAAGGGGTTGAAAATAATGGAGGGGCAGAAAATAAGGCAGATGGCGGTATCTGGTGAATTAAGTGCAGGGGTGGACAGAGCTTCCACAAGTGATGGTAGAGGGTGCTGCTTAGGGCAAGCAGTCACAACTACTAAGTTTAGAGAGGTATTGGACATAGCTTACTCTTGAAAGGTCCCAGCTTGGGTTCATTCATGATGTTACTGGGGAGGGCATTTAACCAGCAGGGGGCATGATAAGTAAAGGACCATTGTCCTTGAGTTGTGCAACAGAAAAGGTCTTGGTAGGACTGTCTGTTTGTGACACAAGTCTGGTGAGGGTTGGTAATAAGTTTGAGGAGATCATGGGTGGTCAGAGGGGTATGGCCTATGCAATTTTCTTAATTTGGTTTTAACTTGGTTTAACTTGGGGTATTCAGACAAAGTAGGCAAAATGCCCATTTAATTGTCTCCTACTCATAGTGGGGTTATTACTTCAATCTAGTACCCAATAGATATTAATCTAACCTTTTTTCAAAGGTATCCAATGGAAGTGCATCTATTATGTTTCCAGGTAAACTCTTACATAACCTAGCAGTGCATATGTTATAAAAATTTAGATGTCTAACAGCATGTACCCTTGATATTACAATTTGTTTGCTATGCAATCTAAGGGATTTTTCATAATTTTGTACATAAGTAGTAAATCACTCCTGATTCTTCTCAACTCAAGTGAGACTAGATTAAGTATCTCCAATATATCACTATAATTAAAGTTTTTTTTTTATCCCAAAACAGATTTGGTAAATTTCCTCTGTACTTTTTCTATTAGGTAGATGCCTTTTTTTGAGATAGGGGCTCCATGCTGGAGTTCCATAATCTAAGTGGGGTTATAGAAAGGTCTTGTACAATTTCATAATGCATACTTCATTCCTAGAGATAAAAGCTCTCTTAATGGAGTGAATAATTCGTTTACACTTCCAGACAGTTTTTTTGACATGAGTGGCTGAGGACAGGTTTGAGTCTATCCAGTCACCCAAATCTTTCTCGCATGTACTACTCTTAAGTATCTTATTATTAAGAGTGTACTTATAATTGGGATTATTTTTCCAAAATGCATTACTGAGCATTTTACTTCATTAAATCTCATATTATTATCCACCCCCATTGTTCAATGGCCTGGAGATCTTTACATAGTAATTGGTAACTCAGGAGTGACAAGATGTCCCCAACTATTTTGGTGTCATCAGTAAACTTGGAGATGACATTACCGAGTCACTTGACATATCACTTATAAATAAATTTAAGAAGACTGGACCCAATTCTGATCCCAGTGGGGTTCTGCTGGTAACTCTTCCCTCACTTGAAAGGACAGAATTATTTCTTACTTTGCTTTCTGTCCAACAACCAGTTTTTTTATCCATCTATTTATCCATTTAGTCCTATATCATTTAATTCTGAAATGAGTTTGTTATGTGGGACTAAATCAAAAGCTTTAACTTAATCCAGGAAGATTACATCAATTGGAACTCATTTGTCAACTTGACTACTTACAAAATTATAAAATGAAATTAGATTAGTTTTACAAGAAAGATCCTTGCTAAAACCATGTTGTTGTTTTATCCTGTAACCCCAATGCTGCTACTTTATTATCAATGTTATTTTTATTAATTTGTTCCAATAACTTCAGGAAATTGATGTAAGACTAATGGGCCTGTAATTGGTCACATTAGATTTATTACCTTTTTCTGGATGGGGACAAAATTGCATGTTGCCAATCACGAATGTCCTCACGGTCATAATGGATTTATTAAACATGATGGTCAAAGGCTATATTACTGCATTAGCTAGTTTTGCCAGACAATAGGGCTGATATTATCAGGTCCTGGTGAAGATGATATGCTTAATTTATTCAGCTCTTCAAGTATTATTTCAGAATCCAAACTGAATCTCTTTGAATTATCAATACAAGAATCAGTGATCACTAGATTGTTTGGGTGAAACACTGAAGTGAAATATTTATTAAAACTATTAGCAATTTCCTTGATGTTAATCATTGTAACACCATTAACTGTTACTATATTAATTCTATGTTTTGTTTGTTATTATTATTATTATTAACATAAGCTTAGAAAGCCTTACAATTTTTTTATTGGCCAATTTTGTCTCAAGCTTAATTTTTTCTTTCTTAATTAATGATTTAAGCAACCTCGGTTGTGTCCTATATTTTAGTTGATTGGTTAAGGAGCGATTTAATTTGTATTTCTTAATAGATTTATGTTTCTTTCTTATTTGGTATTTTATAACCCTAGAGAACCATGCAGGAACATTACCTTTACAATTAACTTTTTTATGCCTTGGGACATATTGATTAATTATCTCATTAATCTTAGTTTGTAATTTGTCCCATATTAAACTAACCTCCAAATTATTAAAGGAGGATCTCCATTCGATGTTGCTAAATGCATTGGTTATTTTAAGCCAATCACCTTTTTTATAATCAAGTAATGGTGAATATCCCTGAGGTTTGGGTTTAGTAAGATTAAGTGTATATTCTATAGTTTTATGGTCACTACACCCTAAATGAGAACATACCTCAACATTATAAATACAATCTTTGGAATTTGTGATCACCAAATCCAAGATGTTTTTTCTACTGGTAGGAATATCTACCAGTTGATCACTTCCATGAGAGAATAGTGTACCAATCAGTGTTTATTCAAAGATGGTTGTTCCTTTCATCAAATCCCAGGCAATACTTAGTGCATTGAAGTCACCCAGTAATATAATGTCACCTAAACTGGATGCAGGTTCGATTTCATTTATTAAGGAATAGTTATAACAAATATGACTATTTGGTGGTTTGTAACAGACAACCATTATTATTTCAGGTAAAATGTGGAAGGATAGGATTTATCTGTTGATCTTTCCTAGTTATTAGATATTTCCATTTCTTGGCATTGAATATGCTCAGAGATATAACAGCATACTCCACCTCCTTTCCTTTCAACCCTATTTTTATAAAAAGTTGGTACCCAGGTATATTGTTGAAGCAGTCACTAGTCCCACCCCAGCAGGTTTCTGAAATGTATACAATATCAACAGCATGTTCCTTCATAAGTATTTTAAGTTCTGTTAATATAGATTGATTGAGACTCCTGGCATTAATACTCCAAATTTTAATGTTGGTTAGATTATCCGTGGTACTATTGCCGTTTTTCCAGGTGCCCTTATCCCCCCTTGATATTAGTTTAAAGATTTGCAGATAATATTCTCAAATGCTTTTCTCAATTTATATGCTCTTGTTTACTCAAATGCAAACCATCCCAACAATATAATGATCTATTGTCACAAAACATCTCCGTGAGGTATGGATGAATAGCCTTCTTTAGTGTCCATTTCGCAACCACTCATTTATACATCTAATTTTTCTTTCTATGTTATAGTTTGCCCTGGGTACTGGAAGTATTTTGGAAAAGTGCATTTCACACTTAATTCCTTTTAAGGTTTCTCCTAGACTGATAAACTTCTTTTATATCATCAATTGACAATTTTTAAATCATAAGTGCCAGCATGTATTATGACAAGAGGTTAGGACCTGAGTTACAAAGGATATCATTACACATATTATGGATATCTTTCATCCCAGCCCTCCCCAAATGATGAGCAGGCTATATTATGTTTGTCTTTCCTACACACAATTTTATCGGTGAATTTTATAATGGAGTCACTGAGCACAAAATGTTGTCTATGTATGTAACTCATTAGTAAGTAAAGTATCCATTGTCACTCAAGGAAGATTTCAATACATTATCACATGCTTCCTTGAGATGTTTAGTTTTAGAATTATGCTTTCCTCCTTTCCCTTTAGTGAGTGGGGGGGGCATATAAGGGTTCTCGCATGCTTGTGTAGACTGTTCAATATCATTGGAACATAGGCCAGGAGCTATGGTATTAGCAGATAGCTCATGTATAACCTCATTCACAGAATCAGACTGTTCCTTAGGATGAAATTCCTCATTATGTTCCCCAGGATCCCTATCCCTAATAACATCACCAGTATTTAAGTTAATGAGGGGCTCATACTTATTACTAAGTACAACACTGTTGCCCAGGGCCATGCATCTTGCTTTAGATTTAGGACCCACCAAAACTTCAGTCCAGTCTTCAGTATCAGAGTTGTTTATATCTTTACACTTTCTTTTTTTCAGTCTGGGAAGTAAGATTTTGCTGTATAATTACTATTGGATCCACAGTGGTATTCAAGTCAGGGCTATCAGATGTACCCATTCCCTTGGATGTGGTATGTACTTTAGATACCAAGGCCTCATGTTGCTGCTTGAATGTTGCTAACCTTTAGTAAACATTTTCAATGTCTTCCTTAAGGACACTATTATTTACACATTTAAAGCATACATTGCATTGTTAGGAAGGGTATCAAACAGAGTGTACATGTCATAGGCTGAACACTTTAAACCAGTCTCCCCATCAAGTGTCATTATAATTTCTCTCAGATTAGGCTGTTGGGGGTCCAAGTTAGAGGCAACAGTTGTGGAAGGTGTTTCTAAAGTTATTAGGTCACTCATTTTTGTTCAGTATGCTACCAGGCAACTATAAACCTGTAAAACTGAGTAATTACTTACTTATTTAGTATTCAGTGGTATCTGCCCTCTTACCCTCTTTCACTCTTGACACGTGTGACACGCACTGTGACACGCATGTCTTTGCACGCATCTTCGGGCGCAAAGGTGCACGCTTGCCCTGCTTGGTCTCACCCTGCTCACTGCAGGGCTTCCTTTAATAAAAGCCTGTGACCCAGGAAGTGCTCCAAGGGGTCACGGAGTACTTCAAGTGCAAAAATGCACTTTTAAAATGCTACAAGCCAAAATAACCACTTGTAGTGGCTTGACTAACAGAATCAGTGTCCCACAAATGCAGAGCTTAAAAGATCTCTGATGGTAATGTGAGTTGTAGTTCCTGAGTATTACTCAGGGAACTACAACTCCTCTTCCTAGTTCCTTTTACAGTCCTAGGGCTCCAAAGCCTTGCGATAGCGAGTGCAGCTCTACAATAGTTTAAACAGTCACAATTTCCATATGTTTCATTAGATCATATACACAGTTTTCATATGCTAGCACAACAAGGAAACATGCTCAGAGCTAGCAAATGTTTAGCTTTGCACTGCTCGCCACAGGGCTTCCTTTAATAAAAGCCTGTGACCTAGGAAATGCTCCAAGGGGTCACGGTGTACTCCAAGTGCAAAAATGCACTTTTAAAATGTTACAAGTTAAAATAACCACTTGTAGTAGGCGTAATTAACATAATTCTTGCCCCACAAATGCAGAGTTTAAAAGATCTCCCTGGATGTGAGTTGTAGTTCCTGAGTATTACTCAGGGAACTACAGCTCCTCTTCCCAGTTCCTTTTACAGTCCTAGGGCTCCAAAGCCTCACAATAGTGAGTGTAGCACTACAATAGATTAAACAGTCACAATTTTAATATGTTTCATTAGATCATATACACAGTTTTCATATGCTAGCACAACAAGGAAATGTGCTCAGAGCTAACAAATGTTTCTTAACTAGGAGACAGGTCTAATATTTTATTATGCCATCCAGGTTCAGCCAATTTGTCCTAGAATATAGGTCACATGTATGAGTGAGCTGGTGGGCTCCAGTAATCAGTCCCATGGGCTTCATTAAGCACTATGCTTATCCTTTTTATGGTAGTGTTAGGCACAGCATTTTACATAGTTAGCCCATAGTCTATTTTGGCGTGAATGGAACTTTTCTTTGCCACTCTGAGTGCTTCAGTGGTCATGCAGTGTCTATGTCTGTAGAGGAGACTTAGTCATGTATTTATTGCTTTTGTGACTAGGTCCATGTGGTTAGCGTAGGCTAGGGTGCAGTCAAGGGTCACCCAAAGGTACTTATAGATAGCCATCAATTCAAGTGGGGTGTCGAGGCTATTGAGGATTGTTAATTGATGTGATTTGTGTTTGCTGCCTGGATTTGTGAACAACACTACTTTCATCATTTTGTAGTTCATGAGTAATTTTTGTTTCAAGAACCATACCTCAAGCTTTGAGAAGTCAAGCTGGAGCTGAGTCTTGAGGTGGTAGGGGTCAAGGCTGCTGGTAAAAATAATGGCATCATCTACATAGAGAGAGAACTCTTTCCAAACAGATACTGTGGAGGAGGTTTAGAAAAGTCTGAAAAGTAGGGACTGAGAATAGAGCCTTGGGGACACCAAAGCACACTTGCTGGCTGTCCACAGGACTCCATTCATCTTGACTTGCAGGGTCCTGCTTCCTAAATAACTTTTGGACCACCCTACAACATTGGACAAGAGGCTGATTGTGGAGAGTTTGTTTAGCAATAAGGTGTGGTTCAGCATGTCAAAGGCCTTGGTGAGGTCGATATAGGTCACCCCACCAGGTGTCCATGATCAAGAGCACTATGGATATAGTCAATGAACTCAAGCAATGCAGTTATGGTGCTACAGTATGTGCTTTGCAAAAGCCATGGTGCTGTAGACATTGGATGTGGTATTTAACAAGGTAGTTGACTAGCTAGGATTGATATGGGGTGATAGTTTGCATGAAGGGCCCAATCCCCATTTTTGTGAACTGGTGTTATTACCACAGCTTCCCATTTTGGGGAGAATTGAGCATGGCAAAGGGAGAGATTAAGTGTTTTGGTCAGGAGGGTTAGTACCTAATCCAGGGTGAGGATGATAATTTTGTGGTCCAGGGAATCACTGCTGTATCATGATTTACCTAGTACTCATAGCAAGTACTTCCTGGTTTCAGCATTGGTGACTGTCTTGAAGTAGAAAGGCGGGGGGCCGGGGGTAGAGTCATCTCTGCCTGCCTTGACTTTGTTACTGTTAGCATTAAAGATGTCCACTGCTAAGGCCAGAGAAAGCTTTATTGAATGCGTCAGCTATGACCCTCAGATCCTGTGTGATTTCCCCGGTTGTGTCTAGCATGGAGGGTGAGTTGTTTAAGTTTTCACCATTAGTTCTTTTATATTATCCCCACAATTTCTGCCAACCCCCCATGAGTTGGCTAGTTCGACCTTAAAATGATGGATTTTGGCAAAGTGGATTTCCTGGATACAGGCCTTCCTATCCTGTTTATATTTCTGGGTGTCAGTCTGTTTATCAGTGGCTTGTGCACAGTGAAATAGATTGTCACTGGTGGCCAATTGGGCAAGAAGGGTTGGCGTAACCCAAGAGTTATTTGTGCTCTTGACCTTTTGTTTTCTTACGGGGAAGGGGGTGAATGTCACAGGCAAAGTTGAACATATTGATGAAATATGTGAGAGCTTCGTCAATATTCTGTGCTGAGTCAATGGGTGACCAGTTGATCTGTTTAAGATGAGATTTCAATGGATCAAGCTGCCCCATTCTCAGGACCCACCCAATAATGGTCTTGGCAAGGGTGGTTGGGGCTTTGTTGGACCAGTGGCAGAGTACGGGGGAGTGGCCACTTATGGTGTCCAGAAGGACAGTGATGCTGGGGATTCTTTCTGGGTGGCTTGTAAGAATCCAGTCCAATAGTTAACTCTGCTAAAGTCAACTATTTGTGTTAGATTGATGTTGGAGAGGGTGTCCTTGTAAGGTGCTACTTCAGGAGGCAGCCAGTTTACATTAAAATCTCCTACTAATGCCACTTTGGGGCTTTGGTGCAAGCTATGTATGAAGTCAGTGACCACATTAATACCAGTGGATAGTTCTCTAGGGGAGACATACATGGATACAACCATAAGCGTCTTATTGTGGGCACCTACCTGTACCTTGACCACTAGCACCTGAACATTTTTTCCCAATTCTATTTTAGGAAGGACGTGGCCCTGAAGATTTTCCATCAGGTAGATTGCAGTGCTCCATCCCTCTGTTATCCTGTCATGCCTAAACAGGGTGTAGCTGTTTAGGGTGACTGCAGAGTCAGGGATCCTAGGTGTGAGCCAGGTCTCCACTACAGAAAACATGTCAGGTTTGTGCTGGGTGACCCATCCTTAGAGGCCATCAAATTTAGCTGATAGGCTGCAAATGTTGATTGGCACCAGCTTAATGGTGGTGTGGCTGAGTCCCATGCTTGGTATATGCTGCATGGGCCAGGATTTGGGTGGACATTGCCAGAGAGCAGAAGGAGAAGCAAGGCAATTTGTACAAGTAGTTGTTTAATTAAAATTGAGTTCAGCTGAGTGCTTCTGTCAGTGATCCTTCTTGGCTTTAGTTACTTGCTGCAGTAAGGTTAATCTGGGGAGGAGACAGAAGGGGTGATGCTGGGGAGTCTGAGTGAGCAAACATTGGGGTTGGGTGCTAACATTGGGAGTTTGAGCGAGCAAACTTTGGGGTTGGGTGTTATGTTCACATCATCGACTTATTTGCAGGGGAGAATTCAAAATCCTTCGTAAAGACAGCAGTCGGGTAAAAGAACACCGACCAGAATATGGGGAAAAGGCCGTTTCTTTAGTTGAGGACTGTTAGATGGGCAGACAGACACTGCAGCAATGAATTAAAAGCCAAGGACCGGTAAAACTCTCTTTTTCACTGAAATGAGGATACAATAATACTATCTCAAAAAGTAAGCACATTCTTATCTAAAAAATTAAGTTAATGCATTAGTTAGAGTTAGTGACAAAAGTAGGGAAATGTGTCATTAAGGTTTCCAACCCTAACACCCTACCTCTACCCTGCAGGCAACAACAGGCTTTGAGTGTGCCTTGGGGTTGTCACCCCTAACATTCACCTCATTCTATGAGTAAATAAGCTGAGATAGATGCAGTATATGAGAACGGGATGAGCATTAGGGTTGACAACCCCAAGGCACACCCCACGGCTGTTGCTGCTTTCATGGGGGGGGGGGTGTTAGGGTTGGAAACCCAAATGCCACATTTCCTACTTTGTCGCTTTAACATTAACTGATGCATTAACAGTTTTTCTGCAAAGAATTTCTTTACTTTTTGAGATAGTAATATCCTCATTTGGCTGTGGGAACGCAGGGTCCCTTCCCTCTATAGATGTGTACATGTATGTTGCTGTGGAAGCATTTCAGCCAAAAAAGCAACCACATTGTCAGCATAGCTTTATTATTACCCCACCTCATGAACACTAGGCCAAAAATTTTCAAAGCTCTGCTGAAACGCCATTCCGCGTCACAGTAACATCATTCCATGCCACAGGTGAGCAAAAACATTTTGGCCAGGACTTGAAAAATGACAGCTGTCCCGTTCATGAGGTGATGTAAGGAAATGGCTAAGTTGAAAATTTAGGGTGAAAATATTTATAATTACTTAAGATACAAGTGAGCATAGTTAAATTTAAACACATGTACATAACTTGGCCATTTTTACATATTTTGACCCCAAATTTTCAACATAGCCTTTTTATGATCCCACCTCATGAACAAAGGTGGTGACAATTTTAGAATAATGCCCAAAAGCTGATTTTGCCAACTGACCATGATAGAAACATAGAAACATAGAAACATAGAATTTGACAGCAGATAAGGACTGCTTGGCCCACCCAGTCTGCCCATTTCCCTGCCTACTGGATAAGCTGCAGATCCTAGTTAACCAGCAGCCTACTTCTTCCTACCCCCATCCCCTAGAATTGCCTTATGACTGTCCCATGCATGCTTGAATTCCACCACTGTTTTTGACTCCACGACCTCCTCCGGAAGGCCGTTCCATGCATCCACAACCCTCTCTGTGAAAAAATACTTCCTTAAATTTCCTCTGAGCTGCCCTCCCTCTATCTTCAAATTGTGCCCCCTTGTTCTTGCACACCTCTTTTTTTGAAAGATGCTACCCTCTTGGACTTTATTGATTCCCTTGAGGTACTTGAAAGTTTCTATCATGTCCCACCTCTCCCTCCTTTCCTCGAGGCTATACATATTAAGCCCTTTAGTCTCTCTTCATATGTCTTCCAGTGCAGACCCTGCACCATTTTAGTTGCCCTCCTCTGGACATCATGATATCACCTTTTGAGGCAGATTTTCAAAATTCCAGCAACATTACCCATGAGGTGAAGTCCCCAGAAGGCCATGTTAAAAATCTGATGTCAAAATATACAAAAATAGCCAAGGTATGTATTAAAATAAAAAAAAAAAAGCATTGCAATACATTAAACCACATTTACCTTAGTTTCTCATATTGCAGTCACCGGTTCCAGCAGTATAGTATCCCAGTTATGGAGGCAGTCTAGCACAGTGGGTTAAGGCTCTGACCTGCAGATCTGGAGACCTGGGTTTGAATCCCACAGCCTCCTTGGTTCATATTGTGTGATCCTGAGAAAGTCACTTAAATTCCTTATGTTCCCAGGTCGCATCTGGAAACAAGCTCCTGCTTAGTGTGCTACTCCTGGTTAAACAATGTTCCCCTTCCCTTTCCCAGCAGCAAGATGTGTCTGATCAGAGAGTGGATCTTCACCCCGCCCAGGTGAGTGAGGGTGTGTGGGGTGCACTGGTGTGTGGGTTGTGGGTGCTGAGTGGGAGATGGGGTTGGGGGGTCAGATTGCTGAGGGGACTGCTAGAAAAATTAAATGAGGACCATTTTCTTTTTTGCAGGGGCAGCAATCAGCAGGTTGGGGGTGCCACTGGACACCAGGAAAACAATGGGGCCAGTGACTGGAGGGTGGGAGGTGCCACTAGACACCATGGAAAGTACTGAACCGGCAATCAGAGGATGGGAGTGCCGCAAGACACCAAGGATGATAAAAATATAGGGACAGCGATCGCATGGTGGGGGGTACCACTAGACACCAGCAATAAAGAAAACAATAACAGGAACAGTGATCGGAGGGTGGGGGTGGGTGCCAATAGACACCAAGGCAACAACAAGACCAATGATCAGAGGTGGTAGGGTACTAGACACCAGGGGAAGGATTTTGCATCATGAGAAAAGATCTATAGTCTGAAAAAATTCAAGGGCATTTCTTCAACAGAAAAGTACAAAATCCAGCTGAGGATGTCCTGATAAGCAGTCTCCATGTGTTGGTTTTTACTCAACACATAACTGTTTTGAGTTACTTTATTCTGCTTCCCTCACTAATTATAAAACAAAATGGTGGCCACATGAAAAAGATTTCCTATTTGCGACAGAAGATGACCCAATTGTGAAAAAGGATTACCCATTTGAGACAAAAGATCTTTTTTCGAGTGGGACATCTATCTGTTCCCTTTGAAAATAATTGGAAACTTTAAAATTTAATAACTTTGGAACAGATTACTTTTTCTTTCCCAGACCAGTAAAAGACACATCTGTAAGGCAGGCCCTCTCTACCCTGAACATTTTAGACCACAATTCTAAATTGTTTCTGCATTGTGGAGTGACAAAAATCTGGAAAAAAAAGGTAAATTACGCACTTTGTGACACTCTGTATCTCCGCACTCACTCATCTGAATGGAACAAAACATAGCATATCAACACAACTTGCCTCCCTGATGACACATACAAAATTTCATGTGAATCGGCTGCACAGTTGCAAAGTTATTAAAGTTCAAACATTTGCATTTGACTTAGAAGTCACAGTTCAACCCTAACTATAGGGGTGTGACTACGCCCCCATAATATTTATGTGAGCCCCCCCCTCCCGGTGTCAAGGGGTATGTCAGATGGCATCTTGGTGGCTGGGGGGATAGACATTTACTTAATATTTTGTCTTTTTCACTCAGATACTCACTCAGAGGTAGCAAACACACAACAAAAGACATTTCTACTGTCCCAATCACATTTCATGTCTACTCTCTAACACTGGAATTACTTTAAAACAGGGGCACTTTATTACCATAAGTCTTTCTCTTTTTTCCCTCTTGGAGTTCACTTTAAGCATGAACAGTACCACCAAATACCTTCCTGTCACCCAACAACTGATGCCACATGCCTGCTCCGAGCATCCAAAGGAGTTCCTTTATATCCCTGGCAATCCTGGAGTCCTGAGACATTCTCCGATCATGCAGCAATTTTAGTTCAGGACTGCTTCCACCCATGGGCCCAACTGGCATGCCACACAGAGCACCCAAATGGACTGCCACCACAAGGTCCCAACCAGCCAATTCCCCATGCAGAACTCTTCATGCCTCCACAGGCTGCATCCCCTGAGTGCTCAAACATGTCAGCTGCCCATAGGACTGGGGAAAAGGGGTAGGCTGCCACCATCATTAAACCCTCAATAAGCCAGGCTGCCACTTCTGGACTATGCCCTCATCCCCCTCTACCACAGCAGGCCTGACCCCAGACAACATACATGGCTCTCAGGCTGCACATGCCCACAGGAGAGAGATTTTCTGAAACAGGGCCCCATTAGTGCTTACTCCTACCAAGGTGCCAGAGATCACTTGATGTGCTCCCTTTCTTCTCTACTCTTCTGGGCTCTGGCTCCCATGAAACAGCACTGACAGGACTCCAAAGTAGTGATCCATAACTGCTTCCCCTACTGAACCTTTAGACAGCCCACCCCAGTTCCTCAGTGTCCCTCAAAGGCCGAACCCCTGACACTTTCTCTCTCTCTCTCTCTCTCTCTCTGTCTCTCTCTCTCTGTCTCTCCTCTTCTTGGCACCAAGAACCTCACATTTATACCCTAAGAAGTGGATTCCCTGCTGGTGCCAGGCAGGCCCTACATCCAGACCTACAGGCACCAATGCTGCAAAATATTAACTAGTAAGCTGTCAAGGTGTGTTTACACTTTCCCCCACACAAACATTCACCTCCTGGTGGATGCTGACCAGAATGCACCACTGAACACCCAGGGGAGAGATATGGCCATCTCCCTCACCCCAAGGGCCAGGGCACTCAACTGGTTACACTATCATATTGATGAAAACTCACTTGCTCTATACACATGGCTTTTACCTCAACTCTATACCTCACCATTCTCATGGAGCCTTCTGGTGACCCACCTCCTGGATCCCATGGATGGATTGCCAGGTACTGTAGTGGGGCATCCCTTCCCCTCTAACACTCTAGAAAACCCAAACTTGATTCTTCTCCTAAAGGAAAGGGAGGGCTGCTGTCAGGAAGGATGTAAACAGTATACATACCCCCTTCAAAAATGCATAACCAGAACATTATAGCACTAAATGGCTCAATATAATCCATGCATTTCTCTAAAGGCCAAGTACTTATACTACTATACCAGGAAATGGAACAAAATAAAACATTTTAACAGTTTTAGTACAATCAAACTAACCACTCACACCCAGTCTGACACTCAGACACACATAGATTCACATGAACAACAGTCACCCCAGGCACACCAGTCATGCATATACTATCACAACATCAAAGCTCAGAGGCAGGATATTCCAGTCCAGCCACCTCCTGTTACACATTAATAACCAGAAACATTTGTGGGGTTGTCTTTTCATACAAGAATGTCATTTTCAACTTAAATAGGAAAATGTCAGTTAGTTAACTTATTGGGGAGTCAACTCCTTATACTTGAAACACTGTAACAATAAACAACAAGCATTTGTCAATGCCGAATGTTGTCTCCCTGGCATTGGCATTTTTATTTTATTCATTTTTATTTTTTTATTTATTAGTTTTAGTTTGACCAGGTAAGTGCACTAGACAAATCCTGCCTATTTTCAGGCACGACCTGGAGGAGGGGGATACAGATGAATGCCAACTGACCTTGAACCAGATTAAGCTGTTGGTGGTATTTTTAGTGAATGAGGGAATTTGGCTAGACACCGGGAAATTTCTTACTCTTTTCGAAAGTGCCATGGGATCTTTAACATCCACCTGAACTACCACCAATCCATGCAGATAGGACCTCGTTTAACATCTCATCCGAAGACGGCACATCAGAAGTGCAGTACCTCTCTCATGCTGCACTACAGTGTCAGTATTGGGATATTAACCTAAGGGCCAGATGTGGGAACTGAACCCACAGCCCTCTGATCTCCGGCCTCAAAGGCGAGTGTACTACCTACTGAGCCACTGACACTGATATAAGATTGGTAGTGCAGGAGTTAGAAATGCATAATAGGAATGGCAATGAAGTATGGAACTGTCATAACCCTACCCCACCCTGCAGAGACTGACAGGTGCTGGGGTGTGCCTTTGGGGCGTCAGCTATACCGTTCATACCATTTTACCTCACCCTACCCTGTAGACACTGACAAGTGTTGTGGTGTGCTTTGGGGTCTTTGAGCCTTATACTTACGCCATACCATCAGGAAATATGCTGAGATGGGTTCAGTATAGGAGAATGAGGTGAATTTTATGGCCGAACACTCCAAGACATACCTCGATGCCTGTCACTGGCTGCAGGGTAGGGGTTGGGTTGAAAGACGTGAACATTACAACCAATGATTCCAAGTCACACCCCTGATGCCTGGCAGTCTCTACAGGGTGGGGTGTTACAGTTGGAAACCCTAACATTGAAGGCATTTGTTGGTATTTTCACTCCAAATTTTCAGCATAGGCTTTTTGTGACCCCACCTCAAGAAGAACCGCACAATCAGCTTGTTAGCTGAAAGGTGATTTTGCACTGCAACTATGCCATTTGGCGACACAGGGACGAAAACACATTTTATGGATGTGGAAATGACAACTGTATTGTTCATGAAGAGGCGTAAACAAATGGAAACTTTGAAAATCTGGAGTGAAAATATGAAAACTGGTGAAGTCATGAGCATGCATAGAAACTGTGCAACACACGTCCATAACCCAATTATTTTGGGAGTTTTTAGCCACATTTTCAACATAGGCATTTTGGGACCTCCCCCATGAACAGTGGTGCTGTGATTTTGTTAATCTGTCCCAAAAGTTGATTTCCCACAGTGACCACGCCATTGTGCACCATAGGTGCGGAAACACATTTTGGGCAGGCTGTGAAAAATGACAGCTGTACTGTGGATAAGGGGTGTGAAAAAATGCTAGTGTTGAAAATCTGGCATGAAAATGCTGCAAATTTGTGAAGTTACAAGGGTGCATGGAAACTGCACATTGCACACTTATAACACAGTCATTTTATGGACTTTCAGCACTAAATTTTCAACATAGGCATTTTAGGACCTCTGCTCATGAACAGTGTCACCGTCATTTTTTCAAACTGTCCCAAAACTGATTTCGCACAGCTGCACCACGCTATTCTGTGCTGGACATCACGAAACACATTTTGGCCAGGATATGTAAAATGACAGCTGCACTGTTCATGAGGAGGTGTGGAAAATGCCAATTTTGAAAATCTGGAGTGAAAATATTACAAATTCACGAAGTTACAAGCGTGTGTGGAAACAGCTCAATGCAGACTCAGAAACAGAAATTTTGGATTTATTTTCATCAAATTTGCAACATAGGTTTTTTGAGAGCCCCCCTCATGAACAGTGGCACTGTCATTTTGATATTCGGTCCCGAAAGGTGATTCCACGCAGTGACCACAAAATCACCTTTTGGGACCAAATAATGCTATGACAGTGACTGAATTCATGAGGAGGGGCCCCAATACCCCCATGTTGAAAATCTGGTGCAAAATTCCAAAAAATTCCCGAGATATGCACCAAAATTGAAAAAAACCCTATTTATGCCATTATACAGCTTATCGGCATTTATTCAGTTTGTGGTTGGCTTTGAAGAGTGCAGACGTGTTCCTGGTCCACCGAAGATCATCCCACCGGACTCTGGAGGTAAGTATGGGGTGAGGGGGGGTGTGGGAAGGCAGGCCGCACAGAGGGTTGGTGCGGGTTGGTGCAGGGAGCTGGACAGACCACATTAGGACCGTTTTCTTCTTTTACAGGTAAAAACAAAAAAACCATTGCGGGACTTTTTTTTTTTCAAGGGCATTTGACATGCTGGGGTGGGCTCCCAGTGTGCCACCTGAGTGTTTGGGGGGGCTAGCTGATGAGGGATTGGGCACCCCCATCAGCATATAGTGAAGGGGGGCAAGAGCCGAGGGGGACTGGGCACCCCCCATGGCACATCAATGGGGGGGCATTATGCCGATGGGGAGTGGGCTCCCCTGTCGGCACATAAATTGGGTCAGGGTGCCAGTTCGTCCCGCAGCGGTAGGATTTCTACTTGTGATACCAGCGACCCATGTTCGGGAATAAACTCAGGTTGCTGGTGATCCAGCCAGGAGGAGAAGGCTTGAGTGTCCTGCACTCCCTCGCTTTCTCCAGGGGGAGAGATGGGACGTGGCTCTGTCTGCCGCCTCCCTGACGGAGGCCGGGAGAGCAACAGCTCAAGCAAGCCCCACTGCACACAAGGGCATGGTGAATGTCGGCATTCACCTAGAAGTCCATGACACACCACACCCCCAGGAGAGAAAGCAGAAACTCAGCCTCCTGGTCCGCTGGATGATGGCTGCCAGATCCTGCCGACTCAATGCCCTGATGCCCTGGAATCCACCTCAGCAGCACCTGGGGACTGATTGAGTAGTGCACTGGTTTCCCCTCCTGGCGCCTTCCCCCTCAGAGGAGAGGAACCCATCCGGTGAAGGGATACGCCGGGCCACCTCGGGGATGGCTGCGATCTGAGGTGAGTGGAAGGGGGTCAGGAGGAGGGGGGTCGGATGGGTCCTTGAGCAGCCAGAAGGAGTAGTAGGTCAGGGAGCAAAGTAAGGAGCAAAAAAAAAATATTGGGTCAAGGCATGCCGACAGGGGGACTGGGAGCCCTCGAAGTCAGCATTGTGGCTGGCAGTGTGCTGCCATGTTTAATCTCATGTTTCACCAGGGAAGGCACTTTGGGAGGTGCCGCTGAGTATGATGAGCTTTGCCTGCATTGCAGCTGACCTTTCCTTAGATGTACTCACCACATCATGTATTCCTGGTGTGGCGCCAGCATGTAGGCTTATTGGGGAATGAGGGACACACCTACTGATGCATGCTCTGCATTCATCCAACAGTGATCGCACCTCCAAATCTGCTACTAATGCAATATGTTGGCTGGTGCGCACTCTCAAGCCAACATAAAAAGGAGTTGATCTCACCCAGCATTCAGCGCTGGGAGTCTATGACATCAGTCCTATCCTGGGGAACCCAGGCCAGCTTGCAACAATGGTGGGTACAGTCTGGGGCACATCACATCTTAGGGGATCATCACCAACTAGAAGAACTGAGGGTCTGACTTTGTGACATTCTCTCCAGCTGAATCCTTAAATCCGATGTAGTACTTTGTCCACTGTCCATCCTCATCCTGTACCAAGGCAAAAGATTTAGAGGGTGACTCCAGTTCACATTTGGAAGGCACACATCCTCTTCACTTGTCAGATAACCTGACATTACACCGGTGGTGGGATGTCAGCACTTACGTCCATGTAGGCCATAATCTGGTCTAGGACTCCATGGAACTTCCAGGCCTCCCGGTTCTCCTCAATGATGTCCCAGATCCATTTCATCAGATATGGGTACTCAGTGCTAAGGTACTCCTTCTCGATGTGCTTTCTTACCCTCTTTTCTGCCCTAGACTACTTCAGAATGCTTTGCACCTGGATTGCTGCAGTGGTACCAGTCTGCAGCCAACTACCCAAAGTAATGCATACTACCTATAGGGTCTGAGGGCTAAGGGCATCCATCCTCTGCCGTCTAATCTTACAAAGTTTGGAAAGATGAAATGAGGCTACTGCAACTGCCAGGTGGCAGGTGGTACAAGCTTAGGGATATCCCACTCAGTACAATGATTGTGGACTCCCATTACAATGGAGCAATTTCAGGGGCAGAAGGCCTAGCTCCCTCTTTTGAGCAGGAGATGCACACCATCATAGGCTCTGCAACCTCCACAAACAGAGACCCTGGGGTGAGGTAGGAAGTGGTGGTGCCTCCAGGTCTGTTGTCACAGACTCCACCACTGTTCAGGGGTTGCCAGGCCAACCTAACTCCAGACTTGAGGAGGTCTGATCCCCTCCAAGGCCTCTCCCACTGCCACAGGGAGGTGTGGATTCAGGTAGTAGTGCAAGACTGGTTAGTCATCTAGCACCCTTCCCCCACAGGCTTACAATCAACCTCCCCAAGGGCTTGCTCTAACTCCTCCCATGTTTCAGCACTGTACAGTGTCTCTTCACTACCCACACAAGTGGGGACTCCATGCCACCCCCATTCCCCCACATATCGCAACAGGAAAGCACTTGGAAAAGGCATAGCTCCATTGGAACATCCAATGCACACAGGCAGGCAAATCAGTCTCTCATTAATAGTGTGGCACACTACATGCTGGTCCATGGTTGTACTCTTTTCTGCCAAGTCCAAAATTCAAGCAATCAGGGACACAGGCACAGCCACCCTTCAGCTATCTGAAGGCTCCACCATGTTTTAGATTTTCTTTTGCCGAAACACTCACACTAAATACTCTTTCGACTGACCCCTCCAAAATGGCTCCGGCATGTACGCTGAAAAACTTGTGCACCTGCATCCCAAAATGCCACTGACCAATTAGAGGCTGTCAGGTATCAACAAGCAGGACATTTGCATACTCTTGGAATTCACTCTCATGCAGGTCAATGCGTTACCACCCCAGTGGCGTGATAACAGTAATAAAATAAGGGCGCCACCCCTCTGGTGAATTTTACTCTGTTAGTCTGCATTAGTTAAGCAATTCCTCCTGCAGCTCCCAGAAAACTTTCCAGGCATTTGTCATGCTACCCAAGCTTTTTTTTTTTCAAATCCTTGATGAGTCCCCACACTGTAAGCCCCCACTCCCAGTGTCTATGGGTATGCCAGATGGCATCTTGGAGGGAAGGGGGAACTGCACAGCCAGAAACACAGTCCAAGAAACTATAGGAAACATGCTCATTACCTTGTTCATAGTTGTTGTGAGATGGCTTTGCATTGCAGGGGAGCAGGTATGTCTCTTCACTTCAGTGGGCTAGCTGCAGGGGGCAATGTTCATTAACAGGAACAACATGAACAGTTCTTATCAATTAAATTCAATGTCCACTCCAGACTCAAAAGTCCCAAACTGATTTGATATAAAATGAATCATTTGATAAACCACTCTATGGAGTGTTGGGGAGTACTCAAACAATGGTGGGAACAGTTCACTGGTACAGCACCTGACATTACATTCTGCAGCAATCTCTTTTTTCAACAGATTGACTTTGATTTAAGCAGAAATCTCTTTGAGCAGGAAAAGCTATTTTCCTGACAGTAGCATTTTATACGGTGGGAAAATAAGGCCACACAGAAGTATAAGTTGACTCAGCAGCACTTTCTTCACATATTCCTTGCCTTCACAACTTTCCATCTGCCAGAAATTTACTTAATCTTTTCTCTTTGTCACTCAGATACTCACTCTGAGGTAGCAAACTGAGACAGTGCAAAATGTTTCTACTGTCCCAATCACATTTCTCATTTGCTCTTTAACACTAGGGTTACTTTAAAATAGGGGCACTTTATTGCTGTGAGACTTTCTCTTTTTCCCTCGAGTTCACTTTTAACATGAACAGTACAACCAAAACCTTCCTGTCACCCAATCACTGATGTAACTTGCCTGCTCCTAGCAATCCAAGGAGTTCCTTAATATCTCTGACAATCCTGGAGACCCACTTATTATTTGCTCATGCAGCAATTTCAGTTCAAGACTGCTTCCACCCAGAAGCCCCACTGGCATGTTACAGAGCACCCAGACTGACTACCACCTTGCCTGAGGTCCCAACCAGCCAACACCCCATGCAGAACTCCTCATGCCTCCACAGTCTGCAGCCACCCTGAGAGCCCAAACACTGTGGCAGTCCACCAGACTTGAGAAAAGGGGTAGGCTGCCACCACTACACCTTAAATGATCCAGGCTGACACTTCTGGAACATGCCCCAGATCCCCTCTGAGATAGCAGGCCTGACCACAGACAACACACACAGATCTCAGGCTGCACTCATCCATGGGTGAGAGATTTTCTGGAACAGGACTTCATTGATGCTTACCCATACCAAGGTACCAAGGTGCCAGAGATCAGGTGGTGGGCTTCCTCTCTTCTCTTCTGGGCTCTGGCTCCAATGAAACAACACCAAGAGAACCCCAAACTAGTGCTCCATAACCACTTCCCCAACTGAATCTTTGTGGCCTGATCCACCACACTCTTCTGGGTCTTGAGGGAGGAAGACCAGGGTGGTGGACAGTCCACCCTGCCCCTGCCACAGCCCTCACAGCTGAGAGTCTGCAAGCCAAACCCCTGACTCTCTCTCTCTCTCTCTCTCTCTCCATTTCTTAGCACCAAAACCTTTACATTTATACCCTAAAGCAAGGGGAACCCCTGCTGAAGGGAGGCATGCTCTACATCCAGACCTATAGGCACCAATGCTGCTGTGAATTAGCTGGGTACATCCTGCAGGCAGATCTGGGTTTGATTCCCACAACCTCTACACATACTGTGTGACTCTGAGCAAGTCATTTAACCTCACTGCTGCTCCTGGGTTGGCCCGGAAAACAGGCATCTGTGCCTAGTGGGTCTTACCTGGTCAACAAAGAATAAAATAAAAAAATAAAATAAAACTAAAAAATTAACTAGTAAGCTCCTGAAGGGGTGCTTACATATACACTTATGTCTCTAGTTCACTAACAATAACCATTAATTTGCCAGTGCAGGGGAGAAAGAAGAGGGGGTTTGTTAAGAGATGGGAGAGGGGATTTGAAATCTTAAAGTATTGGGAGATGGGATGTAGTTGGAATTAGAGAACAGCAGGTGGTAGGAAGAATGTCACGCTAGTTTGGAGTTTAAAAAAACAACTGTTTGAGACAACCTATGACAGCTAAACCTCAATTTTTTCCTAGTCCTAAAATGAGACTTTTAACCCTCATAATGCTTAACTCTGTAAACAGCCAAGGTCCAGCTGGATACTGCCAGCAAGTGGGGAGGGGACATTACAACAACATACAACATACATGGGTGGTCAGTCCATGTAAGTTGCACAAATATATAAACACTGAATCAATTACAGATAACAGGACCCACACGGATACCCACCAGGCAGACCCTATAGTGATCCCAGCAGGCCCTTCCACAATGCCATTGTCTACTTCAGGAACTACAATCAAGCATAAAATGACTCAGCCTGCACTTTCCCTTAACCTTTTTTGCCATCAGACCTATACTGAATATTGTAAATTACGTATGTTAATTGTTGTTTTGACTCAGGTGTACCCTGTCTGACCAACCTTAATCTCCAAATCACTTCATTTGTAGTTGTATTAAAAAACGTATGCTAATGTAACTTATTTTTTTTGTAACTTAATCTTTATTCAGCATATTTCAGCACATATAGTACAAATTTGTGCAGGAGAGTATGGTAGTTGCAGATATCACTGGAAAATAAAATATTTAGTGGTTAGCCCAAAGCAACCTACTGTAAGTGACTCAAATCAACAATGATGTCAATGAAAACAACATAATACCATAAAACTAACCCTTGGCATGGCTTCTCCAGGGAGAACCAAAGTTCATCACAGAGTTCAAGAAATATAGTTCTTGGTGCGACAGGTAACCTGAAAACAGACATCAAACTTAAGGCCATGGATTCTCTGATGTGATCAGGTAAACAACTCAGTCTGTTCATCAGCTCTGTGAGTTTGATGCCTATGAGGTTGCCCCTCTTGATGCTCAGAACAGAAAGTGTCCCGGGCCAGGTTTCCAAAAGTCCATACATGTTCCCCTGTGGAAATTAATATGTGCAGTAATTCTTTCCATTCCTCTGACCCCCTGAGCTCTTTTAACACAGGAAGAGAACTGCTGCTAAAAAACTTCAGTTACTTGATAAAGGATGATAATCTTGGGGGCCAGTGTCCACATGATAATAATAGGCCCCTTTTCTGTTTATTTTTATGAATACTCCAGGGGATTCCCCAGACTAGAAACTGACACGAGCATGGTATATCTACCCAGAGAACCCTCTGCATAATCTGATGCACCCCTTGCCAATAGGATTGCAGTTTTGGACAAGCCCAGAAAATATGGCTGTGGGTGCCGACTGACCTACAATGTCTTCAACATGTGTCTGTTTCAGTGGTGCCATAATGTTTTGTAACTGCGGGTGTTCTAAAGAAGTGGACAGTCCACAGAAATGTGTAACACAATTGTGAAGATGAGACCTTTAATCCCCTCTGTAACCTGTTTTCCCAGTATTTTAAAGTGAATGGGGTCCCTTTCTCCTGTGCCCTCTGTAGTCAGACTGTCATCAAATGATGAGCGGCCATGATGCCAAGTATTTTATGTAAGTCAGATACATACCTGAGCCTGTATTTCACAATCACCCCAATAAAAAAAAAGTTTTCTAACTTAGTCTAGTCTTGTGTCAACTTTTGTAAATTATTTCCTGTTATTATAAATTGTTGAGTCTGTTAATACCTAAAAAAATTCCCTTGTTATAAATCATACTTCTGTTTGAGCTTTTGAACTATCACCACCTGTCCCCGTTTGATACACTGTCTAAACATGATAAGACTACCACCATTCCATTGCAGGTTTCCTCAATAATTCTGGATGGGGGAGAATTAATCACACTGTAGTGTCAAGGTTGGGGGGTCTAGTTCTGATGGTGTATTAGTGAGTTTACACAGTTGTTTCAGCACTACCAGAGAATGTTTCACCAGACATTTCTGACCTTGCCTTAGGTTTCCTGTCCCAGCAACTGTGGCAGTATGGTAAGTAATGGCCACATGGCATCCAGTTCACTTACATAAGATGCCAACTGGACTGTGTCCTCTGATTTACCCAAGTCATAATTGTTGCTCCCGGGGTCACCCAGTGGTATTTGTTTTAGAAAAGGAATTGGTAGCCCCCCTTGGTCACATGCAGGTGTTAGAAAATCCACCTGTTCACACTAGGCCACCCCCCCGCCACAGATAAATCTACAGATCCCCTTTTACTGTTTCCTCAAAAAAAATCTGGGATGTTGATTGACAAAGACTGAAATGAGAATAAGAACCTTGGAAGGAGTTTAATCTTAAAGGTATTAATTCTGCCTAGTAGAAACACTGGTAGTAGAGCCATAAAGAATAAAATATTCCGCATGCAGAATGCCTGTGGAATTACCATTCTGATTCTGCTGAATTTAATAGAACTGTTGTGAACATTTTGCAGAATTTTGCCAAATTTTAAATGTCAGTTATTTTTCCCTCATTTTAAAATCACACATCTCAATAACACCACATATAATATGCAGACAGTTAGCAACAGCATACGCAAGTGTACCAAATATCATAGTCCAGGAGCCAGGTACACTTATCTATGTGTCTAGTTCTGAAAGGTTTGATGACTGTTTCTTATTTAAAAAAGTGTGCAGAATCCAGATTTACAACTCTTATTTACTCAAAGTTGAATATTTTCTTTGAAAATGCATTTCTTCGATGAAAAAATGAACTGTCGGGTGACAGTTGGGTATGTTTTAATTAATGGTTCCTTCTTTCATTTCAATTCTGTAAGCTTTAATTGAAATATTACAGACATTGTAACAAACAGCAACATATGTATCAGAGGCTTAATATTAAGGTTATTATTTATTTTATTCTATATTTAAGTTGAAACAATCAATGTTTTATGACATTTTATGAGCCTAAGTACAACAATCAGTATTCTTGTTCACTGTCATTATCTGACATGTTAAGCAAATCTGTCTCATCAATAGCAACATCACAGTCACTGTCATCATCTTCATTTTGATTATTGTCATGTTCATTCAATTGTTCACTTGAGACTGGTGGTACAACTTCACATGCGAACCACATTGACTTGCATTCATCATCGTCATAGGTCCAGCCATTGTCCTCTGGCTTCAGTAGTGTCATTTCCGATTTGTCTGTATTTTTCCATAACAATGAAATGTAATTTGCACAGCAGATGTGTTGTGTCAGAGTTGATTTGTATGGTGGCAGTGAGCTATCGTCTGATCCTTTGATCTTTTCTAAGGGTGCGTTTTGTCACTCAGTCGATACTTGACAATGAACATACTGTAGAGGGCTGTGTTGACACTCTTTACTTTCTGCCCATACAAAGTACACACAAAGCTCTCAATTCTATCCTCAGTTTCTTTAGACTAGTGTGGACAGCCCAGTTTTCCAAATGCCTTTGTGTATTGTCTATTCTTTTCCATAATTGTTAGACGTCACACCTTCCCCTTGCCTTTGAACGTGGGTGAATAGTCGTACCCTGTCAGTGCATGGAGACCTGGAAGAACTGTACACACGGGTCTGCCTAACTCTGCTGACAAGTGGGATACATCTATGAATTTCCTTGTGTTATTCCCTGAATGGCCAACATCCATGTGCAATTTGAGATTATTGTTTAGACTTCTATGACACAGCAGAATGGCCAGAATACAAGTATCATCTGCCCTGACCACTATATGCACATCTTCACCCTCATTTTGATTGCAAATTTAGTGTATGTGTTGCATGATTCTTGTGTCTGCTTTATGTGCTTGCTTTGTAGGGTCTTGCACTCTAGTCTGAGCACAGGTCCAACTTCCACTTTGTATGAGTAACAAGTTTCTCCTACTGCATACATGAGCTTTTTATCACCTAGAACTTCACAGAACACATCAGAATTCCATGCTGTAGCTAGAACTCCTAGGAGTGCCATCTTAAATGAAGATGAAGACAGGGATCCAGCAAAGTCTCTTGGTCGGCTTTGTTCAGGACCAGTTATGAGATAGGAGAGTGACGCAATGCTATGCTTTCCTCTCTTCTCTTGTTCAAGACCTTTGATCAATGGTGACTTGTAAGAGTCATTGACAGGGTGGACTTCATTTGCAGAAGTACAGCAAACAAGAGACAGGATTGTTTTTGCCACATCATGGAATGTTGGTGGCAGGTTTATAAGATTTCTGATCGAGATCATGGCATCAACAACAGTGGAATTTATAGCATTGGGGTGGCTACTTTGGACTCTGGTCTCCAGTTTCTGCAGCAGTGTTGACTTCATTGTTGTGTTCATTGATCCATCAATGTTTCCTAAGGAGAGGGGAACTGGGGTTAGCGGGTAGGCAAATAGCAACATAAGTTCAGCTGTTGAAGTCGCAAATAGATATAGCAAGCATCCAAAGAGGTCTCGAGTTCCTTTCAACTAAACAATTTTCTTGTCTTTGTTCCTAATCTTCACCTTCATTGTAGCATGTGTAAAGTTCTTCAACTTGTATCTTTTGATCAGTTCCTCGAACTTACTGCATTTGGTAATGCATTCATCTCTAAACATATGATACATCCGAGTACCTATCTCAGTAACCTGTAACACTTTGTTTGCTACCTCTTGTGATACTACTTTTTTCCATTACCTATTGAATAAAGATTGTTGTCCTAAAACACATCATAGAATGGATTCATGGAGGAGTCTATTGTGTTCAAAAGCTTGTTTAGATCCTTTGAATCTCGTTTAACTCTAAAACTCTTCAGCTGTTGGCTGGCTTCTTCATGGCTGACAAGACCAACATTTTCCATAAAACGTCCAACAATTTTACTCTGAGCTGACTGGAGCTGACTGCAGATTGTTCTACTTTGTGTTGATTTTCTGTTTCAAAGAAATCCCATTTAGTCTTGATGCAGTATCAACATTAATTGTCTGTTCCATGGTCAAGTCTATGTCATTTCTGCTAAACCCTCTCTTTGATCTTGAAATGGTTAATGCTCCTTTCTAAAAATGTTTTCCTTAGTTCAAGGTGGGTTTCATCCATGTTTAGCAAATTCATCAGGTACAAGGTCATCCACTTGACATAGTTGTGATACCCAGTTGCAAAGTAAAGAGGTATCATCTTCTTCAAGCTATATCCAAAGAGTGGCATGACATTTGTCCTGATAGAATAGCAGAAGAGCTGATACAACTCTACCAAACTGCAGTAGTGCAGCCAAAATTGGACATTTATGCCATGCTTACAACTCTACCAAACTGCAGTAGTGTAGCCAAAAATGGGCAGTTATGCCATTCTTACGACAGTGTGTGGAATCTGATAATATTTCATATGCTTCCATGAATATCTTGAACACAGCTATATTATCTAGGTCCACCACTGAGGAAGGCAATGGGTCATTAAGTAGATGCTGCAGATGCTTAGAGGTTGGAAAGTCTGACAAACCTTTATATTGTATAAAGCACTGCAAATGTTTAATTCTGAATGTTGCTGATAGCATTGGGTGAAGCCTCTTTGCCTGATTGGAAAATGTTCCTTGAAGGAGTCCATTCAGGGGTCCCAATGCCAATACACCACATTTAACAAAGAATGTGGTCTCCACAGAACCATTCAGGAGGTATTCAAGACCTTTGAAATATGTAATTTTATTTTTTTTGCAATTTAATATACTTTATTATATTTTAGGAATACAGAACAAAAACCAACCAATATGTATACAATTATCATTCCAACAGGTGGTTAATTTGGAAGTGCAATATCCTTACAAAATAATAAAATGGAAAGAAACAGGAAAACAAGTAATTAATAAAATTAAATTAATAATACCCCTTCCTTCTCTCTCTGTCTAACTCTAGCTGCCCCCTCCCTAATCCCCCCATCCAGTGCATCACCTAGTGGTGCTGTACTCAAAGGTTGACTCTAAGTAAAGGTCAAAGCCATAAATAGAATACAACAAACAAGTCTCATTTGTTTTGCCTGAGGCAGGTGCTAAAGCCTACATATCATAGTGTAAGGGAGTCTTCTAGGAGTTCATACTTGTTGGAGTTGGGTATAGAATAGGGACCAGCATTTCTGGAATTTTAACCAGGTTCCTGTAGCTCATGCTATGGTTCTTTCTGCTACTAGGGCTGTTAAGATTTCCTGATACCATTCCAAAAAAAAAAAAAAGAGCACCAGGAATCTTTTCAGTAATGCAAGGTTAGTAGCTTGGTGACTGATGCAACTAGAGCCATATAATACCTATGGTGGGATACAGGAATTTTTGAGTAGTCCCCTAGCAGACATACTTCAGGTGCAAAATACATCACAAGGGGGAGAATACCCTGCAATTTGGTTTTAACAACTTGTCATAGCCCTTTAGCACTAGTGCAGGTCCATAGCTTGTGAAATCATGAACCAACCTCAGCTTCACATGTATCGCAATTTGGTGATGGCATTTTGCCCATCCTAAATAGTTTGACTAGATGACAGTATAGGTTATACAAGATGTTATACTGGAGAAGACAAAATCTATCCTGTTTAAGGTAGCATGTCTAATTTTTCCAAATTCGCTGTCAGAACTGCAGGGGTTTATCTATCTTTAATTCAGATTTCCAATAAAATGCTGCAGGGGAACAGTCTTTTGGAGTTGAAGGGTTAATTCATTATACATGCCTGTAAGCAGTTTAGGCCACTGGGCTAGTGTTGATAGGTCCTGAAACCATATCCCTGCCCAAGAGGACCATGGGCAGGGCCTAGATGTTTGGCAACTGAGGATCTTACTTGGATTCATTTAAAGAGTTCTTTTGAGGAGAGGTTAAAATTAGCTTGAAGCCTAGCTGGAGATAGGAATGCTGAGTCCCAGACTAGGTTTCAGACAACCGTCTCTGTCGGCAATGAACAGAAAGAATTTGCAATTGGTTTGCCAACTATTCTAATGTTTGGATTGCATAATAATGGCTGCTTAAGATCTGTACTTGATATAACCCAAACCTACAACAAAGCTGCACATGCACATGCAAATCCCAGCACAGTGGTATATCCTTAAAATCTTTAGGAGACAGGTTTGAGTGAGGTATTACTGCCAAGAAATTTAGTGCTTCTGAAATAGTATCTGCTCGATTTTCTGCCAACCAAGTAGGAATTTGAGTTTGAACCAGGGTGGAATCCTTTTAGAAATTTAGAGCTGTAGAATGATAGACAGTATACAGTAAGTAAAAATCCGGGAGTTGCAATCCTCCCATCTGCTTAGATCTCATCAACTTTGCATATGCTCTTCTCGGAGGCTTCCCCAACCATAAAAATTTGGAGCATAGTGAATGTAGCCTTGTAAACGATTTTTTGGGGAGTGGCAAGTTAAGCATGGAAAGAGGATATAGGAGATGGGGAAGGACCATCATCTTGACTATCTTTGCTCTCCCCCACAAAGAGAAAGGCATATTTTGCCATCAGTGAAGGTCCTCCATCAGGGTCTTAATAAAAGGACCCAGATTAAGAACTTTTAACTTTGAGAGATTGTGAGTTATCTTAATACCTAAGTAGTTTAGGGCATTAGATTCCTACTGTAGTCCCATTTCCTTAACTTGCTTTTTGAGTACAATATAGTGAAAGAGCATAGACCCCCATTTTATTCTTGTTTAGTCTATGATCAGAAAAGGAACCAGATTGACAAATAATGTCAAGGGCTTCCATCAGGGAGGAGTGCCAGTTTTCTATATGCACTAATAAGTCATCTGCGAAAGCAGGGATCTTAAATTGTTGGTTGGCTATCGAAATTCCCCTTGTTCTTTCAACCATAGTTAATCTATGTATCAAGGGTTCTTTGTAAAGATTGAAGAGGTATGGGGATAAGGGACAGCCTTGACTCGTGCCACTAGCTAGCCAAAATAGTTCAGACTACTCATTATTGCATGATATCCTAGCTGACCGGAACTGGAATAACACCTGAACTTTCTGGATGAAGTCAGTCAGAAGACCACACTCTTTTAAGACCTGAAATAAATATGGCCACAACACTCTATTGAAGGCTTTATCTGTGTCTAGGGATACCAGAGCAGCTTCTTTCTCTGTATCCCCAGACACAGAGATTAAGTAGAAAAGTTGCCTAAAGTGGTCACTAGCATTCCTTCCTGCAATAAATCCAACTTGTTCAGGACCCATTAAACTATGCCATACAGCAGCTAATTGGGTAGACAGGATTGTTGCATAGATTTTAAAATCATTATTTATAAGTGAGATCGGATGGTTATTTTCTGGTTTCATTGGGTCTTTACCCAGTTTAGGAATCAGGAAAATGTGGGCCTCAAAACGTGATTTCTCCTTTATAGGGGATACTGCCCAATAGTTAAATAAAGAAGTTAGTGGAGCTAGTAGCAAACTGTACATTTTATAAAATAAAGCTGTATAACTGTCCAGTTCAGGGGACTTGTCTAAGGGTAGGGATGTTATGGCCTGACCTACTTCCTGCTCCGTATGGGGTTAGCTAGCTGTTCATGGAGGTGGGGCTGTATTGTAGGCATATTGGCTTTTTGTAAAAATAGGGTCATTTAGGAATCCTCTAGCACCCCTGAGTTGTGGGAGAATAATGAGCTTGGTAATATTGCTGGAATATCTCCAATATGTCTTTGGGAGATTGTTAACTTGTCTTGACTATGGATGCACCAGAGTGGAATCCCACCTAGAAGAGTGCTGCTGCTTTAGTCGCATTGCTAAACACTTACCAGCTTTTTACCTTGACCCAGGTAGGTAGCTTTCAACTGAGAAGTAGCTTTATCTACTTTATCCAGTCAGTAGTTGGAGTATTGAGTGGGAAGCTTTGCTAGGTTGAAGCACTCCTCCTGTGGTAAAGAAGGGGAGAGAGATTGCTCTATGGAACACATGTTCCTAAGCCAGGTGTCCACCTGGGTTTGGGCTGTTCTTTTTTTGTAGCTGCTAACCCAAATTAATTCTCCTGTTCATGTAACTTTCAATGCTTCCCAAAGGGTGTCTATAGCTACAATGGAATTCCATTTTGTCTGTATGGTTTGCTGCATATACCCTTGAATCGATCTGCTAAGGTTGCCTCTTTCAGTAGTAGATTATTTAGCCACCAAATACGTGGACGGACATTTATGTGGGGGAGGACTATTATTATTTGGACAGGGGCGTGGTCAGAGACCACTCTAGAATGTATAGTGCAGCCAAGCAAATTTGGTAACAGTTGCTTACTAATGATAAAGTAATCTAACCAGGAAAAGCTTCTGTGTGGATTAGAATAAAAGGTGTAATCTGTGTTTTTTGGATTTGGCATCCTCCAGGCATCTACCAAACCTAGGGTGTCTACCAAGTCTCTCAGGGCTCTTTGAGCAGGTGACAGACTGGTCAATGTCCTGTATGATCTATCTATATTATTAGTAAAAACGAAATTAAAATCACCTCCCAACAAACAGGGTAAGTGAAAGAGCAGTGCCAGGGTCACTGATAACTTAATAAAAAAGGATGGGGAATCAACATTAGGGCCATAAATGGTACCCACAACTATTTCAGTACTACCCAATGGTCCTCTGAGAATCAAACATGTTCTCTCAGGATCTTTAATCTCCTCTTTGCACTGAAAAGGAAGACATTCTGCCATTAAAATGGCTACCCCACCTTTCCTGGTGCTTTTCCCCACCCCAAAAACTTAACCCACCCACAACTTCTTAAATGATGAGGCCTGAGACTCAGGGAGATGGGTTTCTTGTAGCAGCACTATCTGTGGGGTGAATTGGTTCAGGTGTCTCAGAACCATATATTTTTTCCAGTTATCTCTGCCTCTTTAGATAATCCAGGTAATGCACCTGATTCCCTGATTCATAGCAATAATAGGGTGATGTTATTTTAACCCACTTTGACCTTATAGGTGATGCTCCATACCCACTCAAATATCCTACCCTCCCTCTACATTCTGTACCCCCAATCACAAACAATTCTCAACTAAGCAATAATATAACATCTCAAATTAAATGAAGTACATCTACTAATCTCCAGATCTGAAGCCCTCTCCTTATACACCAGTCCATATGCACACCATGCAGGCTCCATGATAGTGGTAATCAGATAATGTTCAGCATACAAGAATCACAGAACTTCTTAATAGGATTAAATAACATCCCTCCTTTGCAGTGATTGTAGGTAACCATGGCAGGATCAACAATTTTGACTGAAAACATAAAGAACATCTAAGCATGAACTTTTCCAATGTTGTTAGCTCATAGTGCAGCCCTGCAAATGCAGCTAATAACTGAGCTAGCCTCATTACCTAGCTACAAAACCGGTTACCATAATTTGTAATCAATGGGGAGATACCCCCATATATGGAGCATGAGCCCACTATATAGGGCTAGTTGAGTTAAACTTGGTGTAACAGCATGCAAGGCTTTTCTCTTATGTTGTCTACTATGCCATGCATTATGTTCTGCATTCCCTAAGATTTTTAACAGATAAAATTAACTTATAGCCCTTTTACATTGAGAAAAAAAGAAAAGTGAGTCAAGAATGTGGTCTCAACCAAATCAAAAGGGCACTCCTATATTTCAAGTGATATCCTCCAGTCTGTTGCTAATAGTTCAGAATCTGAAATCATGTCCAAAATCTTCTGGGAAAAGAAGAGACAGCAGAAAAATAGTCCAATGTGCTCCCCAGGCAACTGGGTTTGCACACCATCAACTATGAGGTCTAAGCTTGCAGCTGTTCTTGATACATAAATAGCTAAACAGGGATATAAACTACGTACTAAAAATGACCCTCTTTATAAAGATAGCATTGCCAGAACGTTCCAATACAGGATCTTAATAGGTGTTGCTCGACAGTAATCATCTATCCCCGGTAAAGTAATGATCCTGAAGCTCCTCAGAAGTGCGAGAGTTCGAGCAGAACAGCTTTGAAGAGCTGGGGATGTCATAATAGCGCTCAACCATCACAGGGCATTGTGCATTTATTTATAAATCAGCTTAATGTTATTAAGCAACAAGCAGACTAGTAATGTTCAAAATATCCCAAACTGCACAAACTTCAAACTTGTCAAAACAATCTATGTCCTCAAGGAATCTGAGGCGGTCGTTGCAAAAGTGAACCAAATTCAAGCACAACTGTAGAAACTAGAAAAAAAACCTAGGCCAAACATTTCCACAACATTGAAGTTCAAGACTCCACATAAGACAGTAAGTTCAAAATATACTCAAGCTTTTTATGATATGCCAGGTTAGGCCATATAGTAGATTAAAAGTGTTTCAGGTTTTGAACAGGTAGGGGAGTTGCTTAATGAGATCTCTCTGGGCTGATTTGGCATTTTTGTATTTTACTGTACTGTTCTGTAAATGCACCTCTAGCTTGGCTGGATGTAATGCCTGTGCTTGATTCATGCTGCCCATTGTTTCGAAGAATAGGCCAGTAGCCCTGCCGCATTTGGCTGACTTTGAATGTGTGGTCAAGGACCAGTGTCAGTGCTTTCCCTTCCCATTGCACAGCATCCAGTTGGCAAACCTTCCGAAGAATGTGGTCTCTGTCCAGGTAATTGAGTAATTGAAAAATTATTGGCCTAGGAGGTTCCAATGGGGAAGGTTTTACCTTTGATGTATCTGTGCCCCTTTCTATGATGTATGCTGGACCATTAGGACTCTGCCCTGCCACCATTTTACAAAACATTTGTAGAAATTCTACAGTGTTCTGGCCCTCCTGGCCCTCTGGCAAACCAAACAGCACCAGATTGTTTCTCTGATTATGATCTCCTAGGTCATCTAGCATGTCCTCTAGTTTCCCCAATCTGCAGTTTAGTGCAGCAATAACTGGTTCCATTTGTGTCTGTTTATCCTCTATTGAGGATATTCTAACTTCTGTATCACCCACCTTTTGGGCTATTTCTTTCACTGCATGTTTCAGCTCTTTAAGGTCTTTGAATATTGTGAAGACTGCTGTTTTAATGGTGGTGAGTTCCAGGGCTATATGCGTAATTGTCTCCACATCCTAGCTGGAGCCCGGGGCCTGCGCTTGTGAGCTATTTTGCTGGGGCCTCTTCACATCTAGGGAAAGCAGTGGATCCCACATCTGGCTCCTCCATCATGGATGAATTGTTAAAAACTCTCTGCTCAATTTCTGTTCAGGAGGCTTCCAGCATCATCTTGTTCTTGTTATAAACTTAGGTAAGCAACTGGGAAAGGCGATCAATTGAAGTAGTTAGTTGTACCGTTGACATGGAGCGCTAAAGAGTTAGTCTACACCGAAGCCTGCATCACGTGAGTCACTCAAAATATGCTAATTTTACATGGAATGGTCCAAAACATATGAAAGTTTGTCATATTCCAGGGACTTTGTGTACTGAACTTGCAGCACAGGTTTTTCTATTGCCAAGTCATACGTAATAGGCATATAGTCCTCCTGGCATTCATCCACAATCTTGATAGCAGTATTCATTGTGTCTTGCACTGCATCACGTCTTGTAGGAGGCTTTCCTATAGGGTCCATGTATGATATGATCTGCTGTGGTAGGTTATCTACAGAAACAAGGGCATTCCATCCATGCCACACTGGAGTTGCATCTACACTTGAACAAGACATCATTTGGCAATGTCCCTTCTCTTAGCTTGGATGAGGTTTTTTGATTCAGAGCTTTCTGTCACCTCATATTGATACTGCCTTATTGTTGGTTTTCCAGATGTGCTATATATGGTTGAATGACTTTCTCACCAATCTCTAGTGCTCTTTCCTCTGAGACTTTTGAATGCTCCTGGAGTCGGTGTCTTGTTCCTGATGTGCCACTGGCTACCATATATGTTTCATTGCACTTAGCAAATAGTCTTCATCAAAATATTTGGCCTTTGTCTTTGATATTCTGCATAATTTGCTCTTTGATGTTTAAGATGGTTGAATCAAAGCAGACATGCTACGAGCCAAGGCTTAGTGGAGTGGTGCTGAAACAAAGGGTAGCCAACCCAAACAGACAATAAACCAAAAATAGTTCAGCACACTTCAGCCTGTGAAGAGATGAATCCAGGTCCAGACACGGTAATAAGCAGAAAAAAGATTTATTGCATTCCATAGAACAAAAGGACCAGCAGGCAAACAAAACAAAACAAAGTGCTTCAATCAATCAATCAATTAATCATCTTTATTTTTAAAGCGCCTTTCAAAACCAAGGCACTGTACAAAGAGATCATACATACATATAAATTTTAAAATCAGACATAAATTACTCATCCATAACTAGGATATGCTAAACTAAATAAATATGTCTCCAGCTCCATTTTAAATCTGTCAATGGTTGGACATTCTCTTAACCAACGAGGTAGAGAATTCTGCAGGGTTGGTGCTGAAAAAGCAAAAGCATGAGATCCGGATGTTTTTAATCGAACCCTGGGAATCTCTAGCAATCCCTCACTGGTGGAGCAGAGAGGATGGAGGGGGCAATAGGGTACCAAGAGATCTTTCAGGTAGCCAGATCCCTGATCATGTAGGTCTTTAAAGGTTAGTAAACCAACCTTATAGGTGATCCGCCACCTTACAGGCAGCCAGTGCAGTTCGAGGAGCACAGGTGTAATATGGCTGGATCTGGAAGTCCCAGTAAAAAGCCTGGCTGCCACATTCTGCACCAGCTGCAGGCAGCGAATATCAACCCCAGATAGCCCTAGGTGGAGGAATTGCAGTAATCAAGACGGTAAGTGATAAAGACATGGACCAATGTTGGTGGATCACCTGGTGGGATGAGGTGTTTCACCCAGGCGATATTCCTCAGATGATAAAGAGGATTTGACTACAGCTGACACCTGAGATTTTAAGTCAGGCCATCATCAAAATAACGCAGGTTTCGTGACCGATCAGAGGTGGTGATATACACACCGAGCAGTAAGCCCGATGGTTGTCCAGCCCTCAAACCCACCACCAGATGACCTGGGTCCACTACCAACACTCGGTCTTATCCAGATTCAGTCTCAGCCATCTAGAACTCATCCATAATCTGATTTCAGCAAGACAATTATTAAGCATGGAGAGAGCATCATCTTGCCCGGGTGGAAAAGACAAATACAGCTGAGTATCATCTGCATAGCAGTAAAAACCCAGACTGTATTGACTGATGATATCTCCCAATGGCAGCATTTACACTGCAAACAACATGGGTGCTAGAATGGAACCCTGTGGAACCCCACAAGGCAAGGAATGAGCGCCAGAGGAATAAAATTAAAGTGGTAACTCTCTGAGACCTGTCTGTGAGGTAAGACTGAACCATTTGAGGACTGTTCCAGACAGCCCACAATAAATCTGCTGGTGCTCCAACAGCACACCATGGTCTACAGTGTCAAATGCCACAGAGAGATTGAGAAGGACCAGAATGGTACATAAAAACATAGAATTTGACAGCAGATAAGGACCACTTGGCCCACCCGGTCTGCCCATTTCCCTACCTACTGGATAAGCTGCAGATCCTAGTTAACCAGCAGCCTACTTCTTCCTACCCCCACGTGCCTTTCAATCTCTAGCCATTAGGAGATCATTTAACACCCAGACAAGGGCAGTCTCCATGCTATGCTTCTTCCTAAAGCCATGTTTGGACAGTATCATAGACATTGTGAGTTGTAAGATGATCATCCAATTGTAACGCAACTGCCTTTTCAATAACCTTACCAACAAAAGGCAGGTTAGAGATAGGCCGGTAGTTAGCTAGACAATCTGGATCCAAGGAGGGTTTTTTAAGGAGTGGTCAAACTATCATTCCTTGAGGGGTCAGAAAGACCCCTCCAAGGATTTCCAGACAATGTCAGCAAGGATCGGGCAGATGACTTCACACATCCTACTAAAAGGGGTATAGGACCCTGTTCCAAACTACAACTGGTTGGTCGCAATGTTTGGATGATCTTCACAATGTAAGTAAATCCAGCCTGCAAAATTTGACCAGACAGACCAGGTGCCTAACACTTCCTGTCGGCCACCTAATCCCTCAGAGGAGAGGTCAGACCGATGCCAGACCTGATGCTGGCAACCTTATCTGCAAAAATCAAGCAAACTCCTCGCATCTTAGCTGAGAAAAGCTTTCTGGGCTGGAGACAGATTGGATTGCATAATCTGTCAATAGTCTGGAAAAGCTGAGTTGAGTCAATTCTGTGCAGCAGAAATCTCCTGGACAGGAATTCTGCCTTCTACGGGTGATTTCTGATTGATAGCCATCATAATGTGCCATCAACCTAAGCCTGTCAGCATCACTGCCAGACTTCCGCCAGATTCTCTCCAACTTTCAGCCAACTCTCCTTAATTCCCTTAAGGAGCCATCAAACCAAGGGCTCCTTGAATGGAGGGTGAGAGGCCAAACATGAACAGGAGCAATCTTGTCCAGAGCATCTCCCACAGTCTTATTATAGGCTAACACGAGATCATCTGGACTCATGCAATCACCAGACAAGCTCAATAGATCCAGTACCACCATTAGGTCACTGGGATTAACACCCCTTAAAGGGCAGTACTGAACCATCTCTGTAGGAGCAGACTTATTAGGGTGAGCCCTGAAACTGAACCTTATGGTGTGATAATGAGACCATCTGACTGGTTCTACCCTAAAATCAGCAATCTCCATAAGACAGAAGAAGATCAGATCCAATGAATGACCCTTTATGTGGGTTGAGGAGGTAACTACCTGTGTTAGGCCCAGTGACGCCATCAACTGGAGGAGATTTTGCCCAAATGCAAAAGAGTTCATTGTCGACCAGGCATAGCAGTCCCCAATTATCAATCTATGGGACCGCAGCACCATGTTGATGATGAAGTCTGCTATCTCCTGCAGGAATTCTCCACCATCTCCTGGTGGACAGTAGATGAGAAGAATTCCACAACCTACACCCTCACCCAGGATATATTCAAAGGATCTGGTACTTCCCAATGGCACATCCACAAGGCCCAGCTCAGTCTTAAACATAATGGCTACACCCCCGCCTCTACGATCCAACTTTGGATGATGTATCACTGAGAACCCGGCTTGTGTTGCCGAAGACAATATAGGGCCTGGATTTTCATCCAGCCAGGTCTCGATGATGCAAGCCAGATCAGTTGACCCAACAAGATCAGCTATAATAGCTGTCTTGTTTTTAATGGATCTGGCATTGCATAACACTGCCAAGGTTGGATGAGCTGTCTGGGAAGACCTTGGCTCCTGCCTACTAAAATCAGAACCCTTGGGTATGGGGACAAGACAAGAGTACCCTCTATCTTGGCCCCATTTTGCCCCAGGACATCTCCTGGACCCTACCACCCTCAATCTGCCCACCCCTCCAGTCCCCCACTTGGCTCAGCTCTCCACCTTCTTTTGCATTTCCTCAATATGCTCAAAGCACGACACCTAAAATAGGTGTCAGATGATAATGGTGGACATTCGAAGGGACACAATTCCCTGAGTCTGGTGGGGGAATAATGCTCAACCAGCGTCTTTCCGATGAGACATTAAACCGAGATCCCATCTGCCTGGATTGGTGGTAGTTCAGGTGGATGTTAAAGATCCCATGGCACTTATCAAAAAGAGTAGGGGTAATTCTTTATTATAATAAGGCAAGATACAAAATACATAAGAAAGATAAGGGAATATACAATATGAACAAAAATACACAGAAGACAAAAGGTAAGCAACTAAGTAAAATGAGAGGGAAGAAAGAAACAATTAATCAACACGAAATCCAATCACAAAAATAAGGAGGAACATAAATATCAACTGCAACAAAATTAATATTCTTATTTAAACTTAATAATATGTGAAAACCCTTTCCACCATTTCTTAACATGCTCAGTGTTATACATTTGCATATCTTTGATATAAACCTTTTGCAATTCAGTAATAATGTACTGACAGCACCCTTCCATAGTGGATTTATTTTGGTATAATACCCATTGACAACGAATTTGTCATAAACAAAACCATAAACATGCGATAAACACCCTCAACGTATTCTTTCTTAAGTATGTAACTGTAAAGGAAATATTCCAATAACTAACAAATCATAAACTGGATTTGACAACCAATCCATTGACCATTTTCTGCTAAATATTGCCATAATTTCAGTAGAAAATGAACAATACAGAAAAAATGTTCCATAGTCTCCTCTTGATTATTGCATTATAAATATGGACAATTTCTCTCTTCTTTCGCTATATATTTTGCTGTACCCCTAACATTCAATTGGCCATACATTATGAGCCACTGAACTTCCCACATATGAGATGGTAAATGAGGGTTGTTCAACTGATCCAATATATTATGATTTAGAATGGAAGGACAATTTTTGAAACCAGGTGTTACAGGGTGAACCAGAGACATGACCAACTTATACAGTTTGTGAGAAGAGCTATTGCAAATTTGAGATTTAGTCAGTTGCCATTTATAAAGTTTCTGAGCTGCAGGCCTACAAAAAATAGGAAGTGTGAATTTACAATGTAATTTTGGAGCACAATGCAGCCATGCCACAAAATAGTGCTCCAAAGTTCCCGAACCAGGCATCTTCATACTTAATAGGAGTTTTGAAACAATTTTGTAAAGAATGGGAAAAAAATAACGTGTGGCAAAATATTACCAGGTCAACCATCCCTGTTCCACCCATATGTTTATCCAAATAAGTGTAACATCTTTTAACTGGGTTTAGTCTGTTACCCCAAAAAAACTGAAAGCTCAGGCTGTATAGTCTTGTCTCTAAATGAAGAGGCAATGGGTAAAGTACTGCAATGTACTGTACACAAGGTAAAATAAATCGTTTGAATACCTGTACTTTCTTCAATTTCGTGAACCGAAATTGTTTCCATCGCACTACTTTACGTTCTACTGAGTTTAAAACCCTAGTCCAGTTGTCACCTGGAATATTTTGGGTGCCATAAATAACCCCCAAAATTGAAATGGGAGTTGAGGACATCGGAATAGACTTGTATACAACAGTCGCTTTGATGTAAACAACCCATAAATAATCCTGTGATTTATTAAAATTAATCTTAGCATTGGAGAAAACAGCATAATTCTGAAATACCTGGAAAAACTTCCCAATTGCTTCCTATGTTGAAAAAAGGCATATATCATCTGCATATGCTTGTATGGTCAAAAAGAGTCCGAATTGGGCATTTAAATCCTTCCCACTTAGGGATACTACGGATAGCTCTAACAAGAGGTTCCAAGGAACAAACATACAACAGTGAGCTCAAGGGACAGCCTTGTCGCACTCAGATTCCATAACCCACCTTCTCAATTCTGCCTTTAATAACAGGATGGATCTGTGCACCTGTATACAACTTTTCAGTAATGAAAGTAAGGTAGTGGAATTCCTAGAGATTCTAAGATCGCAAACAAGAAAAGGTGGCTAACCCTATCAAAAGCTTTTTATAGATCAAGGAAAGTAAAATTCCAGAACGCCCTGTCATGGTTAAATATTCAATCAAATCCTGTATCAAAAATAGAATGGTCTGTGTTTTCTATTAGATAAACTACAATGCTGACAGAAATAACAATATTTGCCACGTCTTAAGTCTATTGGTAGTAATGTGGCAAAATTTTATAATCGAATTTAGTAAGGTGATAGGTCTCCAATTGCCTATATCACCTTTATTTCCAGATTTAAAAATATAAATCTGCAAACCCACTGTAAACCAATTCGCAATTAGGTCCCCTGCAAGAAATGTATTAAAAACTAAAGTCAAACAAGTAACTAGTTCAGTGCAAAAGGTTTTATAAAATAAATTAGATAGACTTTCTAAACCCGGGGATATATTATCCTTAAGGTTAGTAATAATACCCTCAATTTCATGTATCAAAAAGGGATCTATCATATTCTCCATTACAGTGCTGTCAACACTACGGCCTTGTAAATGCTTTAAATAATCTTGTATTTGGAGAGAAGAAAAAAGAGATAGATGCTGAAGCTCCTGAAAATACTGTGCAATACAAGTACCCATATCACTGGTATCTTCTATTCTGCCTATATTAGAATCCAAATAGTCCAAATTAGAGGAATCCTTAATAGATTTACAGAGAACAAAAGGGTCTCCTATTACTGATTTTGTTATATGATTATTAAGCAATGCTTGAAGAGTTCTAGCCCGGTCATATTGGAACTGCCTCATTTGCAACTTAAGCATCTCAATTTGTGAGGAATAATCCCGCCTAGAAGTATTAGCTACTGAAAGTAGGGATTGTAGGTGAGCACGAAGTTTTAAATATTCAAAAAATTTTGAGTTCTTTTGATGGGTTCCATAAGATTTGAACAAGTTGATACAATCCTGTTTAGTCTCTTTCCACCATACTCCCAGGTCAGAATATAAAAAACTCACAGATAGTCTAGCTTGCAAAATAAGTTTGATAGAGTTTTTAACAAGTTGCTCCTGCAAGATGGAAATCTTTAGCTTCCATCTACATCCCCTGCAACAGTATTCAGAGCTAATATTCACTGACACTTGAAGCATCATGTGGTCAGAAAACTCCATTGGTATCCTTTTAAAATTAACAACTGACAGACTATTAGAGGTAAACAAATAATCGATACAAGATCTTTCGCGACCTTTGAAAAAGGTGTATCTAAGATTTTTGATTCCAAAGGTTACAAGTTGTAAGATCTGCTAACTTAATAATTGACTTTAAACAGTTCAAATCACAATAAACCTTTTTAGTAGCGGACGTTGGAAACCCAATACTACAGTTGAAATCACCGCCCCATAATATGGACAGAGTGGTAACTAAAAAGGGTTGAATCTTTTTCATACAGGAAATCCTGGATGTTTTTGTCTGTGGATTATAAATGTTAATAAATCGATAGCCTGTAGAATCCCACCGTCCATCAATAATCAAAACTCTTCCGGGAATTAAGTCTATAAGCTTATGTAACGCAAACTGATAAGAATTAAACAAAATCCCAATACCATCTGCTTTCTCCTCCCCAAAGGACCAATAAGAAGGTCCCCACAGCCAATCACATTTAAAAGAATGAATCTGATCCTTAGTAAACATCCAGGTTTCCTGCAGGAAACAGATAGAAATTTGTGCATCATGTATTAGATGAAAACTAGCTTTCCGTTTAGCACTATTTAAAATGCTATGTGTATTCAAGAAAGCCCAGAAAAAGCCCATGTGAATAATTAGCTTAATACACCCACACCTCATTTCTTTCTCAATTTCTTTTTCTTATCTTTATAATCTTCTCGTGGGGCCCCTATAACATCTTGTACCAATTTTTGGGAATCAGAGTCCCCCATATCCATCTCTGATTCACCCCATGAAGTAGAAAGGGCAGTATAGGGGTTCTGAGTTTCTAATGATTCAGGTGTTGGGATAGGAATCATTTTAGGTTTCTATTAGACCTCCTCAGAGGTAAAGGTGCCTGCTGGGTGGAAGGGACCATTGGCCTATCTACTTTATCCATATAGCAAACAGGTTTCAACAGTGCCGTAATCTGAGTGCTATCCTCTATCTTGAGAGTGTGGACGGGGGCAAAGGAAAATTCACTACAGCCATCAGGGGTGATTTACTGGCCCAGCAGGTGATGTGGTAGGATGCACATGAAGCATGTCACTTAACTTGCTATCTAAAGCTTCTTGTGCTTGCTGAATAAGCTGGTCAGTGCTCCCACAAGATGCCTTATTCTTCCATGCCCAAGGGCAGTCTTTAAATGAATGTTCAAATCCTTCACACGGGTCACATCTGGTGGGATTATTACATTGTATAATAACATGGCCACCTCTCCACAATTATCACATGTGAGACTATCACAAACACTGGAGGTGAGTTTTGGAGCCGCATTTGTAACAGGCTCTGGGTTGTCCACTATAAAACATACACCTTTGTCCCTACCTAAGAGGAAGGAATTTGGAATATGTTCAAATCCTTTCTCTGACTGACGTAATTTTACTTTATATTTCCATCCCCCCGTCCAAAATCTTTCTGAATCCAAAATTGGGTCTGGCTCACCTTGAATGTCACATTTCTGTGATAACCAGTAGGTAATGTCCTCAACGTGGACTCCTTCATTTCTAAATATAACCGTAACATATTCAATGGAAGATTGTGATAGAGGGACAACGAAAAAAGGAGTCCACGTTGGGGAAAACTTCACCTGATTATACCTTTCCCAAAATAAATCCAATAAAGTAGCTAAACGAAAATGAATGTCATAGTTATCTTCCCCCGAGATGTTGATGAAGGCAAAAACATCTCTGGGGGAAAACCGTAAAGATTCTTTAATTAAGACTTTTCCTACAAAATGTCGGTCAGGCCCATCCGCCAAACCCCCTTTATATTGAATGTGAACAGCATTATGTCTTGGAGCCGCCTCCCTCTTAGCCCGAGTAAACGATTCAGATAAAAGAGGTTTTTGAGCTAAATGGGTCTTATCAGTTTCAAGAGGTAAAACAGCAGTAGTGTTGTGAACACAATCTTCCTGAAAATCAAGTGTTTTTTATTAGAGTCATCATGAAGCGAACTTATGTCCACAGCCCCAGCTATCACAGTCTCCTTATATGATGTACCCGGTTTCCACCCTGGTGAATGGCTACTTAAGTCAAACGAAGAATCCCAAGCCAAGTCTGAAGTCCAAACGCCATTTGCCTGCCATTGCCATCCAGCTGCTAGCTAAGCACCCTGTGGAGACCAAGTCTGATCATGACATTGAGAGTCAACTAAAGCAGGGACACTATTACCAGGGTCAACTAAACCAGAGTTAGTATCTAAGGATTGTGAGGTGTCAAGTTCTAAACAGTTCACGTTATCCACAGTAGGAGCAATGGTCTTCTTTCCAAAGCTAAACTCCGTAACCCCTTCCTGATTGTTTTTAGTTGTTTGATATATCGTGGTAAAAGCAGTATGCAAAGACAAGTCCTCACCCGTAGCAGGATGAAAAACAAATCCCGCTTCTTTGTGTAAATTCTTATTGATAGTCTTAGTTTTAGCTTGCAATGTACTCACCGGCATTTGCAACTTAGATTTGGGTAAATCAGGTGGCAATCCCTCTAACCGAATCTCCGACCTTGAATCAAGGGAATTAGTAAAAGCTTGTCATCCTCCCAACTGCACGTCTTCAGACAGAGAGGTAGACAGTTGGGCATCATCGCATACAACCATGGACTGCAACCCGCACAGGGATTGCACGTGAGGAGCGTCACTCACTTCTATTTTCGTAGGAGCAGAGCCAACCACTCGCAAAGCAGTAATATCCATCGTCGACAAATGCACAGAACTGGTGGACCGGTTTAAGCTCTCAGAACCCTCCACTATCTTAGCCATCATGGAATCCTCGTGAAGCAAATTACCTGCCGTATCAACCGACTGAAACGGAAAATCAGTGCTGGCTGACATAGCTTCATGAAATAGCTCCTCATTTTCAGTGTCCAGTGAAGAAAAAAAAGGTACCACAGGCTGAGCCTGCTGCTCGGTCATCTCTCTCTGTCTTTCCACCTCCGTCTGCTCCAAGCACACAGTAGAAGTGGCCATCCTGTATTCCGAGTCCAACATCCCTACTGGCAACAGAGCGCCAGCAGAGTTGGGGAATTTTCCTGGTGTCCTGGCCAAATTTCCCTCATTCACTAAAAATACTACCAACAGCTTAATCTGGTTCAAGGTCATTTGGCATTCATCTGTATCCCCCTCCCCGGGTCGTGCCTGAAAATAGGCAGGATTTGTCTAGTGCACTTACCAGGTCAACAAAAACTAAATAAAACGAAAATAAAAATAAATAAATCTCCCCAACGCATTATAAAAAATAATAAAAAAAAATATGATAAACAAAAATCAAATACAAAAACAAATTATATATAATCAAACACTTATACAAAAATAAAATGGAGCATTAATATATACATAAATCCCAATTATCCAGCATTTCCCAGATACAGGCAACTTAAAACTGTTTCCTTTTAAATATCTAATTAAAACAATCTAACAATAAATCTTTATAAATCAAACAAAAAGAGACAAAAAACAGAAATGAAACCCTATATAGAGTCCACTCTAAAGAGATTTAAAGTCCCAAAAAAATAAATAAACTTAAATAAATAATAATAAATACAATTAATTTTCAACCCCTGGTACTCTCACTACCCTGGGAAACAATATTTGTAATAAAATAAACAATTAAGGCTCCCAGGCACTCGCACTCACACTACCTGGAAATAAAAATAATAATAATTTGAGCACTCTCACTGCCCGAACAACAATAAAATAATTCAAACCAAAAATATAAAAGATTCAAACAGCAGGAAATGTTCTCTCCAAGAGGGTGTCTTAATGGATTTGATTCTTCTTTGAACTCAACAAGCTACAGTCCCAAATCCTAGTAAAATTAAGCTTCAGCTTAATGTACCTCAGCGTTTCGACTCACAAATGAGTCTTCATTGGGGGTAAAGGTTACAACATGAGCATAGCCTTTTTATAGTCAATAAAATAAAACAATTAATCAGTTAATGAATACACATATGATTCCAACAAGCACTTAAAATCTGTATAACATGTTAAACCTAGATAGGTCACTAGATGGCGCTATTACAGCACAAACACCATTTAATGTTAAATACCAAAACATATGGGATACAGTGTCAAAATGATGATGAAAAGATGAAATGAAATGAAAAAAATGATGACAAAAAATTATGCCATGGATGAAAATGAGACCAAACCTCCAGCAAATCCTGGTTAGAGGAGAAAGCGTGCAAGGCAACCAGAGTACAGAACCTCCCAGTAATTGAGGACTAGGCAGCAGGAGGGCAGTCAGTTGAGATGAAAATTTAGCCTATAAGAAAAAAACATTATTTCATAGTTTTAACAAGTGATCCCAAATCACTAGATTTAGATATGTGTGAGCAGATTTATTTTATCCTATCAAAAAAAACCATAAAAGTAAATTTATTATTTCAAAAAGGGTTTCAAGTCCCACTTGTCATTAAGTCCCTGTGGTTTCACACTATGTAAAGTGTGAATCCAAAAGCTCTCAAGCTGTAGTAGTAAGTTAGATCTATTATCACTATTGTTCATCTGTGACACATGTTCCAACCCTTAAAATATCATATCATATGGTTTTGAATTATGTACATCTGAAAAATGTGTACCCACAGGAGTGTCTTTGTTTATTATTCACAATAGACTGAATATGTTCCTGTACTCTTTATTTCAAAGATCTGACAGTCTTACCCACATAGACTAAATTGCAAGTGCACCATACTGCATAGACAACATAGGGGTATTACATGTAATGAGTTCCCTGATCTCAGCTTTGATGTCCATATGTACAGAATGGGTGAATTCTTTGGCTGGTACTCCAGTGCCCACAAATGTTGCAATTATTACATCTGTAAAAGCCATTAGAACAGTGTGACAACCATGTGCCACTGGTTTTATTTACACAAGGAGTCCGGCTGTGCACTAATCTATCCTAAGGTTTCACTACTATTAAAAGTGACTCTGGGTCTGGGGCCCACAGATGTACTCACCATGTTATCTCCCAGTAAGATGGGTCAGATCTTGTGTACAACATTACCTATCTGGCCTGCTACATGGTTAAAATCTGTAACAAATGTGCAAGGTACTTTTTCTGTCCGTGTTGTATTTATTCTGTTTGTATCTTTAAGGAGATCATTTCTGCTCATTTGTTGTACTTTTTCTCTTGTTTGTTCTAAAAGTTTTTTATCATAATGCCTCATTTCAAATATTTTCATGAGTTCTTCAGTTTGTATTATGAATTCAGTATCTGAACTGCAGTGTCTCTTTAATCTTAATATTTGTCCAGAAGGGATGGAGTTTTTTAGACTGCGAGGATGGTCACTACTAGCCAATAGTAGTGAATTTGTAGCTGCATTTTTTTTGAAGCACCTGGTCTCTGTCTTATTTTTATTAACATAAAGACAAAGATCCAGAATAGAAATACTCCATGGATCAGTGACATAAGTTAAAGATGGCCCTGCCTGGTCGTGGGCATCAACTTCTGATCTTTGCTTATCTCTGTTTCTATTGTGTCTATTTCATTCTTGCTGGCACTTGATCATCAGTGTGTGTTCTTGTCATAGCTTTTTCAGACCTTTCTTTGGGTACAGCTGTCTCCTCAATACTGGATGGTATGTTTTGGTATGCTATACCCACAGTGTCATGCAAAGTGCCATGTCTGTCAAGTGCTCTGTCATCTCATTATAATTGTTGAAAGCCAAAGCAGTGGCAAAACCTGGCTGCATGAGCAATCCATCTGGTGCAGCCATATTCTTCTCTGTTATATTGGTTGTGACTGCAGTGTTAAGTTCCAACTTCCACCATAACATGATAGCTGACACAGAGACCAACCCTGTTCAAACTAGAAACATAGAAACATTAGAATTTGATGGCAGTTAAGGACCACTTGGCCCACCTAGTCTGCCCATTTCCCTACCTAATGGATAAGCTGCAGATTCTAGTTAACCAATAGCCTACTTCCTCCTACCCCCATTAGAATTGCATTATGTCGGTCCCATACATTCTTGAATTCCCCCACTGTTTGTGACTCCACAACCTCCTCAGGAAAGCTGTTCCACGCATCCACAACTCTCTCTGTGAAAAAATACTTTCTCACAATACCTCTGATCCATTCTCCCTCTATCTTCAAATTGTGCCCTCTTGTTCTTTCGCATCTCTTTCTCTGAAAGATGCTACCCTCTCTGACTTTTTTGATTCCGTTGAGGTACTCAAAAGTTTCTATCATATCCCCCCATCCCTCCTTTCATAGAAACATAGAAACATAGAATTTGACGGCAGATAAGGACCGCTTGGCCCAACCAGTCTGCCCATTTCCCTGCCTACTGGATAAGCTGCAGATCCTAGTTAACCAGCAGCCTACTTCTTCCTACCCCATCTCCTAAATTGCCTTATGACTGTCCCATGCATGCTTGAATTCCACCACTGTTTTTGACTCCACGACCTCCTCGGAAGGCCGTTCCATGCATCCACAACCCTGTCTGTGAAAATACTTCCTTAATGACCTCTGAGCTGCCCCCCATCTTCAATTGTGCCCCTTGTTCTTGCACACCTCTTTTTGAAAGATGCTGCCTCTTGGACTTTGTTGATTCCTTGAGGTACTTGAAAGTTTCTATCATGTCCCCCTCTCCTCCTTTCCTGAGGCTATACATATTAAGCTCCTTTAGTCTCTCTTCATATGTCTTCGGTGCAGACCCTGCACCATTTAGTTGCCCTCCTCTGGACAGCTTCCATCCTGTCTATGTCTTTGCAGACTGGATCTCCAGAACTGCACACAGTATTCCAGATGGGGTCTGACCAGCTGTCTGTACAGGGGATAATAACTTCCTGTTTTCTACTGGTGATGCCTCTTCCTATGCATCCCAGGATCCCCACACCCTCCTTGCTGCCCTCTCACATTGCTTGCCCACCTTTAGGTCATCTGATATAACTACCCCAGGTCCCTTTCCATTTTGTTGTCGTTAGTATCTCACCCCCATTGTGTACTCTTCCCTGGGTTTTTGTTTCCCGGGTGCATTACCTTGCACTTCTTAGCACTGAATCTAAGCTGCCATGCATTTGACCATTCCTCTAACCTTGCCAAGTCCCTTTTCATCCTTTCTACCCCATCTTGTGCATCAACTCTGTTGCAGATCTTTGTGTCATCTGCAAAGACACATACTTTTCCTTCCAGTCCCTCTGCAATGTCACTTATAAAGACATTGAAGAGGACTGGTCCTAATACTGAACCCTGCGGTACCCCACTAGTAACCCCCCTTTCATCAGAGTGGACTCCATTTACTATTACTCTCTGTGTCCTATTTTCCAGCCAATTTTTTACCCAGGCTGTCATCTTGGGACCCACTCCCAGGCTAGCTAACTTGTATATTAATCTTTTGTGTGGGACTGTGTCAAATGCCTTGCTAAAGTCTAGGTAGGCCATGTCCACAGCCCCTCCCTGATCTACTACTTTGGTCACCCAGTCAAAGAAATCTATCAGATTTGTCTGGCATGACCTTCCTGCTGTGAATCCATGCTGCCTTGGGTCCTGTGCCCCTCTGGCCTCTAGATACTTGACAATTCTTTCCTTCAGAAGTGATTCCATCATTTTCCCTACCACTGAGGTTAAACTAACAGGTCTGTAGTTTCCTGCTTCTGCCTTGCTCCCACTTTTGTGAAGGGGATTCACATCTGTCCTCCTCCAGTCCTCGGGTACCACCCCATCCTCCCATGATTTGTTAAACACGGTAGTCAGTGGTGTCACTAATTCTACCCTTAGTTCTTTTAGAATTCTGGGATGAATCCCATCAGGCCACATTGCTTTGTCCACCTTCAGTTTTAAGAGTTCTTTCAGAACCCTTTCTTCTGTAGATGGGCTGGTATCAACTTTTGTATCCAATGTATTTCTACTGTTCGTTCTAGGTACCCCCCCTCTTCTTTTGTAAATACTGAGTAAAAATGTTTGTTTAGTATCTCTGCCTTTTCACAGTCTCCCTCTGCCCACCTCTCCCCTTATTAAGCCTCACTATCCTCCCTTGGTCTTCCTTCGCTCCTAATGTACGTATAAAAGGTTTTATCCCCTTCTTAACTGAGTTGGCTATCTTTTCCTCGGTTTGGGCCTTTGCTGTTCTGACTGCCTTCCCAGCTTCCTTTTGCTTTAACTGATACAGTTCTCTGTCCTGCTTCTTCTGTGATTCCTTGTACTTCCTGAAAGCTTTATTTTCTCTTGAACCTTCACTGCCACTTCCTTTGAGAACCATAGTGGTTTCTTACATCGTTTAGTTTTGTTTATTTGCTTCACTCAAAGGCTTGTTGCCTCTGTGATGGCAGTTTTTATTATTCCCAATTGTTCTTCCACCCCTCCTTCCTGCCCATTTGCTAGTTCATTCCTTAGGCACTTACCCATTTTGGCAAAGTCAGCCCTCCTAAAGTCCAGTACCTTTGCCTTTGTATGGCTTGACTCTATTGCTGTGTTTATTGTGAACCATACTGTTCGATGGTCGCTAGTTCCCAGATGGCTACCCACTTGACATCTGTGATCCCTCTTCATCTCCATTTGAGAGAACCAAGTCTAAGATTGCTCCCTCTGAGTGGGCTCCAATACTAGTTGTCTAAAGTATACCCTGTAGGCATCTAGAATAACTCCACTCTTCAAAGTGGCTGCGGCAACTGCACTCCAGTTAACATCTGGCATATTCAGATCACCCATTAGCAATATCTCCCCTTTTTCTGCCATACTAAGTATACTTTCTATCATTTCCTTGTCCATTTCCTCCCCCTGAGAAGGGGGTCTGTCTACAACCCCTGTGTGGATTGTGGTGCCATTGCCGGTCTCCAAATTTACCCACAGTGCTTCTTCTCCTCCCTGTTTTCTCTTTTGTTCTGTTACTTTGATTCCTTCCCTTATGTAAAGCGCTACTCCTCCTCCTCTTTTACCCTCTCTGTCTCTCCTGTAGATAGTGTATCCTGGTATGTTTACGTCCCAGTCATAGTTTTGTGCGAACCATGTTTCTGTGACTGCCATGATATCCAGATGTTCCTCCTCCATCAAGGCCACTAATTCAGGAAGCTTGTTACACAGACTACATGCATTGGTACTCATTGCTTTCCATTTTTTGATGGCTTTACTTTCTGTTACAGCATCCCCCACTGACCTTTCTACCTTGGTCTTTTTCCCATTTAGTACCCTGTTTTGTAGGGAGAGGCTGGGATTTTCCTGCTGCTTATCAGTGCCTCCCCGCTTGACTAGTTTAAAAGCTTGCCAATGAAGCATTTAAACCGATTGCTCAAAAGACTTGTTCCCTTCTGGACAGATGCAGACCATCCTGCCAGTATAGGCTGGTGTCTCTCAGGTGGAACCCCAGTCCCAATGAAATAGGCCTCGTGCTCACACCATTTTCAACCACTCATTAAACTGCATGGTGCAAGTACCTTGCCTCACTCATGCCATTTACAGGCAACACCTCTGCCAGGTTTCCTCAAGGGTATATATAGTATGCTTCTTTAGTCTCTCTTCAGTATGTCTTCTGGTGCAGACCCTGCACCATTTTTGTTGGCCATCTCTGGACAGCCTCCATCCTGTCTATGTCCTTGCAGAGATGGGGTCTCCAGAACTGCATACAGTACTAAAGATGGGGTCACACCGACTGTCTGTACAGAGGGGATAACAACTTCCAGTTTTCTACTGGTGATGCATCTCCCTGTGCATCCCAGTATCTCCTCAGCCCTCCTTACTGCCTTCTCCACATTGCTTGCCCACCTTTAGCCCACCTGATATGACTGCCCCAGCTCCCTTTCTATTTTGTTTGCTGTTATAATCTCACCCCCATTGTGTGCTCTTCCCTTCCTTTTGTTTTCCAGGTGCATTACTTTGCACTTCTTTGCATTGAATCCAAGCTGCCATACATTTGACCATTCCTCCAACCTTGCCAAACAGAGATTGTTCAAATTACATGACTGAAGGGCTCATCCAGGATTTGAACCTGGGATCTCCCGCACACTAAGCAAGAATCATACCCCTAGACCACTGAACCTTTGAAAGTGAAAACTTTCTTACTGTCTGTCATGAATTTAATACCCATGCCCAACATGAGGTGTTTTTGTTGTTTGATTATTCCCCTTGACACTGCAAACACTATGTCATCTGCAATAGATTAGACTACCTCTCTTGTCATTCACTGCCCACTTCTGAGAGACCTGTAAATACAGCACATAGGAATGTCTGAAGAATGGGTGGCAGCTTTCATTTTCTTCTATTAAGTCTTTAACTTTAGCTTTGGTTTTACTATGAGGCTGTACCTTTAGGAGTTACAACAACTGTTCTCTTATGAGTTGAGCTACTTGTGCTGCTTGTGCTTTCCTCCAGTCAGCTTGTTTCTTAGCAGACTTGAAGATTGTACCCACTTTTCTACCTTTGGTATCAAATATTATACCATCTTTGAAGTGATCCACCAGTACTGACTGTAAGGTCTGTGGGTTGTAACTTGTTTCACGCCCACTACACTCCATAAGAATGTCCATGTACATTTTGTGTACAGATAGCAATGATTCTTCTTGCATTCCATTAACAATGATGTACTGCACATACTTAAGTCTGGAAAACGCAATCTGGTGACTGTCTCTCAACTGACTGTATTCACATATGTTTTGTACCTGTGCCCTTTATTCATTCTGCCTTTTTTACATACTTATTCTTACAGCTGTTGTGATACTTCACTTCTTGGCTATGAGATCAATACTGCCTACCATCATATCCATTTTTGATCATCCATTTCCTTTGCTGCGTTTGTTTATGCTGTCTGCTGCCCATACACTACAAGTGTTGTAAGTTATCTGTAGTTCTCATAGACTCCTTAGGATTACTTTTCTTGGTATGATTTGCAAAATAAACATTCATTTGGGAATATGCCTGATGTAGATACTGCAGATTCAGATAGAGCACTATGAACATGGGATAAACAATTTTGCTAGATAACTCAATAACGATGTCTTTTTAAAAGTTTCATCTGCTGCAGGTGTACTGGAACTCTTCTGTGCAGTGAAGTTCTTGAAGCAGATATAATGATATCCATGGCTGCTGGAGTAATGTTCAGGCAATCCAAGAGCGTACCATGTTGTACTTTGACAGTGTTTGACTAGAACACCTTTCCTTTGCATCAACTGCTTTCTCCCAATGAGCATCAATAAAAGGTAGTGGTCTTCATGGTCTGTACTAACTCCTGGATCCGTGTGTAGGATGCATCATCTCTGCAGTTTAGGAGAAGTCTTGCTAGCCGTATCTAAAACATTAAAGAAATTACAATATTAACTGGCTTCCCCTTTCCCATAGGAAACCATGGTATAATTTGCCATTATAAAGGAGTGTTTATAACAGCAAACATGTGCATGGTTTCCATCTCTGTGCGCATGCCCATGCAGCAGTGTGACTGTTCCACACCCACCATTTCTGTCTCACCAGAAACAACTGCACCACAAGAACTTGGTGATAAGTTTTTGTTTTATTTTCCCCATAATATACCACAAACTTCAGAACCCTGTAAACCCCAAAAGAAGCTATTTTAAAGGGCGCAGATTCCCATTTGGGTACTGGACTAACACTAAACCAAGCGGTGGCTGCACTGCAAGGTCTAAATTTTTATATAATTGCTGAGGTGAAAAAGGAAACCCAGCAATTATATAAAATAAAATGGTGGGTGTATGTAAACCTGAAGTTTACACACACCCCTGCGTTAGCTATTATAGTCCCCTCGGGTGTGTGTAAACTTCTCATTACACACACCAACCATACTTTATTCTCCATTTAATAACTTTATAAATCAAGTTCATTAAATAAATTAGATAAATTAATAAAATAACTAAGTACATAGAGTCTGTTACAAGAATATTAAACTTTTAGTTACTCTTAAGAAAGTGCATTTTCCAAGAAAACGTGCAACTATGGATGAATAAGAGTTGTAAATCTGAATTCTACACACTTTCTTATATCAGAAACAGTCATCAAATTTTGAGGATCCAGACACTTAGCTAAATGCACCTGGCTGCTGCTCTATCAGAGTTATAAGTTGAAAGGGAGTGGAGCTATGGCTTACCAAACATTTAATCAAAATTTAATTTTCAGTTATTTTGGTCTAATTTTAAAATGTGTTATCCAACATACAACATAGGTGTGCACACCATGTTTTATGTCTCAACTTCAAAGGGGGCTAAGTTATATGTAGCCAAGAATTTTGCCAAAATGTAGATTTCTGTTATTTTAGTGCACTTTTGCTAGTATTCATTGAAGAGTTATACACTTTTTACAGGTATACAGGTTATCACTACATTTATATATGTACATTGGTTTAGATTTCTGGCTTAAATGAGTTATAGCCTGCCACATATTTGCCAAAATTTAAATTTAATTTATTTCCTTTTATTTTAAAACAACATATCCAAATTTAACCAGATTTAAAACATTTAAACTACTGTAGTATATAATAGAGTGTTGTTCTGTATAGAATTCCATCCCTTTCAGAATGCTGTTGTACCACAGTTCCTATGTCATGGAATGCAGTTCTACCCTACTGTGGTAGAACATCATTATAGAACCTCTAGAGACTGCATAGGTCAGTTTAATTTTGAAAGCAAAAGAATTCACAAAACACGTTTTTCACACAGTACTATACACTACAAAAACTACAGGATGAACAACCCTATGCACAACCAGTGTGTTTTGCCACCTCGAGATTCTGATTCCCATGGAATCAGAATCCCTCTGTGGCAGAACACACTGGTTCTGCATAGTTGCCCATCCAGTATTCTCTATACACTACATGGTCATTTCAGACAAAGTTCTTATTTACAGCTTTAAATGGGACTGTATTAAAAGCAGTCAAACATTCTTAGGTACATTAGGAAGCAAAGAAAGACTAAGGCAGGGGTACTGAGGCTGAACAAAGAGGAAGGTGGTTGGGCAGACAACAACAGTGAATGAATACTTCTGCTCAGTATTCACAATGGAAAAGCAGGGGAAATACCTAATCCGGTCTACAGAAGCACTCTGGATAAGGGGTTGATATTAGTCCTTTCACAGAAGAAATGGTTCTGAAAGAACTCTTAAAACTGAAGGTGGATAAAGCAATGGGGCCTGATGGGATTCACCCCAGAATTCTAAAAGAACTAAGGAAGAACTAGTATCACCACTAACTATCCTTTTTAATAAATAATGGAGGATGGTGTGGTACCTGAGGACTGAGGAGGGCAGATGTAATTCCCTTCACAAAAAAAGTGGGAGCAAGACCGAGGCAGGAAACTACAGACCTGTCAGTTTGACCTCTGTGGTAGGGAAAATGATGGAATCTCTTCTGAAGGAAATAATTGCTGAGTACCTAGAGGCCAGTGGGGAACAGGACCCAAGGCACATTGGACTCACAGCAGGAAGGTCATGTCAGACAAATCTAATTGATTCCTTTGACTGGGTGACCAAAGCAGTAGACCAGGGAGGGGCTGTGGACATGTCCTACCTAGACGTTAGCAAGGCATTTGACACAGTCCCGCACAAAAGATTAATAAATACATTAGCCAGCCTGGGAGTAGGTCCTAGGATGGTAGCCAGGGTAAAACACTGGTTGGACAACAGGACACAGCGGGTAATAGTAAATAGAGTCCTCAGTGAAGAAAGGAGGGTTACTAGTTGGGTACTGCAGGGTTCAGTACTGGGGCCAGTCCTTTTTATTGTCTTTATAAGTGACATTACAGAGGGACTGGAAGGAAAAGTATGTATCTTTGCAGATGATACAAAGATCTGCAACAGGGTTGATATACAAGTTGGGCTGGAAAGGATGAAGAGGGACTTGGCAAGGTTGGAGGAATGGTCAAATGTATTGCAGCTTAGATGCAGTGCAAAGAAGTGCAAAGTAATGCACCTGGGAAACAAAAACCCAGGGCAAGAGTACACAATAGGAGGTGGGATAAAACAACAGCACAAATGAAAGGGACCTGGTGGTAGTCATATCAAATGACCTAAAGGTAGGCCAGCAAAGTGAGAATGCAGCAAGGAGGGTTGGGGGGATACTGGGATGCATAGGGAGAGGCATCACCAGTAGAAAACAGGAAGTTGTTGGCCCTCTGTACAGACAGTTGGTAAGACCACATCTGGAGTACTGTGTACAGTTCTGGAGACCCCATCTCCACAAAGACATAGACAGAGTGGAGGCTGTCCAGAGGAGGGCAACCAAAATGATGCAGGGTCTGCATCAGAATACATATGAAGAAACACTAAAGGAACTAAAGATGTATAGCCTCGAGGAAAGTAGGGAGAGGGGAGACATGATAGAAACTTTCAAATACCTAAGGGAATCAACAAAGTCCAAGATGGTAGTATCTTTCAGAAAAGAGATGCGAAAACAAGGGGACACAATTTGAAGATAGAGGGGATGGCTCAGAGGTAATGTGAGGAAGTATTTCTTCACGGAGAGGGTTGTGGATGCATGGGACAGCCTTCCTGAGGAGGTCATAGAGTCAAAAACAGTGGGGGAATTCAAGAATGCATGGGACAGATATAAGGCAATTCTAGTGGGGGAGTAGGAGGAAGTAGGCTGTTGGTTAACTAGGATCTGCAGCTTATCCGTTAGGTAGGTAAATGGGCAGACTAGGTGGGCCAAGCAGTCCTTATCTGCCATCAAATTCTATGTTTCTATGTTTTTCTTGAGCTTCACTCTCGAGGTCAGAGGGAATCAGAATCCTTCTGTGGCAGAACACACTCATTCTGCATAGTTGCCCATCCAGCATTCTCTGTATACCACATGGTCATTTCAGATAAAGTTCATATTTACAGCTTTAAATGGGACTGAATTAAAAGCAGTCAAACATTCACATTGTTTGAGAATAAAATTTTGCAAGAATGTGAACTGCAAATTTATAAACCTCTGAAACTTTAAAACTAGATAATGCAATGTTGTTAAATATGACAGGTTCTTAGACCTTACAAGGAGACTGTGTGTGTCAATTTTATTAATTGCTTGCACTTACATAAATATAAGTATGTTACGCATATGCTGAGTGCATGCCTCATGATTAATTGTGCAATGTTTGCATGGAGTTAACATACACGAAGTGAACCTAAGTGAACCAGTTCTAAAAAGCTCCGCAGGTTTGCATGCTGCAAGCTTGACATGTGTGCAGCAGGTAAGCTGGTGCAAACATCTTCTAAAAATCACATCAGATTTGTATGTTGCATGCTTGATATTGGTGCAACAGGTAAGCTGGTGTGAACATCATTTAGAAACCACATCAGGTTCACATGTTGCATGCTTGCCATGCACGCAGCAGCTAATTTGGTGCAAATCTCGTCTAAAAAACATATCAGTTTCTATATTCCATGCTACTGCTAGCAATTAGAGCCATTAAAATACCATTTCCATGGAATTGCCATAATATTTAGGCTCTCATTAATTCTGGCCTTTAAATTCTTCTGCAAATTATTTAATGGCATTTTGATTTTTGTCATTAAATTGCCATTCATTTGTAAGTATTGTTTGCTTATTGCATTAAATGTCTAAGATATAGTCAGCCCAACAACCCGCATTCCAGATGTGCAAGAGGGACCTTGTGTGAAGCCTGACCTTTGTTTTGGACTATGCAAACCCCTTGTGCATATTTTGTGCCACGGTTTTCTCCATCACTGTTATTGTTCACTTACTTTCCCTTTGCCATTATGTAACAGGGAGGAACAGGGTGCAGGAAAACACTATTTTTAAGCGAAAAAGATGTTCCAGGACTAGAGGGCATGGGATGAAGTTGGAGGGAGGATGATTCAGAGGTAACATGAGAAAGAATTTCTTCACAGAACGGGTGGTGGACAAGGGGAACACCCTGCCAGAGGAAGTGGTGGGGGCTGAAACAATCACAGGATTTAAGAATGCATGGGATAGACATAAAGGAATTCTGGAGGTCAGGGGTAAGGGGCAACAGACTTCTAGGAAAACAAACTGAACTTACAAGCTCAAATGGGCAGACTGGATGTGCATAGGCCCCTTATCTGCTGACACTGTCTATGTATCTATGTATCTATGTATGGAACATATGCACTATAGCCATGCTCAACACTCTTTGTGCTGAGTAGGGCCTTGGAAGCATGCACCATACCTCCCTTTTGTCACTGAAATGAGGGCATGGACATTGAAAAGGATGGACAATGAGGGACACTAACCCTCACAGTGATCAGGACACATACTGAAATATGGAGATACAGCACCTCACAACACACTGTAAACCATTGTATTTGCTTGTACAGATATTATCACCTAACAATGAATTTCTACCATAAAGCAGGAATGCCATTTAGTTAGGGAAGAGGGGGACAGTTGCCCCCCCCCCCCAACACACACATTTATGCCTAGGTTGTTGTTATGGTATGGCAATAATGGCATTAAATTTGGATTCAATCTTTGCACAATAAGTGTCTCCCTGACCTGTATGCACTCAAACTGCCGGTGCACTCCTGACTTGACAGTCACCATATTGTGTTGTCCACTCTCTCCACCTATTAGTTGCTGCACCATCACATGTGACATGAAGGAGCTCCAAGTAAGCAAGAACTCGTAAGTCGTGTGAGTGTGACACTGACTTTCCCACCACATTGTACACAGGCTACACACTACAACTTGGGGGAGTCGGTGAGCTTGAGCTCTCGACAGCAGTGCTGGGAAAGTACGTTTTTGTTGGTCTACTCTTAGTGAGTCTCTGGGCTCCATTCCAGAAAGCATGTCACAGATGCAAGTGAGATGCACCATGCAAGCCAGATGCAAGCAATGAGATGCATCAATAAATGCACCTGCAGCATTACAGAAGGATACCTGTGCCAATGCATCCCACAACTGTGCCAAGAGCCTTGCTGCACTAGTTGCGCCATGACACAGCTGTGACCAGGCACAAACCCCAGTTGTGACATGCTAGATGGCCAATACCCTGCAATGGTATTCCAGAAGGCCGAGTGAGCAGACATGAATTACACATTGGACACACCTGCTAGACCATTGAAAGGTGGTCTAAACCCACACTATAAAAGACATAGGCAGGGCAACACACAGATGTCTGTGAAGACTGTCATGAGGCAGAAGCACTACTTTGCTGAAGATATGCCTGGACTACCACTATATGTTACCCTCAGACTGGCACTCACGGAGATGATGCTGGTGAGCACAACAACAGGCCCTACATGCAGCTCAACCACCCCAGAAGGGAGAGGCCAGGCATGGGACACAGCACCATAGAAGGGTGCACAGGCAGTGGACAAGCATGATACTGCCTGCCAAGAAATGCCATACTGGAGCTCTGCAATGAGCTCAGACCAGAGCTGCAGGCCAGAACTCAGGGAACAGTCAATACCAGTGGAAGTGAAGGTGACAGCAGCACTATGCTTCCTGGGAATGGGAACATTCCAGACCCCCACTGGGGACACTGTTGGCATTTCCCAGTCTGAAATGTCAAAATGCCTAGCGTTTCCTGGATGCCCTGCTCCATAAGATGCACCAGTATATCAAGTTCCCAATGGATGCATATGAGCAGAATGCAATGTGGCAGGATTCTATGGCATGTTGCAGTTCCCCCGTGTCCTGGGGGCCTTGGACTGCACGCATGTTGCAATACATGCAACATCCACCAATGCTGAGGTGTATGTGAACAGGAGGGTTTATCATTCACTGAATGTCCAGGTCATCTGTGACAGCCAATGAAGAATCCTGGATGTAGTGGCAAGATATCCTGGGTCAACACATGACTCCATATTCTGGCAGAGTGGAATCCATGAGGCCTTTGCCAGTGGACATCTGCAGAGAGGCTGGCTGATAGGTAGGTAAATAGGAATGCAAGGCTGACATGGCACAACAGCATGACTGAGTTGCACTTGCCCCCCTGGAAACATGTACACTAGAGAGGTTCATGTGAGTACATGCCAACATTCACATGTCTGAGATGGTACAGGCCACACATGTGCAAGTACCACTGTGGCACCTGTACACTGGCACATGTAGGACATGGGCAGGCATGCCATGGCAGAGCCAGCAACTGGAGGGATGTGGGCAACATAGCAAAGTGCACATGTATCAGGTGACGGCAGGGGCACTGGACAAAACATGTAACCTACACCCCAGGCGTTAGTGGATACCCCAACTGCCATGGCTAATGACATCACTGTGCAACCCATACACAGCTGTGGAGCACAAATATAATAAAGCACATGCAGCAACCTGATCCACCATACAGAGAAAATTCAGACTCCTGAAGGCTAGATTCAGATGCCTGGACAGATCAGGGGTCCCTGCAGTGTAGCCCAGAGATGGTGTGCAAGATCATCATAGCATGCTGCAAACTGCACAATCTGACACAAACACATGGCAACCAAGATGCTGAACCACTAGACGATGCACCAGTGGAGGAACTAGATGAGGAACCTGAGAAGGAGGAAGAGGAAGATGGGGGGCAGACCATGCTGTTACCAGGCCCTACTGCGACAGGACAACGCAAGAGGCAGTGACTCATCAAAGCACACTTCAGCTGAAGGCACACACCTGACACTGAGAGGAAGACATGACATCAACAGGTGTGTGCCCAGGTGGCAATGAGAACATCAACCTTCCACCTGGGGAGGGCATGCAATTGCTGCTTTGTGTCAGACTCAGAGATGTGCAAACCCATGTGGCCACCTCAGACCAGGGCAAATTCTGCAGAATAATAGGTGGATGTCACAGGAGCCTACTGGACATGGTGGCATGGTGCATGGTGTGGTGAGTGAAAGGAGAAATTCTGTGGACATGGAGAGCAGTACCAGAGGTCACAGTCATAGTGGAGGGGTTGCAGTTTGGCACATGTGCATGGACAATGCTGGTGACCATATCAACATGTGCAGGCATGCCATTGGAGGCATAGGGCAAGTGAAGCCTGGCCATGTGTGGAGACAGAACTGTAGTGCACTGTAATGCACTGCAATGTGGGCACTGTGGCATGACGCAGAGGGCAAGTGGAGAGACGTGGCAATATTCCCTGAACCACAGGCACACTGTAGCATGGCCTAAGCCCCCTTAGGGACAATGCACAGCACAGATGTTGCATATACAGCAGTGGCTCAATCAGTTACTACACATCTCAGGGACATAACCTGCACCCACCAAAGTGGGCATTTGTGCACAGAGCCTCACCATGTGCACACCATGTGTGTGTCGCACTGGTAAGGGCAAACATGCACAGCCAACAGTGAGATGCACCATGGTACAGGACATGTCAGGGATGGCCAACTGTGTACACCGTGCAGTGCCCCCAAAACTGTCACATGTCACAACTGTTGCACAGTGCTATGGTGCAACAATGTAGTGTACCCCCTGCTGCACAGTGGCCCACCACTGCCAATACTGTCACAGTCTGCACAGGACACACAAGGCCATGAACCATCAAGGAACATGCAGGAACAACCAGCAACTACAACCATATGTGCCCAGTGTATGCACATGTCATGGGGGGTACAAACATACAGTGACACACAGGCATGCCCCATACCTCCCAGCCTTCCCCAACAGAGAGGCAGTGGTGCCCCTGAGAGCGGCACACATGTATCCCTCTGACACCCATAACAGATGTGTTGCGTGGTGGCAAGACAGAACAAAATACTGGCACAATACATTTCACACTGCATGGGCACAGATGTGTACCTGAACAGACCTATGCAGCAGAAGGACACACAAGGTGTCACACCTGCTGTCCGAATGTGTATCACCAGATGTGTCCCTGTGTGTGGGCAGTGCCCTTGTCCTGTAGGATGTGTCCTGGCCCATGTGGGAGGATGTGTGAGGTATGTCGCACAGGAACCGGGGAGTAGGCCACACCAGGACAGCAGATGGTGTATGTGAACGTTGTTCTAGTTCGCAGTTAAATGTCTGCCACTACCGTACACAGCAGGTACATAACAGCACAGACACACCCATGACACATTTGCAGCACATCAGGAACTGTCATCCACACAAGTGCGTGCTACTGGTGACATCTAATGCAAGTGGCGTCACACGCCAGTAGTGTATTGCGTCAGACAAAGTACTTGTGGACATCGCACGTGCAGGCCGCCTAAGTGTGAGACAGCGTTATCCAGCCCAGCAGGCTGCTGAGAAACCAGTGGACTACAGCCAGAGGGAAGAGCACGACCACACAGGCCATAACACCAAACTGCTACATAGCAGCATGCCTGGCCAACAGCCTAGAGGTACGTGGCATGTCCCAAACCTCTCAGCAGAGGAAACAGCTGTGCTAATCAGCTGTGCTAGCCAGTGGGGCCACATCATGATCCCCCCTGAGCGAAAGAGGCACAAACAGGAGGAGAGGGACAAGATCTGGAAGGTAATAGCCAAGAAACTGCGCCAGGTGTCAAGGGTGGAGAGGACGCCATGCCAGATCAAACACAGGCTGAATGACCAGGCCGTGGACCGACAGGGCAAGATATATTGGAGGGAGGCCGGTGTCAGCTGGTGGTGATTCCCATGATGGATATCAGAGAAGTAGGTGTGAACCGCCATGCAGGTACACAGGACATGCATGTGGAAGTGTGGGCATGTTATATATGTGTCACATGGGAACAATCATGCAGGACATGGCATAGTGACATGTGTCTGAGGGGGGGCATATGGGCATCCAAGGAGGACCTACAGGAGACACATGTTGGCACAGACATGCACACATGTGCAGCTGGGGCCATGGCCAGCACATGGTGACATGCCCATGAGACTACCATGGCATGTACCATGTGGACACCCACACAATGGTACACAGTGTTGCACGGTCCATCAGACGATCTGGGACATGCTGTTGCTATCATATATGTGTCAATGCAGGAGATGGCACAGTGACATATGTCTGGGGGGGGCATATGTGCATCCAAGGAAGACCTACAGGAGACACATGTTGCTGCCCTATTTGCAGGCACCTCGCTGGTCTGAAGGAGGAGGTTGTTCATCTCCATGCTGACCTGGCAAGGATTTGGGAAACCTACTCTCCCGCCCAGGGACCACCCAGACTACCACCACTACCTCAGAGGTTGCCAAGAAAGAGGAGTGGTTGGACCAAGGTGGGCTTAGGGAGGGTGAGGGTGGTGGAACAGAGGCACATCCCTCTAGTTGTGCCTCTCCACAATTCATTCACCACTCTGGTGGAGCATGTTTTCCCTATGGAGGCACCCGCAGTGCAGACCAAGGAGGATGCTGGGAACCTCCACAATGGAGACCCACAGGAGGGTGGCACAGGACCCCATAGGGGAAGGAAACAACTCCTGGTGGGGGACTCAATTGTTAGGGGGTAGAACTAGGTTAGGAAGCGGAAAGGGAGTAAAGGTGCCTGCCCGATGCCATGGCTTGGAGGGACAGGAAACAAATCCTCAGGATCTTGGGAGCAGCTGCAAGGGGGAGTGAGCTGGATGTCATTATCCACCTAGGGACAAATGACCTGGCTAAGAATGGGATCAGAGTAGTGCAACAGGAGTTTATGGAGTTAGAGAAGGGCCTTAGACAAGTAGCACACACGGTAACTTTCTTGGAAGTGCTACCTGCCTATGACATGGATGAGGCTAGAGTACTCTGCACCATGGGACTCAAAGACTTGTTGAAAAACTGGTGCAGAGCTCAGAGATTAGGTTTCATTGGGGACTGGGGCTCCATCTGGAGGGATGCAGGCCTATACAGGCATGATGATCTGCATCTATCTAAGAAGGGAACCAGGATCTTAAGTGATAGGTTTAAATGCTTCATTGGCAAGCATTTAAACTAACCAAGGGAGGGGCACTGAAAAGGAGAAGGGAAATCCTAGCCCCCTCCCCCCAAAAAATCAGGGTAGTTAGTGAGATAAACCCCAAGATAGAGCAGTTGATAAGGAGAATGGCAAGGGTAAATGAAGAAAAAGACAAAGGCAGTAAGGACAGGGATGGGGCAAAAAGAAATAACGCCATAACAAAATGGAGGGTAATGAGTACCAATACCTGTAGTCTAGGTAAACAGCTCCCTGAAATCAAATCAAATCAAATCTTTATTTACCCAGGAGATCATCATTGAGCAAGCCTCATTTACAAGATGGACCTGTTGTTGTCCAAGACAGTTATACATACATAGATTGAGAATACAAAGTATAACATGTGCAGAGAGTTACAAACAAATTTACAGAAAAGTGGTGGGTGCACGATATACATTCCAAGCGTTCTTGTAGGAACATACATGTATCACTCAACTTTGCTGTAGTATATACAGACTCCATATATACAGAAGTTGAGGTGGTATGTTTAGTCATTCTTAGTCAAGCCTCCATCAGAGGGTACAATTCTTTGTATTTCAGCCCTCAGTGACCGTTTACCATACTTGGGTGAGGGTCCTGGGCTGCATAGGGGCCCCTTAGGAGGTCTGTATGTTCCGCTTAAATGGTGAGAGGAGAGTAATATGGGAGAAGTGGTTCCTTGGGTGCTGAGGGCTACAATGGCAGCTGACTAGTGGACTTGATTAAAATAGGGAGGGGAGGAACTAGGTTTGTGGCTGGATGTGGTAAGGATACGGAGTGAACAGTCAGCAGGACAGCTAGGAACTATGGAAACACTTACAGATTTCGGCGAATGTTTGGTCATAAATTATCCTAAACAGGGCAAAACTGACAGGAGAGCTGAGTCTCAAGGATCTTTGTACCCTGTTCCAGAGCGTAGGCAAAGCGTGGCTTATGGCAGTCCTGCCAAAGTGGGTACTGATCCTGGGGATTCTCAGAGAAATTAGCCAGTGGCTTTTAGTGCGTGAGCTACTGATTGGGCTCAGAGGGAGGCAGGCAACAATGTAATCTAGGAGTTTGTTGGTAAGGGCTCAGAATGTCCAGAGTGCTGCATTTCTACACCACCTATATTGAAGGGAAGGCCACCCTATGGCTGCATATAAAGAGCAGTGATGTGTGGAGGATGGAGACCAGTTATAAATCTTACGCTCTGTGGTACAGGACATCCAGTTTTCAAGGTGTGAGATGGCATTTTTAGATAATGTTGGTGTAGTCGATTAATGAGAGGAAAGTTGATTAAATAAGCTGTCTTCTTGCATCTGTGGTCAGAAGGTGTTTAATTCTGAAGAAGAAACCAAGCCTCTGCCTAAACTTTTTCATCAGTTCTTCTGTAGTTCGCAAGGAGAGTTTGTTGACCAGCCATATACCCAGATATTTGAATTTAGGCACGAACTCAAGATCTTCGCTTAGAACGGTAAGTTATGGAGGAAGGGTACCAGCAGCAGCAGAGTAGGCCTAGTGCTAGATGGGGTAAAGAGCATGGCCTTAGTTTTTTTGCATTAAGCAGTAGCTTTTTCTGAGAAGCTGATGCTGCAGTGTATTGAATTCAGTTTGTAGATCTGCATGTGGCTCCAGGGGAGTCATGGCTTAGATAGAGCACCGTATCATCGGCAAACAAGTGGATACTGGCTTCTGTAATGTCTAAGTCCAAGTTGTTAATGTAGATGGCGAACAGTAGAGGGCTCGGTATGGAACCCTGTGGGACTCCTCTTTTTATTGGTTTGAGAGGAGAGAGCTCACCTTCGGCCTTAATTTGTTGCTGCCTGTCAGAGAGATAATCCTGGAACCAGTCCAGTGAGGTTGAGTCCATACCTATGGTTTTTAAGGTGGAGAGAAGTAGGCAGTGGTTGATGGTATCGAAGGCCTTGCTGAGGTCTAAAAACACAGCACAAACAAATTTTTTGTTGTCAAGGTCCCATTGCCAGTCATTAGTGACTTTGGCCAGAGCCGTAACAGTGCTATGCTTTGCTCTAAAGCCAGACTGCATGGGGTTAAGCAATGTAGAGTTGTCTAGAAATGATCTCAGCTGTAAATCCATGACTTTTCCAGCATTTTGAGACTATAGGTAGAGGAGAGAATGGCCTATAATTGTTCAGGTCGCATGGGTCCCTTTGCCTTAAATAGGGGGATAACATGAGCGTTTACCATTCCAGGGATAGAGCCCTGGGCTAGGGACTGGTTGAATAAGTGTGACAGGTGGGCAGGGCATGTGGTATGCTATTTTCAGAAAGTATGGGTTGAAGAGTCGGCTCCTGCACTTTTTCTGGTATCTAGCCGTAGCATAACATAGAAACATATAAACATAGAAACCTAGAATTTGACGGCAGATAAGGACCGCTTGGCCCACCCGGGCTGCCCATTTCTACCTAATGGATAAGCTGCAGATCCTAGTTAACCAGCAGCCTACTTCTTTCTACCCCCACCCCCTTGAATTGCCTTATGGCTGTCCCATGCATGCTTGAATTCCACCACTGTTTTTGACTCCACAACCTCCTCCGAAGGCGCTCCATGCATCCACAACCCTCGCTGTGAAAAATACTTCCTTACATTACCTCTGAGCCACCCCTCCCATCTTCAAATTGTGCCCCTTGTTCTTGCACACCTCTTTTTTTGAAAGATGTTTCTCTCTTGGACTTTGTTGATTCCCTTGAGGTACTTGAAAGTTTCTATCATGTCCCCCCCCTCTCCTTCCTTTCCTCGAGGCTATACATATTAAGCTCCTTTAGTCTCTCCTCATATGTCTTCCGGTGCAGACCCTGCACCATTTTAGTTGCCCTTCTCTGGACAGCATCCATCTTGTCTACGTCCTTGCGGAGATTGGGTCTCCAGAACTGCACACAGTACTCCAGATGGGGTCTCACCAGCTGTCTGTACAGAGGGATAACAACTTCCTGTTTTCTACTGATGATGCCTCTCCCTATGCATCCCAGTATCCCCCCAGCCCTCCTTACTGCCCTCTCACATTGCTTGCCCACCTTTAAGTCATCTGATATGACTACCCACAGGTCCCTTTCCATTTTTGTTGTTGTTAGTATCTCACCCCCCATTGTGTACTCTTCCCCTGGGTTTTTGTTTCGGTGCATTACCTTGCACTTCTTAGCATTAAAGCTAAGCTGCCATACATTTGACCATTCCTCTAACCTTGCCAAGTCCCTTATCATCCTTTCCACCCCACCTTGTGCATCAACTCTGTTGCAGATCTTTGTGTCATCTGCAAAGAGACATACTTTTCTTCCAGTCCCTCTGCAATGTCGCTACAAAGACATTGAAGAGGACCGTCCTAATACTGAACCCACGGCACCCCACTAACTAACCCCCTTTCTTCAGAGTGGACTCCATTTACTATTACTCTCTGTGTCCTATTCTCCAGCCACACTTTACCCAGGCTATCATCTGGGACCCACTCCCAGGCTGGCTAACTTGTATATTAATCTTTGTGGACTGAGTCAAATGCCTTGCTAAAGTCTAGGTAGACCATGTCCACAGCCCCTCCCTGATCTACTACTTTGGTCACCCAGTCAAAGAAATCTATTAGATTCATCTGGCATGACCTTCCCGCTGTGAATCCATGCTGCCTTGGGTCCTGTGCCTCTTGGCCTCTAGGTACTGACAGTTCTTTCCTTCAGAAGTGATTCCATCATTTTCCCCATCAGTGAGGTTAAACTAACAGGTCTAGTTTCCTGCTTCTGCCCTGCTCCCACTTTAATGAAGGGGAATCACATCTGCCCTCCTCCAGTCCTCAGGTACCACCCCATCCTCCCATGATTTGTTAAACAGGGTAGTCAGTGGTGTCACTAGTTCTACCCTTAGTTCTTTTAGAATTCTAGGATGAATCCCAACAGGCCCCATTGCTTTGTCTACCTTCAGTTTTAAGAGTTCTTTCAGAACCCTTTCTTCTGTAAAAGGGCTGGTATCAACTTCTGTATCCAGAGTGTTTCTATTGTTTGTTTTAGGTACCTCCCTCTTCATTTGTAAATACTGAGCAAAATATTTGTTTAGTATCTTTGCTTTTTCACAGTCACCCTCTGCCCACCCCTCCCTTTATTAAGCCCTCACTATCCCTCCCTTAGTCTTCCTTCACTCTCTGATGTACCTAAAAGGTTTTATCCCTCTTCTTAACTGAGTTAGCTATCTTTTCCTCAGTTCGGGCCTTTGCTGTTCTGTCTTCCCAGCTTCCTTTTGCTTTAACTGATACAATTCTCTGTCCTGCTCCTTCTGTGATTCCTTGTACTTTCTGAATGCTTTCTTTTTCTCTTGAACCTTCAGTGCCACCTCCTTTGAGAACCATAGTGGTTTCTTACATCATTTTGTTTTGTTTGCTTCACACAAAGGCTTGTTACCTCTGTGATGGCAGTTTGTATTATTCCCCATTGTTCTTCCACCCCTCCTTCCTGCCCATTTGCTAGTGCATTCCTTAGGCACTCAACCATTTTGGCCAAGTCAGCCCTCCTGAAGTCCAGTACTTTTGCCTTTGTATGGCTTAACTCTATTGCTGTGTTTATTAGGTCTTCAACTACTTTTATTGTGGTTGGGGAAAAGGAGAAGAGTGTATCTTTGTTACTTTGGTCTGGAGGCTGGGCAGTGAGCTGTGGATGGAGACTACTTACTGGTGCATTATTGAACGCCATGCCTGCAGAGGTGAAGTGGTTGTTGAATGCTTGAAGAATTTCAGATTTATCACTGATAGTGACATTGTCGATGGTGATTTTGGAGGGTAGTGCAATACCTGGGGAGGTCCAGACAATTCCTTTATGGTGGACCAGAATTTGGTTGGTCTGTTGATGCGGATAGTAATTGCTTTGATAATGGCCTGTCTGACCATTTTCGCGCAGGCATTTCTAGTTGTCCTAAAGAGACACCAGTCTGCATCGCCTACATTTCCGGCCTTTTTCCTTAGCTGGTCTCTCTTTGAGTAAAGCATTCTTCAGATCCGGCGAAAACCAACAGCAGGTTCTGGTTTTTATTCTTGCTTTAACTAGAGGAGCATGGTTGTTTAGCGCACTGGCTATGATTTCATGGAGAACATTATAGGCATCACCCACTGATTTAGCCAGGAAGAAAGTCTGCCAGAGCAAGGAGTTTTTTAGTACTTGTATGTAGGCCAGAGGGTCAAAGTTCCATCTGGATCTTTTAGTAGAAAACTTTGATGTAGATAGTGGGTTCGAGATGGTTCTTATGCCAGCTATGAGACAGTGGTCACTAACATCTGCTGGAAGGATACCGGCATGGGAAAAGTAGTGTGGTTTGTTGACAAGAAGGACATCCAGAAGTGTGCTTTTCATTGGATTTTTCTTGTTGATGCACGTTGGTTCTGTAATCATTTGGGTGAACCCATGGGAATCGCAGAATTGTTTTAGGGGTAGCGATCCGTTCGATATCCAGTCATAGTTAAGGTCACCTAATGTAATTGTTTCCAGAGGTGTCATGTCCATTTGTGAAGACAGATGAGCAAGGACCTGTGGTCCTGCTGCTTGGGGTCTATAGCAACCTATTTTGTGGAGTGCCACAGATTGGGATGGTTCGACCCTGAGAGACAGGCATTCAAAGCCCCCTGCAATGGAAGTAGCATCTAATATAGATACTATAAATTTGTTTTTAATATAAATGGCTACTCCTTCCCCCCCCCTCAGTCTTTCTATCTGCTCTGAAGAGTAGGTAGTTGGGGATATTTAGCTCACTGTCTGGTGTGGATGCCCGAAGCAGGGATTCCGAGATCACAAGTATGTCTGGGGCAGTGTGGATAAGCCAGGCCTGGACAGAATCCAACTTCTTTAGAAGGCTGCAGACATCGGCAGGCAGAAAACTGATTCCTTTTAGGGTAGTAATTTTGGTTGGAGATGAAATCTACTTTTTGGGGCCAGGATTGTGCTCAACGTCTCCTGAGCACAGTAGTAGGAGGAGCACGATACTTCTCAGATTGGCAAGGAGATGTTTAAAAGCACAGGCCTTGTTGTGTTTTGTGTAGGTTAGATTGCAGGGATCCAGTAACCAAGTTGACCTCTTGTGTTGCCCTGCCAGTACGTAGATTAAGGTCCATGCAGAGTAACACCCGACTATGCAGCGCATGGGTGGCTGGGGTTTGGGGCCATGCATAGTAGAGTAGTTTGCAGTCCCCCTTCTGAGTGGATTCAACAAAATTTGACTGAATCAGGGCCAACCAGGGCAGCAAAAAGAATACATAGTCTTATTATGTGGATGTCCTTTGGAGTAGGGCATGTCCCTTTATTAGAGTCAGATCTATCAGGGGGGTCCACTAATATTAGGTATCAGGGAAATGCAGGCTAGTAAGTGAAGCCAGCTGAGACCTGCCATGGTAGCTTATTCAAAAAGTGGAGTGTACTATCGTGGGAGCTGCTAACCAGAGTCTTTAGGTCCCCAAATTTGTTGTATAGGTAGTTACTGCTATGGTGTGATAGGGGTTAGTATGCACTAAAAGGGTATCTAAGAGTAGCCTTGACAGTGGCACATCTCTAAACAAAATTTATTTGATGTGGGTTCCTTGTTAAGGGAAGGAGAATGGACAAGAGGACGGAAAATGTCTGGATTGCAATAGATATATTTCTTCAGTGGGGGCTGATAGAGGTGCCTGTGCAGAGTGGAGTGGGCCAATGGAAGATTGTATAGGTCCCAGGGGTCGTTGTTCCGTACGTGACTCATTTGGGGAAGTTTAAAAATGGAGTTACGTAAGATAAATGTATACCGCCCTCGGCTAGAGAAAGGAGAGAGTAGCTCGTAATAATAGTGGGGCAACACAAAGGCTAGCAGTCTGAGCGAAAACAGCTCAATTAGCAACTGAAAGGCCTGCGATTTCCTTGGTGCCTTGCAGTCTGAAGAGAGCTACAAAGTCACGAAAGGGATGTAACACTTGGTTGCTAGGAACATTTTTAGACAATAAATGCAGTTTTTTGGCAAATCAGTCACAGTTCAGTAATTTGTTTTTTTCAGTAAAAGGGATGTTTCAAGTAAAACAGTGCCTTAGCAAGACAGAATATGCTAGTCAGCAGGACAGGATATGCTAGTCAGCAATAAGCAAACCTAAAGTACTAAAATAGTATGCCTCAGCAAGACAGAATGAGATAGGGGCTGCTAGAAGGCTTAGTTGCAAAAAGGGGATGGGAGGAATTGCAGTTGTTGACAGTAAGTAACCAAATAAATTGAAAACATCAAATTGGAGTGGGCAGAGACTGTGTGCATTTAACGGAGGCCTGGGAGGTGGGGGGAGGGTGGGATGAAAAATCAAGGGGAAGTTTGCAGAGCTAGCACTGAATCAGTGCACATACAGTTGGAGATAAACTGCAGTGGTGGGGGAATGGTAAGTTACTTTACACAGGCCAAGCAGAATAGGCTAAATTAAAATATATAAATTAGAAGCCGAGTATAGGGATGCAGGCTTACATTAAGCCACACGTCTCGGGTGCTTCTGTCTCAGGTGAATGAGATGAGCCATTCAGGGAGCTCTACACAGCTGTGGAGCCAATAGCGCTACCCTGAGAAGGCGCTGAAATTGAAAACAGCAAATTGCAAGTGATGATCCGGTTCAGCGTTCACACAGCCCAGAGAAATTGTGGCAATTTCCCAAGTGTTGCACCTTATCTATCTCTTTCGGGGGTAGGTGGATCAGGCTCCTTGCACCGTGGAGGTGCTATGGCTGGATTGTGACCACTGCCCAAGGGGGCCAGTGGCACCTGTAAGGAAGGAGACAGCAGATTAAATAGCAGCAGATGGGGGTGGCAATGTGTCTAAACAGATACACACAAAGAGAGCTGAGCACCAACTTGAAAGACAAATCAGGGGGCAGTCTCAGACAGAGGCAAGGTGCCTGCTAACTCAGGAATCCAAAACAAGCACAAAAGAACAGACTGATGGGGGAGGGCAGGAGGGTGGCCTTGATGGAAGAGGGATGCCTGGGTATTGTGGCAGTCACAGAAACATGGTACACAGAGAACCATGAGTGGGTTGTCAACATACCAAGGTACACAATCTGTAGGAGGGACAGGGATGGAAGAAGAGGAGGAGGATTAGCTCTATGTAAGGGAAGGGATCAAAGCAACAGAAATAAAGGGTAAACAGGAAGGAAAGGAGGCACTGTGGGTCACCCTGGAGACTAGAAAAGGCACCACAATCTGCACAGGGGTTGTATATAGTTCCCCGTCTCAGGGGGAGGAAATGGACAAAAAAATGATAGAAGGCATCCTTGGTTTGGCAGAGAAAGGTGAGATATTGTTGATGGGGGACCTGAATATGCCAGATGTTAACTGGATCACCATTGCTGCAGCCACATCCAAGAGCAGGGCCATTCTCAATGCCCTACAGGGGGCATGCATCAGACAGTTTTGGAACCCACTCAGGAGGGAACAATTTTAGACCTGGTACTCTCAAATGGGGACGGAGAGAGGATCTCTGATTTTGAAGTGGGCTGCCATCTGGGAACAAGCGACCACCAAACAGTGTGGTTCATGATAAACTTAGCAGTAGAGCCAAGCCATACAAAAGTGAAGATACTGGACTTCAGCAGGGCTGATTTTGTCAAAATGTGAGTGTGCCTCAGAAAAGCACTAGCAAACAAGCAAGAAGGTTGGGTGGAGCAACAACTGGTGGAACATCAAAACTGACATCACAGAGGCAACAAGCCTTTCTGCAAAGCAAATAAATCAAAATGAAAGAAAAAAACACTATGGTTCTCAAAAGAAGTGGCAGGGAAGGTAAGGGAGAAAAAGATAGCATTCAGGAAGTATAAGGAAATACAGAAGGAGCAGGACAGAGAACTGCACCAGTTAATGCAGAAGGACGCGGGGAAGGCAGTCAGAATAGCAAAGGCCCAAACCAAGGAAAAGATAGCCAACTCGGTTAAGAACTGGGATAAAACTTTTAATAGGTACATTAGGGAGCAAAGAAAGACTAAGGCAGAGATACTGAGGCTGAATAAAGAGGAAGGTGGTTGGGCAGAGAGCAGCAGTGAAAAAGCAGGGATACTGAACAAATATTTCTGTTCAGTATTCACAATGGAAAAGCAGGGGGAGACACCTAATCCAGTCAATAGAAGCACTCTGGATAGGGGGGTTGATGTTAGCCATTTTTTTCACAGAAGAAAGGGCTCTGAAAAAACTCTTAAAACTGAAGGTGAATAAGGCAATGGTACCTGATGGGATTCACCTCAGAATTCTAAAAGAACTAATGGAAGAACTAGTAACACCACTGACTACCCTTTTTAATAAATCATGGGAGGATGGTGTGGTACCTGAGGACTGGAGGAGGGAGGATGCGATTCCCCTTTACAAAAGTGGGAGCAAAACAGAGGCAGGAAACAATGGACCTGTCAGTTTGACCTCAGTGGTAGAGAAAATGATGGAATCACTTCTGAAAGAAAGAATTGTTGAGAATCTAGAGGCCAGTGGGGTACAGGACCCAAGGTAGCATGGTTTCACAGCAGGAAGGTCATGTCAGACAAATCTAATTGATTTCATTGACTGGGTGACCAAAGTAGTAGACCAGGGAGGGGCTGTGGACATGGCCTACCTGGACATAGCAAGGCATTTGACACAGTCCAGCACAAAAGATTAATAAACAAATTAGCCAGCCTGGGAGTGGGTCCCAGGGTGGTAGCCTGGGTAAAACACTAGCTGGACAACAGGAGACAGCGGGTAATAGTAAATAGAGTCCTCAGTGAAGAAAGGAGGGTTACTAGTGGGGTACCGCAGGGTTCAATACTGGGGTCGGTCCTTTTTAATGTCTTTATAAGTGACATTGCAGGGGAACTGGAAGGGAACGTATGTCTCTTTGCAGATGACACAAAGATCTGCAACAGGGTTGATACACCAGATGGAGTGGAAAGGATGAGAAGGGACTTGGCAAGGTTGGAGGAATGGTCAAATGTATGGCAGCTCAGATTCAATGCAAAGAAGTGCAAAGTAATGTACCTGGGAAACAAAAACCCAGGGGAAGAGTACACAATGAGGGGTGAGATACTGACAACAACAAAAATGGAAATGGGCCTGGGAGTAGTCATATCAGACGACCTAAAGATGGGCCAGCAATGTGAGAAGGCAGTAAGGAGGGCTGGGGGGATGCTGGGATGCATAGGGAGAGGCATCACTAGTAAAAAACAGGAAGTTGTTGGCCCTCTGTATAGACAGTTGGTAAGACCACATCGGGAGTACTGTATACAGTTCTAGAGACCCCATCTCCACAAAGACATAGACAGGGTGGAGGCTGTCCAGAGGAGTGCAACCAAAATGATGCAGGGTCTGCACCAGAAGACATATGAAGAATGACTAAAGGAGCTTAAGATGTATAGCCTCGAGGAAAGGAGGGAGAAGGGAGATATTACAGAAACTTTCAAATACCTCAAGGGAATCAACAAAGTCCAAGAGGGTAGCATCTTTCAGAAAAAGAGATGTGCAAGAACAAGGGGGCACAATTTGAAGATAATGGGGGGACGGCACAGAGGTAATGTGAGAAAGTATTTCTTCACAGAGATGGTTGTAGATGCATGGAACAGCCTTTCTGAGGAGGTTGTAGAGTCAAAAACACTGGGGGAATTCAATAATGCATGGGACAGACATAGGGCAATTCTAGTGGGTGGTTGGTGTAAGTAGGCTGTTGGTTAACTAGGATCTGCAGCTTATCCATTAGGTAGGTAAATGGGCAGACTAGGTGGGCCAAGTGGTCCTTATCTGCCATCAAATTCTATGTTTCTATGTCAATGTGCGCACAGTGGCATGCAGAGCACCTGGGTACACAGCACATGGCAACATGTGTAGCCATACCATGAACATGTGCAGAACATGTGCAACGGCACATCACTGTGCACACCAGGTGGGCGGCCTCATTGCAGGGTCATGGGGTACTGGCACCTGTCTGTCAGCAGTGCAACAACAGGAACTGTGACACAGCATTGTACACAGTGGCTGTGTCATCCATGCCAGTAGGTGACTGGCACATACACATAGACACACAGGTGACACATGTGTAGCATGCACAGGGGGTGTCACAGACTGCATTGGGCCATGTGATGTTCCGAGGGCTGCAACAGTGTAGCAAGGTGTGAGCCACAAACAGATGCAACATGACACAAGGCAGTGGTCAGTGTATGTTGGAGTAACATTGGGGTGGTGGGACACACACTGTGTAGACCAATCACACAGGTGCCTGTAACGGGGAGCGACACTAGTTTATCACTGGATGGGTTGCAGGGTGCTTGTATGACTGGGATATGGTGCAGGCATGCCGTGGTGGGATATGGCACCCATATGAACATCAAATCGCATACTGGCATGGGGGTGGCCTATGCACTGCGCATATTATGATGGTCACGTTGCACCCAGACATGCCCAACAGTGCCCATGCACCCATACATGCATATGACCCCCCACACACACACACACACACACACACACACACATGGGATGTGTTGACATGTACACCCTGGAACATGCATACTACACATAGGATGCAGCTATTGGTCCATCACAAAGGTCATCCATAACAGGGGCAGGGAGGGACAGTGTCCAGTGTTCTGTGGGCAGCCACATGTCCAATGCCACATGTGTGCTGAGACACAGTGCTGTTTGGGATGGTATGTTAACTGAACACTGTGCACACCACATGATGTCTGGCCGCAGGGATGTGTGCACACGGGCTGCCATAGGCTGCCCAACACATGGTGACAGGATGTGTGGCTGAGGCAAACACATGACACACACAGCATGCATGGGTCACGTACACAGGATATAGTGGTGTACCTGCATGATACACAGATATGTTGTGTCAGGTGATGTGATGGTGGCTGAGGGTGTGTGAGGCACAAAGGCCCACCCAACATCTTGGCCAGGCCTGTGTCGGTATGCAACACTGCAACCTGGGTACTGTGCATATGCTGTGTAGGCCACTGGATGGCATATCGCAACACCAATGCATATGCTGTGTAGGCCACTGGATGGCATATCGCAACAGCAAGTATGGTACAGACACACACAATCAGCAGTGTTGCACAGCCACGCCTGCACACAATGTGTGTGTCCCATGGCCTACTGACACTATGTGTGAGTGACACTGTGCAACAGCCTATTGGGGCATGCATGACATCCCCACTACACACATATGCAGTCTGGCCAGCCAGCATCTGAAATGTGCCAGTGTGTGGCAACTACATGGCCAGAAATGGACATGTGCCATGGGGAGAGTCTGTCAGCATGGCTGTAATGGTCCATGTGTGTAGACCCATGTGCCATGCAGATACAGTGATGATGGCAGGGTAGTCCAATGCATCTGTCACCTGATGCGCCTCTTTCCACAGGTCACGACCCAGCAGGAGAACCACACCAGCATACACACCAAAACAACATGCACTGTCACTCGCACTGTGACGTGTGAAGCAGAGGGAGGCCTGTCGTTACAGGGAAAGGGCACAGAAGATACTTGCACAGGCATCAGTAAGGGGACAGGGTGTGCAGCAACACATGGACCAGGACAGCGCAGAAGTAGTAGTGCATGACAATGGACATGGACAGCACACCTGCTTTGGCAGCAATGGTGACACACAACTTGCTGCTTGACTGCTGGAGGGGGAACATGGCTCTGGCAGGGGCGATATGACTGACAGTGAGGGGATCACTGTGGAACATGAAAGTACCATGCAAGTGGGGGAGGCCATGGACCATGGCCCGATGAGTGGTTGGGAGGGGATGGTGTGGGTATGGTTGTGGCCTCTTGTACTACAGAAGACAATGGCCATGTGGAGGCACTTGCCAAAATCATTTATGCTGGCCTCAGTAGCCTCAGCTGTGACCTGCAGAGGGTGCAGGCCACCATCACAATGATGGAAGCAATTGTGGAATGGCATCGCTAATGTGTGTCCCTGATGTTGGTATGTCGTTGACCTACTGTTCACAAGTGTGCCTATCACCAACATGCACAGTACAGGTGCCCAAACATGTTTCCCTGACATGTATCTGTCAGGCCACAGTGATCCCCCCCTTTATCATACACAGGTAGTGTGCAGACATGTGCACAACCATTCGGCCCAGCAATGCCTCTGCAGTGGTGCAGGTTTCCAGTGTTGAGTGTATGCGAGCCATGACATAGTGTTGTTATTCGACGTTGTACCTGCTACTGCAGGAGTGTACCCTGACATGATGCCTGTTTTCTGTTGCTGATGAATGTTTTGTGTTACCATTAATTGTGTTCATAAATATACCAATCTGTGTTACATAGCCTGTCTCCTGTGTAATGCATGTGTCCTCTGTGTGTGCTTGGTAGGGATGGTGTGGCCCTCTACACATATGCCCCTGGTCCACATGTCATGCTGCCAGTGTCACTTGTCACCTCTGTACACACCAACATGGTAGGTGTGATGTGTCCATGGCCTGGAATATGAAACGCCACCATGAACACATTAGTGGGGGTGGTGGGATTATACGTGCATGCAGGCATGTTGGCCCAATGCCCTTGACATGTGGTCTGGGTAATGGTGTCTCCAGGGGTTGTGGGCCATATGTTGAGTGTACATGTCACTGCTCATGATGCTAGCAGGTTGTTGTGGGGGTTGGGTATCTGTGACATGGGACTGTACACATGCTTAGTGGGTCAGTAAACAGGTTGCCTATGCTACCATCATACCCTATGTGGCACTGCTGACAATAGCATTGTGGGTGGTGGTGTACAGGTATACCCAGCATGTAATGCAGGGCACTATGTCAGCTTATGGGCCAGTTGTGTGTGCCATATGCTGTGCTGTCCATGCTGCATGTACACCCCAGCAGGTTGGGCATGTTGACAACCCTGTGTCGTGTACATCCTGGGCAGTCCTGCTGCAGTTGTGTTGTTAATGCCATGATGAACCAGATGCGTGCCTGTTCCATCCCTGTGGCCACCCAGCATGCACATGTGCTGTGGGGCATACATGCATGTGTCAGCACATCACAACGGCATCTGTGGACACACAACACTGGTGCAGCATGGCAAGCATCATGTACATGGCTCAGCACAGGCTGGTCTACCACATGTGTGGGTGTCAGGCGCTATGTCTAGTCAGGGGACAGTACTCCATGGTTGGCAGGACAGTCATGTAGCATATGTCCCCATGTGTGTTTACCATTCTGTGTCATGGCTATGTAGTCATGCATTCATTGTTATTGCGGGCCATGTGCTGTGGTGGGTTGTGGCACAGGACAAATGCCAGCAGGACACTATCATGATGACTGTCCTGCCATGCCCCAGTCAGACACTACCACAGGGACTGCCCTGCACACATGTGCACAGTACCAGGCGTGTGTACCTTAGTGACTCTGTTGCATGTACAGGCACATTGCACGATGGTGTCCGCAGTCCGTGAGTCCAACACTGTTGGACTCTGGGCTGTGTGACATTTGAAGCACACTGTGTGTCTGTCAGCTGACAATGTGGGGCACAGGCCAGGTTGCCATGCACAATGCTATGGATACAACTGTCGGCATTGTCAAGCCACAACTGCCATTGCACATCACAGTGTCCAACAGGTGTATAGTGCATGCAGAGTGGCCAGCTGTCATTAGGACAGGGGTCATAACTGTGTGATAGTAGGACTGTAGTAGGACAGGTGTGTCCAACTTGTGTTGTGTGGTTTATATCATTGTTATGACTGGCATGGCATGCCGCACACATATGTGGACATATGTCCCCCATACAGTTAACCGAACACCTATCCAAGCATAAGCTCCTTAGCCAGGAGCAGCATGGTTTCCGCTCAGGTCATAGTACCATCACCGCTCTGACAGAGCTCACCTCATTCCTACATGAAGCCCTCGACCATGGCTCAATTGCCGGGGCCATGTATGTGGACCTAACCAAGGCCTTCGACACGGTCAGTCACGACCTCCTGCTTCAAGTCCTCCCTAAACTAAATGTGGTCCTGGAGACCTTGTCCTGGTTCCAGGATTACCTCACAGGCCGCTCGCAACAAGTCAGGATATGCTCCACCCTCTCCACCCCTAAAACAGTTGCCTCAGGGGTCCCTCAGGGGTCAATCCTAGGCCCACTGCTGTTCACCCTCTTCCTAAACTCCCTCCCCAAGGCTTGCAGTGGTCAGCTGCTCCTCTGTGCTGTTGATGTGGTTCTGTTCTGGAAACACCCCACCCTACCGCCTCCAGCAGGCCCTTCAAAGGCACTTCCGGGAACTTGAGACCTGGTTCTCTGAACACCGCCTAATCATCAACTATAATAAAAACTAAATCCATGATTTTTGCCCACCTCCAAATCCTCATAGTCAGTCTGCTCTCCTCATCAAGAACGCTCAAGGTGCCCCTCTCGAACAAGTATCCAATTTCAAATACCTAGGTGTCACCCTAGACACCTCCTCTCGTACCAGAGGCACACCCAAATTCTCTCTCCACTTATCAGCTCAAGGGTAGGCATCCTGTATCGGCTTACACTGCTTACCCCTCGCAGGCAATGCGGCTAGCAGTCACCTCCTCCATCCTCTCCTGGTGGACTACGGGGTCACTATATACGGCTCTGCTGAACCCACCTCCCTGAACAGGATAAACATTCTCCTGAACAAAGCCTGCTGCCTAGTCACTGGTTGTGATCGGCTAACCCACACCTGTGATCTCTATGCGTTATCTGGTTGGTTAAACTTCCAACAATGATTACAGTTCCACACCTGCATCCTTGCAAAAAAAATACACCTTCGCCTAGCCCCCGTCGGACTTTTCCCCCTAATCAGTTCTGCACCCCACACGTGCAATACAAGACTTGCCGCAAGCTCCCCCTTCCTTGTACCTCAATGTAGAACTTCCCTTGGGCAAAGATCCTTCAGATACCGGGCCCCTCTCTGGCTCAATGCGTTACTACACCTCCCTCTCACAGACCCACAGCATCTTTCAACTAAAACAGGCCTCAAATCTCACCTCCTTGAGAGAGCCATATGTGGCTGCGCTAACTCTGCTCACCCGTTAATCTGCTCTCCCCCTCGCTCGACTCAGGGCCACACAAGGCCCCACGATCTCACCAATAATCCCGCCTGGGTATCCCAAGATTGCTGCCTAACTTCCTCAACAGTCACTAAGTTTGACTGGACTGCTCCTTTGATTTTTTATGTATATTCTGCCTGTTACATGTATGTTCTCAACTGTATTTGTCTACCCTCCACCCTTGTAACCGACGTGGAGCCTTTGCAAAAGAGTCTGTGACTCAAAGGGTTGTAATTCTGATTGTTTCCAAAATAAACAAAAAAATAAACAAAATACATGAGTCATGTCCAGCATCTCTTGCAACTGCATGAGCCTGCTGTGTGGCCACCCTACATGTGTGTTCCCACACAGAAGGCCAGCTTGGTACCCACTGTTGCCATGGTTGACTGTATATAGCACCCCCTGCTGCATACCCAGTCCCCCTGCCCCATGGGCACACAACACCACACACTATGGGCCAGCAGTGGGTGGGCTGAGCTCCTGTAGTGTGTTCTGGCTGTGCACACCCATGTGTCCTGGTGATGTCACTGACCCATCTGTGTCCGTCTGCCTGCACCCTTTGCTGTATGTGTGTGGGGGCTTGTTGTGGCAACATGATGTTTGCATACCGTTGTTCCAACATACACCTTTTCAAATTCATGCATGTACAGGCCATGTTGTTTTGCATTATGCGTATATGTGTGCTGCCGTACTCTATGTGTATATCCAGCAGGCCATGGTCACAGACACAACACACCTTGCATCGCTTTTGCTTGGTTTATTTGGACATGTGCACCTTCCACATGTGTACCACACACAGTCACACCACACACAAACAAACACTTTCACAGACACACACACCTCATACCCATGTGCATTCCCACCCCTCAATATTACCCCACAATGATGGCCATGCATCCTCCCACACACTCACAAATGCACTCCATTATCCTGACATCTACTGTTGTACATGGCTGCCACAGCAGTGCTGTGTAGCACATTGCCCTGCGATGTTGTCCCTAGACTGTGCGTCTCAGTGTGCACCCACTATATGTTCCCTCCCGACCCATCCTATGACCGTTCATGCACTAGCATTTGTGACCTGTTCTGTACCACCATCCTGTCCCAATGTCCCACTGTCACCATTCCCAATCAGCTGTTCCTGGTCAATCCCTGCTTGCTGTGCAGCCTGCCATTGGGACCTGCATGGTCCCATTCCCCCAGTGGTCCCCCCTCTGGCACCAGTGTTGTGTGGACCACGTGTACCCTTGCGACCTCTGGGCCATCCAGCTGCATGTGGTCCAGTGAGCATCACTGTTGCCATGGCACTGTCACCACCCACTGATATGAGTGTTCCTCCTGTTGCATTCTGGGTGGCGTGTTGGCATGCACAGCCATTGCAGATATGCTGGTCTCTGTTACCTGGACCTCCATTGGTTGTCTTTCTGTGGATGGTGTTGTGCGCTTCCCCCATGGCAGCTGCATTTGTGTGGGCCCTGTGGCTGACATGCTTCATCCTACGGTGCTGCTGCATGTCCCCTGTGTGTTTTCCTGAGTTACTGCACCCTGCACTGTCTGGTACGGTGACCCACTTGACATTGCAGGTGCAGTGGGGAAGGCGATGCCTGCTAACTCCACGTTTATGGTGTGTTCACCCTGTATGCCCTGAGTTATATCCCAGCCCACCATGGCATGTGTTTGAGCACTGGCCATGGGCATGCCCACAGGGACACCAGCACCCACAACCATACGGGGTGCAACACTTTACAGGTCAGTGTGTTGTGCAGCACTGGTGCTGGTGATGTGTGGCATGTAGTGAGTTGACCTCCCACCTGTGACTGGAATGTTATCCCTGTCCATTGCATGCAGCATGGCCTGCAGATCTGTGCCTGTTGTTTCCCTCGTGTGTCTCTGTGGCCATGTTTCATGTCTTTGGCTGGCTGTTTTCTGGCCATGATCATGTCCTACAGCACGGTACATGTCCAGTCCACGTGTGGTACCCTGTGTCTGGTGTGACACCTGCACCATCTGCGTCATGTCCACATCACTTTGCTGGACTGTGCCCCTCCCCCCATGCATAGGCCCTTTGCACATCACCCATGTGCATGGCTACACCATGTACCATTGGTCCTGCACACTGATGACCATGAGACGTGTCGCCTGCTTCATGCTGACTCTCCATGGTGCTACCACATGGGATTCCAGTGCATCCCCCAATGTGCCTCCCACCACCTGTCATGTCCACCTGTACCCTGATGTCCTGCCCCCCACTGTTATGGTGCAGCAGTTTTGTCAGTGCAGCTAATATTGCTACCTGCTGCTGTGATGCGACTGCGAGGGCCACTATGGCCACTGTGTGCCTTGCATCATTAGTGACCATGAGCTGCGGGGCCATATTGATGGCCTCAGACAACTGTGACACTTCCCCCTCCATACGGGTCTGGTGACGAACTGTTGCCCTATGTAGGCCCTGTAATACTGTTCTTATGGCTGTCAGTTCCCTGGCCACCTCAACCTGTGATGCAAGCATACTGTGATATAGGTTGCCAACATCGTCCACCTGCATTGTGGTTTCAGTGTCGACTGGGTGCTCCCTGTGTGGCCCTTCCTCCACATCTGGTGCTGTCTCAGGGGACAATTTGTCCACGACATTGTTCTGAACACTGTCAACATCAGTTGTACCTTTGGCTACAGTGCACATGTGCCATGCAGGGGGACAGTTCTGTCATTTGGCAGTGTGCATCAGGGTTGGCATGTACCTGGCACCATCTTGGGAGTCATGACACGTCATACCTCCCCTCCAGTCACTGGTCTCTGCCTCTGCTGGGTGTCCCTCACACCCCTTGCACACTGCCGTCATGCTGTTCCATTGCCGATCTCCATGTCCACACGCAGTGCAGGTATGGTCTCTTCCAGGCTGTGTACCAGTGGTCACTGGTCCACACCACCGAACCATCACATGGCACTCATGGACTGTCAGGGTTTTTGGACATGCGTTGTCCTAGTGTTGCGTGACTGATCACCCCACACCCTCAGCCACAACCATGTGCCTCATGTGTGATATACATGCCCATGGTGCCAGCGTTCACATGCCCATGCACATCACATGTGTTCTGTGTGTCACTGTGTCATGGTACTGCACATCCAGGCCACACTACTCAGTCAGAATAACATGCTAATCTGTGTGCCATGGGCTGTGACAGCCACCTACCCATCCTGTATTGTTCCCTTTTCAGTTCAGCTGTCATGTCCACCCACACAGTGTCTGTCAGCTTGCTTTGCAGTAGCATGTGGGTGCTGTATCCACAGTATGTGCTACCTGCCACACCACGGGTATTTGTGGTTGGGATGTGGTACTCCACATGATGTATTCTGCACAGTAGCACAGTCGTACTGTGCCACTGTGGCAGTGACACAGCACACTTGTGCCATTGCCTGCATCATGTTCACAGTCACCATGGGTGTACACACCCTGGCCTGCGTGGGTGCATAGGATCTGCACCCACTTTGCTTCCTATACAGCTGCTGGTACTTCCATGTGTCCCACCTCTCACATGCCTTTTCCTATCCCAAGTTCAACAGGCACTGTGGGGCATCATTATCCTGTATAGCCCATATCTTGCCGACACCATTGTGTCATTGCACACTTGTCTGTTCCACCTATGTATGCATTGCTAGGGTTGGCATGTGTGGTTTGGACCCTCCATGGCCCACTGTGCATGCTGCTATGGAAAGTGGCCCATGGCCTCTGTAGTGTGTACTGGGATTGTTGTACGGGTGTCACCTGACTGTTGTCTGTTGGGCCATTGTGTGTGGCACTGCGGTCAGGTGTGGCTGGGCTCTGTGCATGCTCCAGTGTCCATGGCCCACACCACCTGACTTAACTGTCATGCCATCTGTGTCATGTACCCTTCACAGTTGTCCCTGTCTACTCCCATGCCAGTCATGCCAGGATGTGCACATGGAGGTGTTTCATGAATTGTTCCCCTGGATGCTGCTGCTTGCTTCAGGGCAACACTGTTCTGTGGGTGTGACACTGTGGCTGGGGTGGCTGGGGGCAGCTGAGCATGGGAGATTACACTGTGCCCTTCCTACTGTCCACCTGCAGTCTGTGTATGCTATCCACAGTATGTTACCGTCTATTCCTTGCATGCTGCCACCCCACACAGTTAATATACACATGGCATGCATTTGCTGCCGTAACGGCATGCCTACCTTCTGTGTGTCTCAGTCAGAATACGTTGATGTTGCTGTCACATTCCACACTCCTGACACTTAAGCCGCTGACTACCCTCTCCTCATAGCTGGTGAGTGGCTGTGTGTCCTCTGGGCTGCCTCCTGTTGCCAGGCTGATCCTTCTATTGTGGGCCAGATTGTCCTTTCCACAGCATTTGAGATTGTTCCAATGCTTTTGGATCACCCAGGCAGTCCTCTTGCTGTGGTTAACAGTGTTTACACTCCTGGCCACCTCCTCCCAGGCAGCCTTTCTCTTGTCCCTCTGTGCCTTATTCCCTTCCTTGCTAAACAGAAGGACATGCCTGGCACTGATCTCCTCCACCAGGACATCTGTCTCATTGCTGGTGAAGTTCTTCTTTCTGGGTGTTTTTCTTTTCTTCTTTTTCTTCTTCTGTTTTGCGCGGTCATTCAGATCTGCACCCTGTGGCATAGTTCCTGTTAGTGTCACAGCTCTGTGTTGCCTCACACAACTGCATCATGCCACAGGGTGCACCCATTATTTCTGATGCTATTCCTGGACACGTGGTGCATGTTGTTGGCCTTCTGAAATGATGTGCATCATGTCTGACATAGTTGCATCTGTTGCAGGTGGGCTCCATGTCACATAGTGCCCCAGATGCACTCCTGTTCTGGAATCGGGCCCCCTGTCTCTCCAGGTAGCTGAAGGGGCAGTGGGTGAGCTAGAAGTTAGCTTGATGACTAGGCTACCTACCTACACTACTAGGCTTGTCTTGTAGTAAAAACAGCGCAGCCCCCACGGTAACAAACTAGGCCTAGCAGCAGAGGTGACAGCCATGTAGGCAAACTTCACAGGCCTTGATCAGTGCAGTGTGGCAGCAGCCAAGTAAGACACAAGCAACACAGGTTGGGTGAGTTCTGTCAGTGAAGTGACTTGGTTGCGGACCACGGTGGGGACCTGGGATGATCGGTTCCAGCATACAGCTTCTGGCAAAAGAGCAGAGAAGGAGCAGACTGAAAACTGGACTGGTGGTGCATTGGGCTAGGCCATAGGATCCAGCCAGATGGCTGGTTAAGTAAAAGCAAATATTTTTTTATAGGGAGATTGGGGAAGGAGGAACAACTGAAATATCAATGTGCTTTTCATGTTTCTGCACCATTGGGCAGCTTCATGACCCATACGGGATGGGTATTGAGTGGAATAGAGTCAGGGTGAGAGATTGGGGCAAATTTTTGTTTGGGGAAGGGTTCAGAACTTTAGCCAGGAAAAAAATAATGGTTAGTAACTGGGTGGGTTTAAGACCAAATTTGATGCACTGCTCCGGGGTAGAGAAAGATGAATCTAATACATTTGAATTTTTCCTGATTTGCATACCACTTTTCAATCACAATAGAGAAGTTTTACACGTTAGAGATGTTCCAGGCATTCCAGAGCTTGCCTTCTAGGGGCTAACTGGCACCTCACCTCCACTGGATCTTGGCTCTACCACTGTTAAAGTTTGAAATGATGCACCTGCCATAAAGGTTAAATTTACAGGACATCCTCTGTGTGAGAAGCATGTTTTCCAAGAGAGAGATGGATGAGGGACAGAGCAATTTTCAGGGGTAAAATGAGGGCTATCCCTTGCAATAAAGGACAGTTCAGTGATATGGTATGTACAGGCTTTTGGAGCCGCACTATAGCGAGGCTTCCCCCCAAGTGAAGCTGATCTCCACACCCCTGTGCTCAGGCATGTTATGACATAGAGCAAGGGAGAGTGCAGGGACATGCCCTGCTGAAATGAACAGGGGTATTTTTATACATTGTGATGGCAAGTTGGAGATTAATGACAGCCACAAGTGCAGGGTCCTCTTTAAGGTGGGCTTGCTCACCTTTAAGGCCCTGCACAACCTGGACCCTGGTTACCTGGCAGACCTTCTTACACCTACTGTTTAAGTGCACTCCCTCCACTCCTCCTCTAGGGGCCTCCTTGCAATTCCCAGGATGAAGTTAAAAATGGCTGCTGACAGAGCTTTTCATGTCACTGTCCCCGTCCTGTGAAATTCGCTACCTCCAGCTGTAAAGGAGGCCCCTTCAGTAGAGGTAATCATGCTTTCCCAGATGTTGTCTTATAATTCTGCCTTGGTCTGACCTCTGTTTTTCCAGCTTTGTCTGAGGCCACCTATTTAGTTATGTATCTAGTTTTGTTTTTTGGAATTATTTTTAAATTCTGTAAGAGCATAATCTAAATTAGTGCTTATTTAATTGGGTTTTATTATATTGTTATTGAACTGTTATTGTTTACTGATCTGTGTACAGTGCCCAGAGCCTCAGGGATTCGGTGTTTTTTAAATAAAATTTGTCTTGCCTTCCTTTGCCTTGCCACTGCTCAACTAACACGGGTCTTGTTAGTAGAACAGTGGCCTTCGTTAATCTCCAGCTCACCATCATAATGTACTAAATTGTAATTAAAAAATAACTCCATTCATTTCGAAGGGGCATGCTCCAGCACGCTGCCTAAGTATCTGTATAATTAAAAAGTATATCAGTGGCTATAAGCATGCCATATGCATGCAGATGTGTGCAGATTTGTATTGACGTACAAGCAAGCCCTATGTATTCAGGCAGTATAGTGTAGTGGTTAAGGGCACTAAACTGGAGACCTGAAGACCTGGGTTTGAATCTCATCACCCCCACTTGTATATGTGTGATCCTGGGCAAGTTGCTTAACTTGTACATGTGCAGTTATCAGTGACCACTTGCTTTTTTCACTCATGCCACATGCATGCAATCGGTTCCAATTTAACATAAAAATAATGCTTGCAGCACGCATGTCACTTGGGTAATTTTATTTGCGCAGCATGAAAACATTTCATATAATTATTTCTGTAAGGGTGCTGCCAGAAATTGCAAAATAACATCTGTATTTAAAGTCAAATTCTATGAGTATTTGTGAAAATTGTGGAATTTCATGACAATTTCATAAAATAAGAACTTGCTACATTCACTCAGCCCTATCTGTGGGATTCAAATTAAAGGATCAGAGTATGAGAGAAAGTGGTGCAGGGGGTCACCAGGTTCAGGAGTTAGATGCATAGTTTCACCAGTCATCTGCTGGAACCTTATGCACTGTCCCCAATTCCTACAAAGCCTACTCCTGTTATCCTGAAATGTCTCTCTATGGCCCATCTCTGCTCTATCCCTCTTCCCTAGGCTCCCCTCCCACACTTCTTGGGGTTAGGACTAATTTTTATCTTATTTTTGTTGAAACATCTAATTTTTAATGCACTTTAACAAGAACAGTTCCTAACATGTCCGTTAATACCCACTAATTCTGATATGTCATTTCTTGTTTGTCAATATATCCCAATCTATGATTAATTTGTAATCAACCTGCCTAGCCTGTTTCTGATTGTGAAATGTACTCAATTTGTTTCTTGATTTTGTAATCATCTGTTTGTCTGTACTTGTTTGTCCAGCATGTCCTGTTGTATTTTACAGTTTTACTTATTTTATTTCGTTTATTTAGCTTTTGTTTACCAGGTAAGCACACTAGACAGTCAAGTGCCTATTTTCAGGAGTGACCTGGGAAAATTACAAAGGCAAAAACAACATGTCAGAGACAAGGTAACAATTAATCAATACTGTACAGTCCAGTGCTGGCAGAGAGTCCAGGCAAATAACACAGTGTGGAACATGATAGCAACAGTTCAGTGAGGTATAGACAGGAATAGGCAGCAGGCTGCAGTTAGGTGCAGGCAGATAGAAAATACATAGTAAGTGCAGCAAAAGGGCATGGCAGCCACAGGAGATAGCCAGGGGACCAGGCAGATGTAGCAGAGCCCTTATGAAGAGGGCAATCTATACTGTTGCTCACGAGCTGTCGAGGGGACCTCAGGACACAATGGAGGGGAGGACAGCTAGGAACAGAGACAGGCCAAGACTTGTATTAGGTGGTCCTAGAGGGAGGTCCTGAAACTCCTGTGGGAGGAGGCAGTCCATACATAAGCAGGGAGTTGATTCCAAGCTCTAGGGGCATGGGCTCCGAAGGCACGTTCCCCTGTGATGGAGCGAGTTTTTGGGACCATGAGAGCCTGGGAATCAGTAGACCTCAGTGTATAACCAGAGGGGACAGATTTAAGCAGAACAGTGAGTGCAGGAGGGGTGGATGAATGGAGGATGTTGTCAGTAAAATTGCCTAGGATAAAGGATCAATGGTTACTAGGGGAGAGCCACCCCAGACTAGTGTAAAGTTGACAGTGATGGGTGAGACAGGGTGCTTACAGAGCAAAGCAACAAACATTGTTGTATGCTGTGTCCCATTTCATGGGCCAGGTTTTGGGGGCATTCATGAAGGAGGTGAGCCCATAGCAGAGCATGGGGAGAAGCACCCCTTTAGCAATGGCAAACTGAGCCGCAGGGGTAAGGCAGCTCTTTGCTCTATACGCCAGGCCCTGTTTGCAGTTTGTGGTCTTGCAGCAGTTTCGTATGTGCAGGGAGAAGTCCAGCTGAGGGTCAAGGGTGACCCCCAGGTACTTGAAGGAGTCTACCACCTTAACAGGGGCAACATCCCATCCAACAACTTTTAGGGGTTCCAGGTACGCTCTCACCTTGGCAAGGGACCCGAATAGCATGGCCTGTGTCTTCTTGAGGCTGACAACAAGTTTGTTGGATATGAGACAAGACTGAATTCGGGCCAAATCAGAGCTAAATCTGGTGTTTATGTCTCTGGTATCATGGGAACTGGCCAGAAGCACCAAGTCATTGGCATGAAGGGTAACATGCCCGAAGGCAGGTACCATGGGCAATTTGTTAACAAAGAGAACAGTAGAGTGCCAAGGACAGACCCCTGAGGTACCCCATGAGTTGCCGGGACAAGTTCAGAGAGGGTTTGCTGGAACCTCATGCACTGTCGCCTGCCTGAGAGGTAATTTGTAAACCAGGCTAGGACAGGGGAGGAGAGACAGAGGGACCACAGGGCAGCCCCCAGCAGAGAGTGATCCACCAAATCAAAGGCCTTAGTCAGGTCAATGAAAATGGCACCCGTGAGCTTACCTTGGTCTGTCGCAGTCCTGATTGTAGAGGTGACCTGGGCAAGGACAGTGGAGGTGCTGTGCTATTTTCAGAACCCATGCTGTGCAGGGGAGAGGATATCATGGGTCTGGAGGAAGTGAGAGAGCTCTTAGGACACTATCTTTTCCAGGAGTTTGTTCCCTGCAGATAGTATTGATATTGGTAGATAGTTATCAAGGATTTTGGGATCACCACGCTTGAGGACAGGAGTTACCCGGGCCACAATGGCTTGCTGATTTGATGTGGAGCCTTTGTAAATGAGCATTGAACTCAAAGGTACTGTAATCCAACCAAGATACTAATAAATAAAATAAATAAGAAATGGACAGATGATCTGGGTAGCACACCAGTGGTAGACCCCAGTCCCAATTGGAGCAAGGAAGCAACATTCTAACCTGAATACAGCATTTATAAGACTCACACACAGTAAATGGATAAACCAGGGAGTCAGATGTACATGCAAATCTGGGACTTAGAAGTATTCAAAAAGTTGTAGTGGTGGAAGACAATGTCTGGGACACCAGGAAGGAAGAATACTTTCTATTTATACATGATAGGTTGATAGAAAAAGGAGTATGTGACTCTGATTTAAAGGGATTTTGTCACTGTAAAGAACAAAGAGGATGTCAGTGGGATCAGTAGTTCTACTGAGTCAATCTGGCTATGCTAAGGGGGGGGGGATAATCATCCAGAAAGGTACAGCAGGACTGCAAAAGGATCAGGCCAGCTTATCAAATGAAATAGTTGTAACCCCTAGGGGGCGCTATCCTAAGGGTTACTACCCCTGCCTGCCCTAACTGTGACAGGGTGAGGGGCCCAGATCCGTTGACGGGTGCCTCCACCCAGAGGTCGGGGTTAGAACAGTCGAGATTGACTTAGTCACAGCCCTCTGGGTTGCTGCAACCCCCCTTTCTTCCCACTAGTGGCCCACACAGTTCAATTTCAGTATCCTTACCGTATACACTTACCCCCCCGGCTCAAACCAATCAGCTCGCGCCAGGGACCCCCTGAAAAGCAAGACACAGTTACACCACATTCACTGTGCAATATTTCCCCATTAATACACTAACTAGCCAGTGTACTTGTGCAAAACAAGCAATCTGATTTATTCAAAGGGAGGCAACAAGGACCGGGGGGAATCAGGTTAATTAGCTTACCACTATAATATAAGAATGTTCACCTAGGGCTCTGTGCACAGGCCTAACCTATAAGTTACTGTCCATAGGTACCCAAGCCCTAACGGCTAGTTCCTTGATGCAGCTGGTTGGGGCCCTGACACAGATGAGCATTTAATTCCTACTACGATTTGATGGAGCCAGCCGGCTCAGCTAATGTAGTCAGCAAAGTAACCAGAAAATCTTGCCCTGGCTAGCAACATTTAACAGGGAGCTACCCTGATTTAGTACTCACAACTCCAGAAGGAAAATGCTCTCTCATCACTCACAGGGCTGAGCCTGAACTTCAGATACTTCTCCACACATTTACATGAAAGAGAACAGAGGGGTACCATACCAGGCAGGTGCTCCTATGGCCCGACCGAACTCGCAGCTATCGGGAGTCTCACTGCAGCTTCAACTTTCCTGACAGACTGAATGCAATTCAGCAGATTCTCCAGTCCTCTTCAGGTTGAGCCTGGTAGGTATTTGTGCTTGTACACAGCCTCCTCTGACCGCTGTCCTGCGGATTTGGTCTGTGGATCACTGGTGATTTAAATGGCTGCCTCAGGCCTTTCACGCGCTTCCTGCGCGAACACTCAATGCTGCAGGAGCTCAGAGCTCCTTCCTCATTCACAGCCACAACGCTTCTGCCCCTTTGCAGTATGGGGCAATCCTCTCAGCTCGGGTACCACCCAATTCCATTGGCTAGCTTCAGATGCCAGTCACTTACTTTTGATCTCAGTGGTGCAAAAAAGGCACCAGGGTCCAGACTCTTACCAGCTGTATCTTCATTTGTTGGTCGACCCCCTAAAGAGTCCTAATTCTGGTTGGTCACCAGTTACTCCCTTTGAGGTACCCCTGCCCCTATTGGACCTTTCAGAACGTCCTGGTCCAAAATGGAGGGGCACAATACACACAGTCTCAGCTGCAAAGGAAGCAGGTTAAACAAATTGTAATCCCATCAACAGGCTAGCTAGTCCTGCTCAGACAGTTACATCTTTCAAAAGGGGCTCCACCTGCGCATATCGCGACTGCCAAATGGGAGCGATTTCACTGTGGCTCAGGCGGGACTCGAACAGGGAAACACCAGTCCTCCCATACCAGCCCGCTGAACCCTGTGAGCAGGCAGCTCTTAAAGAGGCAGTACTGCAGGCTTTAAAAACCTCACAGCACCATAGCACTGAACACCAGTTAGGCAGGGAGCATTGGCAAGCTCCGGGAAGGCTTTTAGGAACCCCCCATTTGTAAGGGGGTTACATAGTGATTTGTGGATTAGGAATGTTAAATTCCACAAAAAGAATTCTGAATGCTTTATCTACATGCTACCATAAATATTTGAGAAAATGTTACCAATACTTGTTTTTATTTTGTTTTTTTCCACTGTTAATTTAAAACTGGTAAACCGATTTATCCAGTTGTGTTAGACCCCAGGATACACTGACATCAGATTTGCAAGTCAAAGGTTAAATCTATACCTGCAAGAGCAGAGGTTACAAACATCCACATTTTTGAGAGCTTTTATAAAATATTGCAAATGTTTACATAGTAACATTTTGGACCCAGTAATGTAAAAATCTCTAATCCAATTCTCTACATATTTAAATAGTTCTATGTAGTTTAATGTCATGAAAATTGGCAGATTTTCTGAAAACCTATCATTATGTAATCATGCCATATGTAAAATCTCTGGGCCAATAGATAGCTGAGGTATATGTAGATAAACATTTTCATAAAATGTTCCACAAAAAATAAAAATGACAGACTTTGAGCACTTATATTTTTGGGACGTTCCATCCTAATTTTATAATATTTTGAAAATCATTAGAACTCCTCCCAGAAAGTAATTGTGCCATGTGTCAGAACTCTAGTGCAATAGATGGCTGAGTTATGATCAAAGTAATAGATGTTAAAACTTTGGAAAAATTCCAATGGCATTTCATGGAATTTCATGAAATTTCATCAAAATTCTGCAAATTCTGAATTTCCTAATTCTGCCCAGCTCTAAATGGTAGTAACTTCAACCTGGCCAGGTTAGCCTACATATTAGAACAAAGGGGCGTGCAACTGAGGTCAAGAAGCTTAGGAATTTTGAGGGATGCCTGCATCCCCAAAATAATGGAACTTGTTATGTTTAGCCAAGGCACAGGGAAAGGCTGCCCTGAAGACTGCTGTGTAGGTGTCACTGATCAGTAGGGCTTTGGATTTAGAGTAGATTATTTTATAATCGGCCAAACTGCCAAATTTATGAAGATCTGCCACCAAAGTAGGGACTGATTTGGAATAATGTGGGATCAATAAAAGATGACATTGTCTACATTGAAGGAGATTTTATATGTTCTTCCCCTCTAATAAAGACCCTCGGTATGTTAGGATTCTGGTGCACTGCAAGTGCCAGGGAACCAAGCTTATTGCAAACAACAGGGGCCAAAACAAGCACCCCTGTCTCATGCCCCGCACTAATGGGAACCTCTCAGAATTCCTACCATTTACTTCAACAACCTCCTCTGAGATAGCAAACATGGCATCCACACACTGTATAAATGCGGGGCTGAATACAGAAGACTGCAAAGTATAATTCAGAAATCTCCAATGTTATTAATTTATTTATTTGTTTGTTTTTGGTAACCAAGTAATTGCATTAGACATAAGAAATGCTTATTTTCAGGTACAACCTGGGAGAGTACAAGGCACAATACACAGTGTCACAAATGCACTCAGCAGGTCAGGCCCTCTGATCCCACAGTGCCAACCTCTGAGCGCAGTAATGTGAACAATCAATCAATCAAAGTCTTTATTTAACCAGGTGATCACCATTGAGCAAGCTAATTTTCAAGGTGGACCTGGGTTTGTTAACAAGGAACAAGAGACAATATACATGGGATGCAACACACAAGAAAATAGCAATAATACAAATAAAGTGAGATACAATAATACAGTATATACAAAGTATCAGCAGGTAGCATTGACAGTAGTATATGTTTGGAACTGAAGATACAGCTAGCTTTGGGTAGGATACAATTTTTCATAAAAGTAAAGAAATATACACATCAGGTGCACCGAACACAAATAAAACCTAATATAAAAAGATATATAGTGATACGGTATGGAGAATTTAGAGCTGGAACCAGGTTCAAAGGAATGTGGAAGGGACAGATATGGGGGTAGAAAAAGTGGCGAGGGAAGAGTCGATTATAGATGTGATCAGTCTTTTAACAGTAGTAATTAGAGTTACAGTTAGAGTTAGGTTACAGACAGGGTAACCCTCCTGTCTGCTTCTGGGTCCAAATCACCTTTGGTCTCAAGTTCTGGGGGGATACAAACTGTGAATCTTATGCTAGCGTACCCAAATGTACAGGCTCAGATAATATTCTCTTCGGGGGGATGCAATATATATTTCACCTAAGGGCAGCTAACCAGGTATCCAAAATGAACCCTTTAAAACTCTATAAAAGACCTTAGATATATTCTTACCTTTTCCCAGTTTAGTAACACCATCAAGCTTTTGAATAGTTTTTGTCAGTCTTAACCCTCTATATGTTACATGCAAAAAAGAAATGGCAGATGTGGTCGCAGATTCTCTTTACTGTCTATACTTTACCTTAATTTCTATGTACTCAATAACCACACCCAATGGTTATTCCAATAAACTCAGTTTATTGTCTGCACACATATATGTGGGAGCCTCAGCTAAAGGAGAGAGCTCCTCGATCATTATTCACAGAAGCTTATATACCTTTTTAGTTTCACAGTCTAACAGTGATCTCATGCTTACAATAGCTTCTCCTTATCTCTAACAAAACCTCAGATTCAGCACTTCCATTATAAGGAGTTGTTTTTCATACTTACTATGTGTCTCCCTTTATCTTAGTTACAACCAGCTGTATTTAGCTTTATTTAATTTTCAAGGTTTTCTTATCTCTGTCAAACAACCTCCTTTGTTCTAGTCAGTACAGAACTGTACATTCATTATGGCTATTTTACAAAGCAGATAGTTTTAAAGCATATGAAAAGCAACCTATCTATATGGCTATAATCACATATAACATTTATAAGCTCTGGTACAATAAGCTTTAGGATATAAAGTTATTATACTTTAGGATATATAAAAATTCCACCACACAGACCCATGCATTCCTTCAAAAATGAAGATTTTGCTAAAGATGATAAAAATATGAATAATGTAAACACAGAACACTATATTAAAGAGCATAAAATCACTTAAAAGAAATCAAGAAAAAGTACAAAACAAAACCTCCTACCACAATACATTTAGACCTTTTCTATTTAATGTATGACTATAGTGCTTATATTTAGATCAGAGAGCTCTTGCTTGAGTCCCAAAATGATATGTCAAAAAGATCAGACACCAGTATTAGTTTAAACTGTGTCTCTCCACCCCCTTCTGTGAGTCATCTAGCTCCTCCTTTTAGAACCAAAAAAATACAAACATTATTTCCTGTCAGGAGATATTTTAAATAATGTGACTTCAGCAAAAACTAATTTCCCAAATTATGACAGTCTTTAATCAAGCCTTTCCTTTGAACTGGAGGCTGGTTTCTTATTTTTCCCAAGGAACATCTAAGGTTTTTACAACTCTGCCATACGTCATTTAGGTGCAAATATAGCCAACAGAAATCAGATGAATGATGTCCTGTTTGTGAAGTCATAAAATGTATACTTTAATTTCCTAGCTTCAGAGGCAGGAGGCCATAAAAAGGCCATAAAATGCGACTTCTCAGGAAGTTAATTACATTACAGAGATCTCCTGGTCAGTTCCTGTAACTGAAACCTTGTGGGGAGGGCACCCATGAGCACAGACTCGCATACTATATTTTTATATTACAAATATCATGCAGCAATCATAACCAACTGGCCAAGCATCACAATCCTCCCCACCTAGACTGAATTTGGGGGCTCTATCCCCTGCAAGGGTTGAGCTTCCCAAGTCAGTTCACTCCTCATATAGACGCGATAAGCCATTTGTGTTCTGATTGGTCGATCCAGCCCTATGTAAGATCATCATGTTATACCCTTGCAAGGCAAGACTCCATTTTAATAGTCTACCATTAGTTTTTTCCATTTGTGTTCGCCAAACCAGGAGGTTGGGGTCAGTGTGTACCTCAAAATGCTGCCCATGTAAGTATGGCTCTAACTTCTTTAGGGCCCACACTATGGCAAGAGACTATTTTTCCACAGTAGAATAAGCCTGCTCCCTGGGCAGCAACATTTTACTCAGGTACACTGCAGGGTGATCTTTCCCTTGGTTGGATGTCTGACTCAGTACTGCCCCAATACACACATCTGATGCATCAGTCTGGACTATAAAGGGTCTGTTATAGTCAGGAATTGTCAATATAGAATTACTGCACAGCACCTCCTTTAATCTGGTAAAGGCTTTTTCACAGGCTGGTTCCCAGGTAATTTTCTTAGGCATCCTTTTCTTTACCAGGTCAGATAGGGGAGTGGCCAGGGCACTGTAATTGGGTACAAATTTCCTATAGTACCCCGCTGTCCCTAGAAAACTCCTGACCTGCTTCTGCATTTCTGGTCTGGGCCATGCCTTGAACACCTCTTATTTTACTTGGTTAGGACAGCGCAGTCCCCAGCCTACAACATACCCAAGATATGCCACTTCAGCCATGGCCACCTGGCACATCTCAGCTTTGACAGTGGGTCTGGCCCTCTGTATCCTTCCCAGCACTTCCCTAAGGTGGGACAGGTGTTCTTCCCAGCTGGCAATAAAGATGGCAATGTCATCCAGGTACACCACGGTGTACTCCTCAGCACCATTTAACACCTGGTTCACCAACCTTTGGAAAGTGTCCTGGGCATTCTTCATTCCAAAAAGCATTACTTTAAATTCAAATAAGCCTATTGGAGTCATGAAGATCGACCTCTCCCTAGCTCTGTCAGTTAACTCTACCTGCCAATAACTCTTTGTCAGTTCAATAGTTGTAAGGTAGGTCACCCCTCCCAACTTGTCCAGGAGTTCATCCATCTGGGGCATCGGATGAGCGTCTGACTTTGTGACTGCATTCAGTCCGTGATAGTCCACACAGAAATGAGCAGAGCCATCTGGCTTGGGCACAAGGACTACGGGTGAGGCCCAGGGGCTGCAAGATCTCTGGATTACCCCTAAATCCAGCATTTCCTCCACCTCCCTCCTAATGTCCTTTTGGACAGCCTCTGACACCTGATATGCTGTCTGGCTGTGCTGTCTGGTGTATGGGCATCTGTGTCCCTGTCTCCTCATCATGCATTGCTAAGGGGGTTAGTCCAGCCTTGGTGCTAAACAGGAGGGCAAAATCTGCTAAAACCTCCCTTATCTTCCTGGATGTTGTCTGGGGTGAGCTGGGGAGACAATTTAACTGCCTCCAAAGAGGAATCCTGCTTGCTTTCTTCCAGCAAGTCCAGAATGGGGTCTCTTTCATCAATCCCTTCCCCAGGACTACATACTGGAAGTACCATGTCAGCCATATTCACATATGGCTTCATCACATTGACATGGTAAATTATTTCTTTCTGTCTTCTGTCAGGTAACTGTATGATATAGTTCTCATCATTTACCTTCCTAACAACTTTGTACGCACCTGCCCACTCAGCCTGCAGCTTGTCTTTCTGGACCGGAATAAGGACAATGACTTCCTGACCCACCGTTTATGAGCGAGCTCTGGCTCTGTGGTCATACCACACTTTTTGTTTCTGTTAGGCAGCTGACAGGTTACTCTAGTCTGTCCCCATAAGCTCCTTCAGCCTTTCCCTAAACCTAAGGATGTAATCCACTATGAGAGTGCCCTGGGTGGTGTGCTTGCCTCTCCAGTCCTCCCAGATCAAGTCTAGGAGTCCTTGTACCTGGCGTCCATATAAGAGCTTGAAGGGGGAAAATCCTGTTGACTCTTGGGGCACCTCCCTGTATGCAAATAACAGGTGGGAAAGGTATTTCTTCCAGTCTCTCCCATGCTGTTCAGCAAATGCTTGGAGCATTGACTTCAGGGTACCATTAATTTTTTCCACAAGCCCACTGGCTTGTGGGTGATAAGGTGTCATGCACCTCTGCACCACCCTACACGTCTCCCTCAAACATTTCATCAGGTCTGACATGAAGGAACCCCCTTGATCAGTGATAACCTCCTGCAGAAAACCAGCATGGGAGAAAATACCAAGTAAGGCATCTGCCACTTTGTCTGTCCTCTGTGAGGATAGGGTGACTGCCTTTGGATACCAGGTGGCATAATACACCACAGTCAGTATAAACCTCTTCCTAGAGGAGCTGGGGGTATTGAAAAGCCCCACAATATCCATTCCCACCCTCTGGAATGGCTCCTTCACTATGGGCAAAGAAATCAGGGTGGCTTGGGTTTTCTTACCTGTCTTCCCTATTTCTTGGCACCAGTGACAAGACCTACAATACTCCTTCACCTGCTGGGTGAAGTTGGGCCAATTTAAATTCTGGGCCAACTGCTGCGTAGTGCATGTGATTCCCAGATAACCAGACAAGGGAATATCATGTGCAATCTTGAGCAACTGCTCACGGTACCCCTGGGGAATGACATGCTGCCTGCCTTTCACCCCTCCCTTTGTCTTCACAGCCTGAATGTACATCAGTCCATTTTCCCAATAAACTTTATGTTTACCATCACCTCCTGTGCTCCATCAGAGTCTGCCCAAGCCCTCAGTTTCTCTAGACTAGGGTCACTTTTATGAGCAGCTGCAAATGCTTTACACACTCCCAAGCCATGGAACAGGTCCCCTTCAGTCTCTAAACTAGGGTCCCTAGCACTAGCGTCAGGGCACTCAGGATCATTGTCATTCCTAACCCTCTGACAATGGGTCACCCCTCCTTCTTTGGAGTAACCCTCCGTAGCTATGTGGTTAATTGCTACTGGCAAAATTTCTACCCTCTTTTCATTAGTCTCCATATCAGGAGACACAGGCTGGGGAACCAGCCTCCCAGTGGTTTACACAATGGCCTCTGTGGAGTCCAGGGAACTAAAATGTTCCCTTGCCACTTGGCTATGTGTAACAGCACACACCATCCCCTGTATGAGATTGTTGCCAAGGATGATGTCAACTGCTAAAGTTTTGGCTACAGCCACCTGTTGCACAGTTCCCCCAGTTTCACCACAGTCTAGGAGAACACTAGCAAGTGGCAATGTTTTCTCCTCACCAGTGAAGTCTTGTACAGTTACAAATTTGTTGGGTATAAGCTGAGCAGGCTCTACCAGATCACCCTTTACCAACATTACAGAAGGCCCCTGTGACCCTTAACCCTTGTGTCTGTACACCATTCACCATGACTGGGTGCATGTGTTCCCTCACTTTCACAGGCAAGCTTCCAAGGACACACAAATAACCCACTTCTTTCTTAGCCCCATGTTGCGTATTGCTCATCCTTTTGGGGCACTGTCTGGCAACATGCCCAGTTTCTTTACAAACCCAACATTCGTTTCTTTTCTCAGATAACTCTTTTCTTTGAAACCTGGGGCTAACTGGTTTTGGTGGAGGCAGTGAGGGTTTTTGAGTGTGCTTTTCCCTTTTTGCACTGCCACACCCACCCCATTCACTCTCAGAAGATGTCTGCTCTTGGTATAGTGGTCTGAGAGTTCAGCAGCCTCTTGCACTCTTTTGGGATCTCAGTCCTCCAGCCAGGTTTTCAACTCTGCTGGGCATGCCCAAAAAACTGCTCTAACAATATAGCATTTTCAGTTTTATCTTCAGAGTTTACTTCAATTCCCTCCCACCAACATTTTAAACATTGACATTGTTTCATGGCTAGCTCATCATAGCTCATGTCAGGGCTTCTCCTGAGCTTATCAAATTTAACTATGTATGCTTCTGCAGTTAAATCAAACTTTTTTAAAAGTGCAGCTTTAAGTTTGCTGTAATCATTACTGTTCTCATTGTCCATTTGACGGAATGCATCCCGAGCTTTCTCGATAAGTAGCAGGGATAGCTGGAAGCTCCAGGACCCTCAAGGAACATTTGCCTGAAAACAAACTTTTTCAAAGGAATTTAAAAAGGCATCCATATCCTCCCCATCTTTAAATTCAGCTATCAATTTGGAATTCAATTTGTAACCCCGTCCTGTAGTTCCAGTTAAACCCAAGCTACTTACCTGCTCTGGTGCTACTGGTTGGAGTTGTAGCTTCTCCAGTTCATGTTGCCTCTGGTGCTCATGCTCTTCACAGTCTGCCTCTCACTATTCTCACTCCCTCTTCTCCCCTGTGGCTCACTGGTGCTCATGCTCTTCACGGTCAGCTTCTCACTGTTCTTGCTCCCTCTTCTCCTCTGCGGCTCATTTCTCTCACTCAGCACCTTTCTGGAACTCCAGCTCCATTCTGCACAACTCAGTCTGCAGCCTGATTGCATCTGGCTCCAGAATGTTGGTGACATTTCCCTGCTGCTGTAGCCATTCACTTGGACTGGCCCTGCTGCCCTTCTCACCAGATCTGGACACTGCAATAGCCACTGGCCCCTCCATGCCCAAGGTTGGTCCTTTACAGTCACAGTTTGTGACTCAATGCTCTGGGCATCTGCTGCCATCAGGGCATCCAAGAGGTTCTGCTTGGTGGCTCTCCCCTCATGCAGGACTCCTCTGTCCTAGCATAACTGCCTCAAGTAATCTGCAGTGTGCCCACCATAGTTGGAAGCCATCTTCTTCCCTAACTATGACCACTTTAACTTGCACTTTGAAACAAATAAAATAAAACAGGTAGAAACGTGACTGTAAGCAAACTGATATAGTTCTGTTTCCTTTTTAAAAATAAATCACTGCCTTATTTTGCAACTGTACAGTATTAAGCTGACACACTGAACAGTTAAAGCTTATGTTGCCAATTTTATTGCTCCGTTGCTAACCAAATCTGTTACAAACGCACTCAGCAGATCAGGCCCTCTGAGCCCACAGTGCCAACCTCTGAGCGCAGTAATGAGAACAGGTGACAGACAGGGTAACCCTCCTGTCTGCTTGTGGGTCAGAATCACCTTTGGTCTCAAGTTCAGGGGGGATTCAAACTGTGAATCATATGCTAGCATATCCAAATGTACAGGCTCAGATAATATTCTCTTCAGGGGAATGCAACATATCTTTCACCTAAGGACACCTAACCAGGTATCCAAAATGAACCTTTTAAAACTCTGTAAAAGACCTTAGGTATATTCTTACCTTTTCCCAGTTTAGTAACATCATCAAGCTTTTGAACAGTGTTTGTCAGTCTTAACCCTCTATACATTACATGCAAAAAAAGAACTGGCAGACCCAGGAAGTCTTTCAAAATAAAGATTTTACAAAAGATGATAAAAATATAAAAAATGTAAACATAGAACAATATATCAAACAGCATACAATCGTTTAAAGGAAAACAAGGCAATTACAAAACAAAACTCCTACCACAATACAAATAGACCTTTTCTATCTAATGTATTACCTCTATAGTGCTTATAGTTAGATCAGAGAGCTCTTTCTTGAGTCCCAACATGATATGTCAAAAAGATCAGACACCAGTATTAGTTTAAACTGTGTCTCTCCACCCCCTTCTGTGAGTCATCTGGCTCCTCCTTTTAGAACCAAAAAAATACAAACATGATTTTTTGTCAGGAGATATTTTAAATAATGTGACTTCAGCAAAAACTAATTCCCCAAATGATGACAGTCTACAATCAAACCTTTCCTTTGAACTGGAGGCTGGTTTCTTATTTTTCCCAAGGAACATCAAAGGTTTTTACAACTCTGCCATACGTCACTTAGGTGCAAATATAGCCAACAGGAATCAGCTGAATGATGTCCTGTTTGTGAAGTCATAGAATGTATGTTTTAGTTTTCCAGCTTCAGAGGCAGGCGGTCATAAAAGGGCCATAAAATGCAACTTCTCAAGGAAGTTAATTACATTACAGAGATCTCCTGGTCAGTTCTTGTAACTGAAATCTGGGGGGGGGCACCCATGGAGCACATACTATATTTTTATATTACAAATATCATACAGAAATCATAACCAGCTAGCCAAGTGTCACACATAGTACAGTCAGCAACTGAACAGAGGTAAATTAGACATATGGCATGATATGTAGCAAGTAACAAGATCAGTAAACATTAGCAATTGGTAGTAAGAGGGAGGCAAAAAATAGTATGATACATCAGTGAAACAATAGCATGGTGCAGCAGTAATTATATAATTAGACAAACCTACAGTGGTTAAAAGTAGCAGTAGCTAAGAGTGCATTCTATGTCATTAGAGATATAAAAAGCAGCAAACATAATAAGAGAACATCAGAATTCATAAGTGTATAAGTGGTAGACAGCATTACATGCAATAGTATATAGCACTATGAAAGGAAGTTAGGATGAAGGGGAATTAGGGAGAAGAAAAGCTGAGTAAGTCTGTAGTAAGTGCAAGTAGGGATAAGCTATGGCTGAGGTAAGGGCCAGTGAGGAGTGAGGTGTACCATTGGATGGTTCAAGGGGGACAAACACAGGTACAGGTTTGTGTTGATAGGAGATGACTCCTTAGCTGGTGTTTAAACCTAGACTGTGTAGGGGAGAGGTGGATGGGAGCTGGTAGTGAGTTCAAGTATTGGGGGGCAAGGCATGAGAAGGCCTGAACTTCCATTGCCATTTAACATTTTGGGATTTGGAAAATGGGCTGATCATCAGTGTGACAGGGCAATCCTGCCACTCTTGAGGACCAACCTTTTCTTAAATCTGTTGCAACAGTTCTTTTATTTCTTAGCCTAATCTATCCTTTACATTTTCTGGTCCATAAGGTTGGACATCTATGGGCACCCCTTCCCTTTCTTGAGTATGCTTTAGTGTCCTTTTTAATTTTCCTTTTCCCTCTCAGGTCCTCGTACAGGGAGGTCATTGTGGTGGCCACCAAGCCGATGTAAAACAACAGGCTGTGCTCCTCATTGTTGGATTTGGTATGTAATAGCTCTTTGTCATAAAATACCTTGGTATATATACCTTATGTATATGAAACCTGAAAATGTTGCTAAGACCATGGCACTAGGTGTTTTTGATAAAGGTAAAAAGTTACTAGGGGAGTGTATTATAAAAATTAAGTTAGTTGTGTTATTTAAATTGCATGTAAATTACAGATTGTTTCAGATTGCCTTTGGCACCATGCATGCCTGCTTTAAGCTGAGCAAGCCAAAAATATTACACATCAAATTGTATTATGGGGGTATATGTGATGTTGTGTTTCTTTGAAAACTTGACTTTATTGCCAGTGCCCTTTGTTATAACCATTGCTTTAGTGCTTCTTCACTGAGGTTCTTTGTCTTTAGCTTGTTTTTGAGTTTTTCCTTTATTGAGCCCCCCCATCACCCCCACACACACAAGACAAACATAGGGAATACAATAATTTTCACTGAAGAGATGATCAGTAGATCAGAGGGTACTAAGTGTAGAGGAAGAACATGCATAGTTTCTTGCTGCAATCTGATGTACTGAAGGAGGGATACGCTATTCCTTAAGGTTGTCCCCTGTGTTTTAAATAAACATCACAGAGATTGTGTGTTGAACCTGAAGTTCTGTGTCTGGTCCATCTGTTATCCCACAACCTCTCCACAACCAGAACAAAAGGTGTAGCTGGGAATAGAGGTAACCAGCAACTGAGCAAGAGTAGGAGGCATTCCAGAGTGAGAAATGCTGTCAGCAATAGTGCCAAGTGAGGAAAGATAGTTAGCTGTTCAGGATAGCAAATGGAGGTTTTCACAGAGATGGCAGTGGTGGGTCAGGCAGTGAGAGGCCAGGGCAAAGCTGCAAATTTTATTATAAGTTGTGTCCTACTTGTCTAGCTTTTGTTGTCCCAGCATTACAGACTGCATTGTATGTAAGAACAGGGAGAAGTATGCCCTGGTCAATAGCCACCCTAGCGGTGGGAGTTAGGGCATGGCTAGTTTGGTAAACCATACCAATTTTGGCATTAATGGCTTTACATGTACTAGTGATGTGGATGTGGAAGTCATGAGAAGGGTCAAAGATAATGCCCAGATATTTGAAGGAGTTTACACAGGTAAAGCTGGAGCTATCAAGACCAGAGACAAATAGTTGCCTTGAGCAAGTCCTTAATCTAGAAGCAGATCCAAACAGCATAGATTGATTTTAGCAGAGTTGAATATTAATTCTTGGAGAGCCAGTCGATGATACTGTGGAAATCAGAAGTAATAGTAGTATTGACGTAGAATATATCCTTAGCACTGTGTTAGAGTAAAAAATCATCTGCAATTTTTCCAATCAAATGCTTTCTCCACATCCATAGAAATAGCAAGTTGTGGTTCTTTTTGTGAACAGAAAGTTCAGTGGGTGGGCACCTTTTGGTTATGATTAAGTCCTAAAAGTTTATGTTGAGGGCTGGTAGTACGGATTCCAAGATGCAGAGAAAAAGTTTTACTGTTCATCAACCAGCCATACTCTTTTTGTATAAAATCTATTTTCTTTTAATTGTTGCTTTACTATAAAAACAGTGATCCTTTGTGGCTCAACATTTCACCCAACTCTGGGCTTCATCAGGGGCAAGGATCTAAATAAACATACAAACATAATATTCAGTTTCCTGTAGATATAAAAAAAAACACTTTTTTTTTGGTAACAAATTCTTTTTTATATTTGTATTACTGCTCAGATAAAATTTATCCATATCGGACCATATTACACTTTGGTAAAATATTAATGCATAGATTAGTATCTCAGTTGATGGTTAATCACTTTAAGGCAATAATAAACGTGCCTCTCTATTTCCATAACAGTGTGCTACTGTCTCTTTAAAGACTAAATGAGTTAGTCACCATGGTTTAAATAAATTTCAAAGGAATATAATATTGTTTCATCAGCACACAATTAGCAGCTACTAAGTTTATCCACATAAATATTTGCCTTGTTGTTACTGTTAAAGCTCTTTATGTTCACAGCTGTACTAGCCACCTCATGAGTCACATATAAAAATGGAATCTCATATTCACCTACTGTTCAGTCTCACACATATATCCCCTTTATGTTATTTGGTAACCGTTTTTCATTTTTAGCCTGTTAGAAAAAGATGTTCAGTTAACTTTTTTTTTTTTGTCTTTGGTAACCGGGTAAGGCCCACTAGGCACACGTGCCTGTTTCCAGGGATGAACTGGGAGCACTGGGCAGTTAAGTGACTTGCTCAGAGTCACACAGTATGCAAGTGGAGGTTGTGAGAATCAAACTCAGGTCTGGTCTGCTAGATGTATCAAGCTTGTTCACACCTCGTTCCTCTAACCTCTAGGCTATACTGCCAGCTTACTAGTTTCCTATGGTCTAGAGAGTTGTATTTAGATATAACTCATTTTATCTCTGCATATACTGACTTAGCAGGTAAACATTTTTTCAGCTTATGTAAATGCTAAGCTCTTCTCTTCTTAGCTTAGTTTTTCATGTTATTTACAAGTCATAATTATAGTATTGCTTTTGTCTTACATTTCCTTAAACTCTATCAGTGCATATACAGAATATAAATCTACATCTTAACATTTTCTTAGTAGTTTTACTTTGCGTGTAATGACATATGACTGTCCCTTGAAGTTAAAAATAGTGGTAACATATAAGTCCACAATCCTGACCACTATCGCTTGACTTTGTACTGCAGTATTTGTAATTACTTACTGTACTTTTCTTGTTTCTTATTTATTCATGTGTAGGGCCTCTAAATAGCCTGCCAGTATCTTTCTACTTTGCAGCTAGGGCCTTTCAAGTTTTTGTTACCCTTTTCAATGGGCTGTTTTTGATGCAGGAGCTGGAGATATAAATGTTATCATTCTTCACAAACTAGTCATTGGTTGCACATGCCTTACATTTGTTTTACATCAAACATTTGTTCTTTAACTTTGTATAAAATTTCTCATGTATTTACCTTGCTCCTATGTCCTGGGCCTTGTCTAGTGCCATTTCAAAAAGTTCTAAGAATGTGCCTCACTTTAGTAATGCATTTTTACATGCCTGCAGAGTGGGCAGTACCTCTTGTGCATCACTCTACTGATCCGCCCACTAGGCCCATAGTAGCATCTCAAAAACCTAGGTCATTAAGGGAAAGACTTGTCCACTCAGAACTGAAACCAATAAATGCTAGGCCAGGAGAACAACTACTCCTGGGAACATTAGAGAAAGGTATGGTGCCATGTGGGAGGTGTGCACATTGCAGCAACACCTCGAGAAAAAAAGAAATCACACACCCTAGTGGTAACACAACTTACAAAATAAACTCACACATCGATTGTGATTCCCACCATGTGGTTTATGTGCTGACCTGTCCTTGCTCCAAATACTACGTGGGCAAAACAACTCACAATTTGAAAAAACGAATTACAGAACATAAAAGCAGAATTTGCACAAAAGCAGAAAATAGCCCGGTGGCTATTCATTTTGCTAAAGAAAATCACACTGCAGCCTCTCTAAAATTCTAGGGAACTGAGACAGTTACAAAGCCAGAAACGGGAGGAGATTGCAATAAAGTAATGGAAAAAAGAGAAATGTTCTGGATATTTACTCTTAATGCAACCGAGGATAGACTTGGAATAAATGAAGAAGAGAACTGGCCTGCATGCTGGTGATGTTGCTCCGTGAGATTAGATTTGCAGCAACAATAAGATAACTAATAAGGCAAGCAGTGTTTCGGTGCCCTATCCAGAGAAGTGACCTAAAAAGAAACCAGAAGTACTTCAAGTGATTTAGTCATAAAAGACATAGAAATGAGAAACATACCAGCATATGCCACAAAACATTTCGGTATCCTGCAAAAGATGTACCTAATGTTCCCTTCCCCTTTGCCCTTCACGCTATCTTGTACTCTCCCTGTATGTCACCTTGTGCCTTTAAATCCCCCACTCCATGCTGTAATCAACAACCATTCTAAATAACTAGACAGAAGGGATAATTCCTTTATGTAAGATATATCACTGCCTGAAACTAGTAGAAATAGTATGAGAACATTAGTGTAAAACTGCCTTCCCACTTTGTGGCTTGATCAGACTGATTCAGTTTTAAAATCAAGCTTGCAGGATTGGGCATGTAGGGATTGGTGTGGAAGTGGGGATTGCCTCTGCCCAGAAACTCTGCACTTCACACTCGCTCTCTGGTTGCACAGCAACACCCCTGGGAGCACACATGGGCGGATACTACTCTGCACACATCACATTGTGGGCAGATCAGTAGAGAGATGCACCAGAGATACCGCCCACTCTGCAGGCACATAAAAATGCATCACTAAAGGGAGACACACTATTAGAACTTTTTGAAGCAGTACCAGACAAGGCTGAGGACACACGAGCAAGGTAAATACATGAGAAACTTTAGACAAAGCTAAAGGACAAATGTTTGCTGGTAAAATAAATGTAAGGCATGTGTAAGCAATGACTAGTTTGTAAAGAATGGTAACATTTATATCTCCAGCTCCTGCATAAAAACAGCCCATTGAAAAGGGTAACAAAAACTTGAAAGGCCCTAGCTGCAAAGTAAAAAGATACTGGCAGGCTATTTAGAGGCCCTACACATGAATCAATAAGAGACAAGAAAAGTAAGTAATTACAGATACAGCAGTACAAAGTCGAGCAATAGTGGTCAGGACTGTAGAGTTATATGTTACCACTGTTTTTAACTTCAAGAGACAGTCATCATATGTCATTACATGCAAAGCAAAACTAGTAAGCAAATGTTAAGATGTAGATTTATATTCTGTATATGCGCTGATAGAGTGTAAGGAAATGAAAGACAAAAGCAATAATAGAACTATGACTTGTAAATAACATAAACTAAGCTAAGAAGATAAAAGCTTAGCATTTCCATAAGCTGTAAAAATGTTTACCTGCTAAGTCATTATTCACAGAGATAAAATGAATTGTATCTAAATGCACCTCTCTAGTCCATGGGAAACTAGTAAGCTAACTAAACATCTTTATCTATCTAACAGGCTAACAAGCATTTGTCAATGCCGAACTTTCGCTTGCAGGTATTTGCAGTGGTATTTGGCACTTGGACATGGCTTAAAAAAATCAGTGACAAAGAAGTACAAGCATTTGTCAATGCTGAATGTTGCTTGCTTCTATGTGCTGTTTAGGTATTTGGAGTCATTGAGAGTGCAAATATTGAAGTTAGTGAACTTCTACGGCGTGCGTGGAACTGCATAGCGGCTTGTCAAAACAGTCATTTTAGGATTTTTCACCAAATTTCAACATAGCCATTTTAAGACCTCTGCTAATGACCAGTGTCACTGTGATTTTCTTAATGTGTCCCATACATTGATTTCACACACCAACTGTGCCATTGTGTGCTACATGGGCGGAAACATGTTTTGGACAGGATATGAAAAATGACAGCTGTGCTGCTCATAAGGAGGTGTGATAAAAAGGCAATGTTGAAAATCTGGAGTGAAAATATTGAAAATTTGCAAACTTATAAGCGTGCGTAGGAACTGCGCAATGCACACTCGAAAAACAGTCATTTTTAGGAATTTTTTCACCAAACTTTCCACATAGCCATTTTAAGACCTCTGCTCATGAACAGTGTCAAACAGATTTTCTTAATGTGTTCCATACATTGATTTCGCACACCGACTGCGCCATTGTGCGCTACATGGGTGGAAACACATTTTGGGCAGGATGTGAAAAATGACAGCTGTACTGCTCATAAGGAGGTGTGGTAAAATGGCAGTGTTGAAAATCTGGAGTAAAAATATTGAAAATTTGCAAACTTATAAGCTGCTGAGGAACTGTTAATGCACACCTCGTAAAACAGTCATTTTTAGGAATTTTTTCACCAAACTTTCAACATAGCCATTTTAAAACCTCTGCTCATGAACAGTGTCACAGTGATTTTCTTAATGTGTTCCATACATTGATTTCGCACACCGACTGCCCCATTGTGCGCTACATGGGCGGAAACACGTTTTGGGCAGGATGTGAAAAATGACAGCTGTACTGCTCATAAGGAGGTGTGGTAAAATGGCAAAGTTGAAAATCTGGAGTGAAAATATTGAAAATTCGTGAACTTACGATCCTGCGTAGGAACTGCGCAATGCACGCTAGTAAAACAGTAGTTTTTTGGAATTTTTGCACCAAATTTTCAACATGGGATTTTTGGGACCCCTTCTTGTGAATGATGTCACTGTCATGGCATTATTCGGGCCTGAAGGGTGCAAAAATTCCAAAAAATGCCTGAGATATGCAATAAAGTTGAAAACCCCCTATCTAGCCCATTATACAGCTTACCGGCATTTCCTCAGTTCGCGGTCGGCTTTGAAGAGTGCAGACGTGTTCCCGGTCCACCGAAGATCATCGCGCCGAGCTCTGGAGGTAAGTATGGGGTGAGGGGGTGTGGGAGGTGGGGTGCACAGTGGTGGTGCGGGTTGTGGGAGGGGGGCCTGGGAGAAGCGCCGTGGGACCGTTTCAATTTACAGGTTTAAAAAAAAAAAAAAACAGATGACGTGGGACATTTGCCATGCTGGGGTGGGCTCCCAGCATGGCAGAAGGATGGCTGGCGGGGCCGTGGAGCCGACGGGGGATTGGGCACCCCCGTCGGCAGACGACGTGGGACGGGACGTTTGCCACACTGGGGTGGGCTCCCAGCATGGCAGAAGGATGGCTGGGGGGGCCTGGAGCCGACAGGGGAATGGGCACCCCCGACGGCAGATGATGCGGGACATTGGCCATGCTGGGGTGGGCTCCAGCGTGGCAGCAAAGAATTGGGGTCGCGTGGACGAGTGCTATATGACGACAGCGTGGTTTCTTTGAAGAAGACCACTGCTGTCACACACAGCACCACATCCGATTGGTGCAGGACTGCCACGCCTGCTCAATGGAGCAGGGGATTGCAGGGGATGGGCACACCTCCAAAGTGTCCCATTCTCCCAAGACGTTCCTTGCGCCTGCGCGCAAGCGAACGTAAAAATGAAAAATGATTACCAAATAACATAAATGGGATTTATGTGCGAGACTGAACAGCAGGTGAATATGAGATTCCATTTTTATATGTAACTCATAATTTGGCTAGTACAGCTGTGAACATAAAGAGCTTTAACAGTAATGGCAAGGCAAATATTTATGTGGATAAACTTAGTAGCTGCTAATTGTGTGCTGATGAAACAATATTACATTCCTTTGAAATGTATTTAAACCATGGTGACTAACTCATTTAGACTTTAAAGAGACAGTAACACACTATGCTGGAAATAGACAAGTTCATTATTGCCTTACAGTGATTAACCATCAACTGAGATATGAATCTATGCATTAATATTTTACCAAAGCGTAATACAGTCCGATATGGACACATTTTGTCTGATCAAAATACAAATATAAAAAATAATTTATAAAGAAAAAAAATGTATATGTACAGGAAAATGAATATTATGTTTGTATGTTTATTTAGATCCTTGCCCCTGATAAAGCCCAGAGTTGGTTGAAATGTTGGACCACAGGGTATCACTGTGTTCATAGTAAAGCAACAAATAAAAGAAAATTGATTTTATACAAAACAAGTGTGGCTGATTGATAAACAATAAATCTTTTTCTCTGCAACTTTTTTGTGAACTAGCACCAGAGAAGATGTTTAACATGTATCATATGTTGCCTTGCACAGACCCCTGTATGAAGCTGACCTGGTCAGGACTCATTGCCTGGGCAATGTGTTTCTGAAGCTGGAGTGCCAAATTACTGGTAACAATTTTTAGGTTTACACAGAGCAGGGAGAATTGTCTGTTAGACTGGCACTCTGAGCGGTTCTTACTCGGCTTAGGAAGGACAGTTATTTGGGCTTTAATGTCTATATTAGTGACGTTGCAGAGGGGCTGGAAGGAAAAGTATGCCTCTTTGCAGATGACACAAAGACCTGCAACAGGGTTGATAGACAAGAAGGGTGGAAAGGATGAGAAGGGACTTGGCAAGGTTGGAGGAATGGTCAAAAGTATGGCAGCTTATATTCAATGTAAAGAAGTGCAAAGTAATGCACCTGGGAAGCAAAAACCCAGTGGAAGGGTTCACAAAGGGGGGAGTACTAACATACTAACATACTAACATACTATTTGCCAGCAGATTAGGCCTTATGGTCTATCAAGTCTGCTCAAACCTAGATCCTTAGTTGGGTGCCGAGACCCTTCCATCCCTTGTGCTCCAGAAACCCCTATCATCCATCCCCACCCCCCCGGGACAGGCCATCATCTGATACATCCACTTTCTGTGTCTGTCCCACCTCTCTTAAAGCTCTCCACTGTGGATCTCTGAACCAGCTCACCAGGCAGAGCATTCAAGGGTCCACCACCCTCTCAGTGAAAAACCTCCTCCTCTTTTCCCCTCACCCTTCCACATTCCAACTTCAAACCATGCCCTCTGGTGATGCCTCCCTGCTTTAGTCTAAAGATCCCTCCATAGCTACTCCTATTTATTCCCCTTGAGGTACTTGAAGACCTCAATCATGTCCCCCTGTCTCTCCTCTCCTCCAATGAAAACAGGCAGAGCTCCTCAAGTCTGTCCTCGTAAGTCAAACCCTAGCCCTCGTATCATCTTTGTTGCCCTCCTCTGTACCCTCTCCAGGAGCTGTATGTCCCTCTTCAAGTGTGGTCTCCAGTACTGTACACAGTACTCAAGGTGTGGTCTAACCAGTCCATTGTACAGTGGCAGAATCACTTCCTTGCTCCTAGAGGTGATCCCCTCATGATGCATCCCAACATCCTGTTTGCCTTGCTAGCTGCTCTCCTGCACTGCTCAGTGTTATTCATACATGTATCCACCATGACCCCTAGGTCTTTTTCCCCTGTTGAGGCTTCCAGCACCTCCTCCCAGGGTGTACCTGTGTTTAGGTTTCCCGACCAAGATGCAACACCTTGCACTTGGTGATATTGAAATTTAATTTCCATGTGAGCCCAGCTTTCCAGGGTGTCCCAGGTCCTTGCAGGGCCAACCTCCCCTCTTCTCCCTCCATCCTGCTCCCATCTTGGAGTCATCCACCAAGAGACTCATTTCACACCCTATACCATCCCTGATGTCTGATATGTATGCATTAAACAGAGTTGGACCCAGGACCGAGCCCTGTGGTACCCACTACCAACCTCTGTAGGTTCGAGAGCTCCCCACAGACCACTACTCTCTGATTGCGTCCAGCTATCCAGTTTTCAATCCATCTGACCATCAAGGCCTACTCCTAACCCCATCAGTTTCTCCACCAGACCATTGTGGGGGACAGAGTCAAACGCCTTGCTGAAGTCCAAGAATAATACATCCACAGGCTTACCTCTGTCCAGTTCTGATGTTACCCATTCATAGAACTCCACAAGGTTGGTTTGACATGATCTACCTGGCACAAACCCATGCTGCGACTATCCAGACCTCCACCTCCTCCAAGTAAACCCCCAATCGTTCCTTTAGTATACTCTCCATTAATTTTCCCACCACCGAGGTTAAACTGATGGGTCTATAGTTTCCTGGTACTTCCTTCGACCCCCCTTTATGGATTGGTACCACATGTGCCTCTCGCCAATCCCTAGATACCCTCCCTGTCTCAAGTGACCTGTGACTAACAACAACAAAAATGGAAAGGGACCAGGGGTGGTCATATCAGACAACCTAAAGGTAGGCAGGCAGTGTGAGAAGGCAGTAAGGAGGGCTGGGGGATGCGGGTATGCATAGGGAGAGACATCACCAGTAGAAAACAGGAAGTTGTTATCCCTCTGTACAGACAGTTGGTGAGACCCCATCTGGAGTACTGAGTGTAGTTCTGGAGACCCCATCTCTGCAAGGACATAGACAGGGTGGAGGCAGTCCATAGGAGAGCAACTAAAATGCTGCAGTGTCTCCACAAGGAGCCATATGAAGGGAGACTAAAGGAGATTAATATGTACACACTGGAGGAAAGGAGGGAGATGGGGGAAATAATACAAACTTTCAAGTACCTTAAGAGAATAAGCAAAGTCCAAGAGGGTAGCATCTTTCAGAAAAACGGATGTGGAAGAACAAGGGGGGCACAATTTGAAGATAGAGGGGAGACAGCCCAGGGGCAACGTGAGAAAGTATGTTTCGCAGAGGGAATGGTGGACACATCAAACAGCCTTCCTGAGGAGGTAGTTGGGTCAAAACCAGTGGTGGAATTCAAGAATGCATGGGATAGATATAAGGTAATTCTAGTGGGCGGGGCAGGAGGAAGTAGGCTATTGGTTAATTAGGATCTGTGGCTTATCCAATAGGTATTGAAATGTGCACAGACTGGGTGGTCCAAGTGGTCCTTATCTGCCATCAAAGTCTACTAGTTCCAGGAAGGGGGGCATATCTCTCCATCCAGTACACTATTGTAGACTTGTTGCAGCTGTGGAATTAACTGTGAAGCAAACTTCTTATACAACTCCCCTAATAGGCCATCCAACCAAAGGGACTTCATATTTTTCAGTTCAGTAAGGCTTAATCCTTTCCTGAATTTTATCCCCTGTGACCAGATGAACCTAGCCTAGGGTGGCTTCATCCCCTATAACTTGTAATTCTGCACAAGCATATTTATTGCTGTTCCACGCCTACTCCTATTCCTGGAGTTTGTTGCTGTTGAGTGCTACTTTACAGTTTTCTCCCTTATAACTCTTCTTCCCCAGGATACCTCTTGAAATGAGCTATTTTAGCTCTGTAGGCCTTTACTGGTAAAAGCTTTTCAATAAATAAATGTATGAACTCCACATACTTACAAGACAGGTGGCCAAAACTCTAGCTCATGACAATACAAAGAGTGCACACATAACACTAGGGTACCAGGCCATGGGATACCTCTACATAACTATTGCCCTAAATGTTTCTCTTAAAAGGGACATTTCACTCTAGGGTATACCCAGTTAGAGGCCCCTGTACCTGAATACTGTGTCTACACAGTAATAGAGCTAGTCTCTCATTATAAGACTGTACAAGGCTTGCACCCAGGCAGGGGTACTGGCACTATTATTTTACAGTTCCCATCCACCTGGTGCTACAGTATATTTGGGGCTGCTGTTATCTTCCCCTGAAAAGTCTTGATTAATGGAGTAACTCTCTGAGGGCTTCCTTACAAACTATCCTCAGCTCTGGCTCACTTTGAGGTGAACTTTCCTAAGCCCCCGGAACAGACACATACCTGACAAGCCATGCTAGCACAAGTATGGCTTCATCCTGGAAACACATAGCATTCATAGTATACGTGGTAGACTTCTCCTGACTCCCCATGACTTTGTCATATGGTCGAGTCTGTTTTCCTCTTTCCCCATTGAACCTGAGAGTGGGTCTACACAAATCCAGGTGACTTACTTGAAGGGGCCCTTAACTTCTCCACCTAATGTTCTCTTTTCTTTGAGTCTGTGAGGCCTCCAGATTAATACTACTCCTTTTTACCTGTTCTCTCTATTTTTCTCCAATGTCTGCACTTTTAAGGCTGAGTCTCTGTATCTCTTCTCTCTCTCTCTCTCTCTCTCTCTCTCTCTCTCTCTCTATCTCCTTGTCTTTCTGTCTTCTCTCTCTCTCTCTCTCTCTCTCACTCAAGTCCATTTTTAGAGGAAAGAGTTCTGAAGGGGCCTACAGCTCTGAAAGTAGAGAAGGCTACTGGACCAAACAGAAGACGTCCATGGGTATTAAAAACAACTCAGGGAAGTGCAGACTACTTCACTGATATCCTTATTCAACAGCTCACTGGAATCGGGCATGGTTCCAAAGGACTGGAGTAGACTGGATGTAATCACCCTTCATAAGACTGTCAGCAGGGAAAAGGCTGGCAAATATATACCAGTGAGTCTCACCTCAGTGGTGGAAAAATTAATGGAAACACTATTAAAGGAAAGGTTGGTAGAGTATCTTGACTCAAATGGGCCAAAAGGCCAAAGGCAGCATGGATTCACAAGGGGGTGGCATGTCAGACGAACATGATTGATTTCTTCTACAGAGTGACTGAGGAAATAGAGCAGGGGAGTGTAGTGGAGATGGCCTATGTGGACTTTAGGAATGCCTTACAGGAGACTAATTAAAAACTTCACCAGCCTAGTGGTTGGATCCAAACTGGCAAACTGGGTTAGAAACTGGTTAATGGATAGGTGACCAAAGGTGGGGGATCATGGCACTCACTCCAAGGATGGAAAAGTGACCAGCATTGTGCTGCAGGGCTCAGTGCTGGGAGTGGTCTTCATTAATGTCTTCACAAATGACATTCCAGATGATCTGAAAGGGAAAGTGTGCCTTTCTGAAGATGATACTAAAATCTATAATAGGATTTACAATCTGGATGAGGACCAAAGAATGCATGAGGATCTTGGGAACATTTAGGAGTGGTCAAAAACATAGCAGTTGGTGTTCAACGCCAAAACGTGCAAAATTATGCACATAGGGCATAGAAACCAAGGAACTGTCCATCATCAAGCAGGAAAGAGAATTTGCAATTATCATATCAGATTAGCCAATAGTGACAGGGCAGTGCGACAAAGCAGTGGGTAGTGCTAGTGTGATGCTGGGATGCATTGAGAGAGGTATCTCACGCAGGAGGAGAGAGGTGGTGTTGCCACTGTATCTCTCACTGGTAGGACCCCATCTAGAGTGTCCAGTTTAGGAGACTGCATCTCAGAAAGGACATAGGGTACTGGCAGTCCAGATGAGGGCAACAAAAGTGGTGCAGGTGTTGCACTGAAACCCTACAAGGAGAGTCCGAGGGTTCCCAGCATGTACAACCTGGAAAAGAAGGGGGCGATAGGGGACAAAATAGAGACCTGCAAGTACCTCAAGTGGGTGAACAGGGTGTAGGAGGGGAGTCTCATGTAAAGGAGGAACAGCACTGCAGCCAAGCATGTGATGAACCTGGAGGGGAGCATTAAAGAGGAATGTGAGGAAGTGCTGCTTCACTGAAAGAGTGGCAGACACCCAGAAAAGACTGGCAGCAGAAGTGCTGGAGGTGAAAACAGTAAGAAGCTTCAAGCATGCATGGGACAGACATAGGGGAATATTTCCAAATAGGCAGAGAGGAGCGAAGGTCACCAGAGACCATTTAGGGTCTGTGGAGGTAGACTAGGCAGCAATCATTTGGGCAGAGTGGGTGGGCAAAGTGGTCCTTTTCTGTTGAAACATGCTATGTTTTTATGTTTCTCTCTCTGTGTCTCTCTCTCTCTCTCTCTCTGTCTCTCTCATTTACTCTGTTCTTACCCTGTTTTATTTTTTCCCATTCTCCAGATCCTGTCTTTGTCTGTCCAGCTTCTTCACTGCCTGTGACCATAAAATGCCCCCCTCCCCCCCCCACACACACACACTAGTGGGTGGGAGAAGAAACTGTTTGACTTCCTTAAGCTTTATTTCCACAGACCCAATTCTCTACAGTCACTCAAGCTGGGTAATGTACAAAGCTTAATCTCTCGGAAACTGAGCGGTGCACATGCCCTTTACTGTTATAAAGGTTGAAAAGGAAAGTCTGCTCCCCGGCATTTGCATAAGCCTCAAAAGCGTGTCACAGCTGAGGTGGAAGAAGAGTTGGGAAATGTCCAGGATGCAGGCCTATGTTTTAGACATTAATGTGTTGGTAGCCAGGTTTGAACAGGGAGGGGTGAGAGGTGGTGACAATAGCAATGCATCTGTTCATACAGATAAATATTTTAAGCAGGCCAACAGGGGAACAACACAAACAAGTGTAGTTCCTACCAGCAGGTAGCACATTTCATCAGGCTTCAAATGACTTCACCCAGAAAATAATGAGCTATGAGACTTAGCACAATTATGTTTATATTTGACAGATGACCAATACAATATGGTAACGGTCTTCCCATTCATTGACTATAACTTTTTGACCTGTACAGTTCCAGACTGTAGTGGGGCATTTTCATTCAGAAGATGTTGATACATTTTGTGATAACTTGGACTTGTTTCTTGTATTCAACAGTGAATCTCCCACCCTGCACCCCCCACATAGCAGTCTTGCCCTCACATGTTTCAGGTAGGGATGCAAGTCAACTACTTTTCTGTGCTGATTGTGTCCTATCATAACACAAAGATTAACACAAGGCCTCCCATTTTCATAGACTTAAAGTTCTGTTAGGATTTGTTGGAGATATAAAACAGATGCAAGATTTCTTTCAAAACAGAATCAAGAGATGGACATGCTGCTAAACACAGCTCGGCCACTGCCTTGCTGTACTGCTCTCTGGGCAATTTTTTTGCCCACCGACCCCTTTCCTCCGTCCTTTATTAAGTACACTTCTCCAGTGATCCCTGACCCCTGAGGCCTCACACTAGTCAATTACAGTAACTCCTTAAAGGGGTTCTCCTTTCTGTAACTTCTTAAAGGGGTGATCCTCTCTCGTGTTCATTTAACTTATCATCCTCAATGCATCTGGAATCAAGTGCATTGACACTGCCTATGGTCCACCTCCAACTTCCTACACCAGCCCCACCACATTTAGGACTATCACCCTCTACGTATAGTACCCTCCACTTATCTGCAACACCTCTACCAGACCCCCGATGCTCGATCACCTCCCCCCCAGTAACCCCCCACGCTTCCACCCCTGCTATGTCTTACTTCCCACTCATATCTTGGTCTCTTCTCCTCAATGCTTTTCCCACCCTTCGTACTCTACCCACCACTTGCACCCCAGCACCCAGCCCCTTGTCCAAGGGGAGATGCCACAATCACTACCACGCTTTAGTGTGCCTAATCACCCTCCTGTTGCTTCTATCAGGTAACATTCATCCAAACCCTGGCCCCGTGCCCAACCTTATGAACAAGCCTGCCCAGGCTCAAGGATTCCACATAGCTTCTATGAATATTTGCAGCCTCCTTAAGAAGGCTGCTGCATTCCAATGCTGGGTTACTAGGCAGCAACTGGACATTGTCGCACTCGTTGAAACCTGGTTATCCAAATCCAGCCCTGACTCCTTTGTCGCCCTCCCTGGTTACACCCTTTTCAGGGAAGATCGGGTGGGTAAGCGTGGAGGTGGTTGTGCTGTCTACATGCGTGACTCCCTCCTTGGACATGTACTTCCACCACCCAAGCTTGATAACAGGGCACAAGCACTCACACTAAAAATCTCTCCCCACCCTGATAAGGGCCCACTCTTTCTCACTGTTGCCTATATTCCCCCCAGAAAGCAAGATCTCACCATTCAGGGGCTTGCTGACTACCTCTCTGGCCTACTGCCCCAAATGGCCCAGATAACTGTTGGTGACCTGAATATCAACTGGCTCTCTGCCACAGCCTCCCAAACCAGAGATATCTTTGCCACTCTTGACATGTTTCAGCTTGTCACCACTCCAACTAGATTCAACCCCTCTACTGGCTCCAGCACCCTCCTGGATATCACCATTACCAACCACCCCAGAGGGTGCTCGATATCAGTGTTCTTCCCAACTCACTTAGTGACCACTCCCTGGTCATATTCTCTTGGTCTGCTGCCAACAGCAAACCTGCACCACAAACCACCCAGCAACGTCGCCTACTCTCAGGCGGCCTGTGTCACCTTAAACTATACCTCTCACAACTGGATTGGTTCCCAATCAGGCTTGCACCATCCATAGACAAGGCATTGAATTTTTCCCTCGCACTTTTAACACTGCCTGTGACCTTTATGCCCTCTTCGCTAGAAATCACACCAAAAAGCAAAACATGCCCTGGGTTACCCCCTCCTTCCTTCACAAACTTAAAATGAGAGACAACCTATGGCACATTGCCGTGGAATCTGGCAAGTCAGCTGATAGGCAAGCGTACAACACTGAGCACAATAAGTGTACTTGGGCAGTTCAACAGGCCAAAGCCCAGTACTACCAATCAACTCTTGTCTCCTCCTGCGGATTGGCTAGAAACATTTGGGATAATGTAAAGGAGCTGAATGGGAAATCCAGCTCCCCACCCCCCTCTCAACTCTCCTTTAATGGAACTGTCTGCTCTGACCCCCTTGGCATTGCAGACTGCCTAAACTACACTTTCTCAGACCTGAGTTCAGTCCTGCCCAGTAACTTCTTTGACCATATCCCAGTAGCACCTCTGCCCACTCTCCAGAGACCTCCTTTCCACCTATTTACCATCTCCCCATTGGAGGCTAGACCCCTTCTGCAAAAAGCCGTTAGTAGTAACAACCCCAGCACCAGCCTGCTGGACACTAGGCTACTTCATCTGATGATAGATGCTCTCCTGGTCCCACTTACCGAGCTGTTCAACCACCCTCTGTACCTGGGGCGGTTCCTCAGCAGATGGAAAACCACCAACATCACTCCCATCCTAAAGAGCGGCGATCGAGCGACCCCGGGTAACTATTAACCTATCTCCATCCTCCCCCAACTCTCTAAGGCCTTTGAAAAAGTAGTTGTCAACCAGCTTGCCAAATACTTGGCCATGCACAATATCCTGTGCCCTGAACAGCATTGCTTTCATGCAGGACATAGCACCACAACCGTGCTGCTTGAATTCTCCAACTTCCTGCGCTCTGCTGTTGATGCTGGAAGTCCTGCCGGTGCCGTGTTCATTGACCTCTCCAAGGCCTTTGACATGGTTTGCCATCCTCTCCTGCTTGACTCCCTCAGATGCCTTGGTTTCTCCCCCAGCCCCCTTGCATGGTTCACCAGCTACCTCTCTGACAGAACTCAGTGTGTAAAAATCAATAGCACCCTATCTGACACAAGACCTGTCCACTCTGGGGTTCTCCAGGGCTCCATTTTAGGCCCTCTCATCTCCTCTTCAGTCTCAACCTCAACTCCCTCCCCTTGGCCTGCCCAAGTAAGACCCTCCTTTATGCAGATGACGCTGTGCTCTTCGCCACTGACCCCAACCCCAACACACTCCAGGCCACCCTCCAACAAGCTTTTGATAGAGCTGAGCATTGGTTGACATCACGAAGGCAAGTCCTCAACCTAAAAAAGACCAAAGCTATGCTCTTCTCACATCGCCAAAGGAAAGCCAGTGGTGTCCCTCTCATGATACTGCCTAGCACACTAAACCCCATTGAGCAGGTTTCCTCCTACAAATATCTGGGCATTACCTTTTGATTCAGCACTCTCCTTCCATTCCCATATCAATGCCCTTTCTGCTGCCACCAATGTCAGGATTGGACTGTTATACTGCCATAGGGACTGCCTACCACAAAAGGCCCTTAGATTGGCAATCACCTCCTCTGTCCTGTCGCTAATCGACTATTGGCTGCCCATCTATGCTGCAGCAGAAAATGCTGCACTTGCAAGGATCCAGATCTCTATAAACAAGGCCTGCAGGCTAATGCTGGAAGCCCCTTGCTGCACCCACACGTGCCTGCTGTACTCCACCACCAACTTGCTCAACCTTGAAGAAAGACTCCGCTTCCAAACCTGCCTTCTTGTAAAAAAATACCCTGCTAGGGCTCTCCCCCTGGGGTCACCACCTCCCTGCAGCATGCCTTCCCCTCAGTCTCCACCCACAGCACTATCAAAACCTCCCTTATTGTCCCCAGGGTAAGGACCTCTATGGCCCAGAGATCCTTTTGCTATTGGGCTCCCTCCTGATTCACTTCCCTCCCAGCCAAAATAGCTGACTCCACTAAGCTTGGTCCTTTCAAGGTCTCCCTCAGAAGCCATCTGACAAGCACTCGTTGCTACAACTGCACATAATCCCCCACCTGCCCCTTACCTTCACCCCTAGGCTGGGTCTGCCCAGTCTACTTTTGCTGTATATACCTGAGGTCTCAGGCAACATCTGCTGACTAATGTAATAGAATATCTTTGGTTGCTACCTGACGTGGTACACGTATACCTATATTATGACTACTATGATCTACCTATTACCAAGCGTGTACCACCAGTGAATGCCTGTAACACTGGTTGCTTTTTTAATCTAAGCATTATGTACTGTACTGTTTTGTTTGCTGTGATGTATTGCTCTCTTGATGAGGTGCCTTTGTAAATGAGTCTGTGACTCAAAGGTCTGTAAACTGATGATCTAATAAATAAATAAATAAATAAATAAATAAGGAAATCAACCAAAAAACCTTCAATGCTGGACTTCAAAAAGTGGGCATCTCCCCATTAGATATGTTGACCTGTTCATATGGCAGTAATCATTCATGGTTCCTTGCTGCCTCTTTATAGAAGAAAGCTTGCTTTCAGTTGGTACTATCTCCCATCATAAATCACTTATGTGATTTTCACTCAGAACTTCAGGTTATCAGGCTGACTCATCAGTGCAGTGGTTATGTTACCTCTCCTGTTGCCTGTGACCCATATTTAGAAGTGAGCCTGGGCCACTGGAGCTAGCAGGAGGAGGAGGAGGAGGACCAAGCAACTCAGATGATGTTCCCCTCTTCCAGGGAAGGAAAGGACAGTTTTCTGTAGTGAAATAGTGAAATACTGACACCTGGGTGAACACAGGTGGGTGTGCAACTTTTTGGGTGGTGAGATGTGGATGGTGATAAGCTTAGCATGCTTGCATGCAACTAGCTTATGCACACCTCAATGTCAAAGTCTCAGGGAGATCAGATGAAAAATAATGGAAAACACCAACCAGGAGAAGCATGATGGATCAACCCATCACAGGCTTTGCACAGCAATTGTGGCCCTTTCTTAAGGATTGGATCCTGAACTGCAGCATTTGCGGCCCTGCCACCTCCACAATGGGGGGGGGGTAAGCAATTGTGGAAAATATAGTAGGACATGGTAAGTCACAAGAAGCAGGGTGATGGTGCTTGTGGTGTCAGCCCATAAGGAGGGGTATGGTTGTCAGGGAAGGAGTAAGAAATGCAAAATAGAAAAAAATAAATTACAGCATATGATTGTTGTTTTGTGCTGGAATTTTAAAGTGGAGTGTTTTACTTAAACATCCCAAGAAGAGAAAACAACCAAATGCATATGGTTATTGTTTTGTTTTGAAATGTTAAAGTGGAGCATTTGACTTCAGAGATAGGAGAAGAGAAGGCTGGGATGCTGGCGCAGTATAACCAAAAAGAACAACAGTGTTCGTTACTTCATTTAATAATTTCTTAATTGCTGAGTCCATTAGGAGTCTTGAAAGTTCTGTTTACTTTGCCGCCTTGTGTAATCCATAGTCCTTTCAGTTTCTTGGATATGCAGGTGCACGCACATGTGTCACAGCTGATGCTTTGACATTGAAATCATATTTTCATCAGTTCTGCAGAAGGCATGGTTTCAGTGCTGAAATGTCAGCAGGTATGGGTGCAACCTAAACAAACTGAAAGGACTCTGGATTTAACAATGCAGCAAAGCAAGCAGACCTTTTTTTTTTCAATTGTTTAACCAGGAGTAGCACACTAAGCTGAAAGCTTGTTTACGGTGCAACCTGGGAGCACAGGGAACTTAAATGACTTGCTCTGGGTCACACAGTATGCTAGCGTAGTCTGTAGAATTCAAACCCAGGTCTCCAGATCTGCAGTTCAGATCCTTAAACCACTACACTATACTGCCTCCCAAACTGTCTCCTTTCAAGACTTCTTTTGATCTAGGCAATTGAGCCATTAGTTAAAGGGCAGCTGCTTTGATATATGTATAAGAAACAAATACTGTTGTTCTGTTTGGTTGCACTATGCACAAGTACACATTAAGAAGTTATGGAAGGAAATATCTGTCTACAGTTCTTTTTCCTTATAAACTATGAGTGCAGACAGTCTGCCTACATTTGAAGTGGGTTTAGTAATATCAATACTGTCTTCATCTTCAACCCAGAAGATATCAGTGCCATCATCATCATCATGACAAATCAGTTTAATCTGTCACTGCCAGAGATATCAGTGCTACTGTTAACTTACATTATTCAAGGCATAAGTGCCACTGTTGTCTTGATCGTAGGAGATGTCAGTGCCACTGTTAACTTCATCACAGGAGATGTAAGTGCCACCTTTAACTCTGTTTTTTGGATGACATGTATGTGTCGTCTTTGTCTTCATCAAAAGAGATACCAATGTAGTCTGACATAAGAGTCGGGAGACAGCTATGCCAACTTTGACTTTATTTCAGTTGTTCATGTCAGCTCTGTTTTTTGCATGACATGTATGTGTCGTCTTTGTCTTCATCAAAAGAGATACCAATGAAGTCTGACATAAGAGTCGGGAGACAGCTATGCCAACTTTGACATTATTTCAGTGGATACATGTGTATTTTGCAGTGGTCAGCATTATCACCAACAATACATCACTAACATACACTATAGCAGGCTTCTTTAGAAAAGTTAGTTGTTCATATCGATTAAGGAACTTGTCCCTAATATACCCCCACAATAACACATCTTTTGAAAAATCTAACATTCTGCTGCCTTTACTCAGCTGTTTGGAATAAACTGAAAGGCACTTTAACATTGGGAAGGTTCATCAGTTAAAATTTGTTTACAATTATGACTGATAGCATCTGCTTAGATAAATGTAACTGTTCTGAAATCATGTTACCCTACTCAAGTAGCTGGTATTTTTGTCTGTTTTCTCACTCACAATCTTTATCCACATTGAAACTTCAGATTTTATTACCTTGCCATATGTCCCTGCACTTTACAGATACCGTGCTCCCTTTCATGTTGTATTAGTCATATATAAATAAGTTTCTTTAATTGAAAATCTTGTACACAGGCACTTTCATTGTAATGTCTGCTGTAATTCTGTCAGTGCTATACAAGACCTTACTGAAAATGAGCCTTGCTCAATGGAGTTTTATTCTGCTAAAACAAATAAATACAACTACAAATACAGATATAACAAGGTGGCACAACATCATTGAAAAGGACATACTGTATATGGTACAATGCTGAATGCATTTTCTTCAGATCATATCTGGACTGCCTACAACAGTGGTTAAAGTTCATCTCAGGAGATATCAGTGTCATCATTTGCATAAAATGCACTAACTGACTTGCAAATTATTTGAAATAACCAAATTCATTTTGTTCCCTTTTTTTCATTTTCATTCTTCATTCTTCGTTGTAGTCAGTAGCTCTACATCACAATTTCTCAGCAGACGTCAGAGGTCAGTCCACCAACAATTCACAAATTAATTTTTGTCTCATCAAATATTCTCAGTATGTCTAAAGAAAGTGAATGTTTTGCTGCTAATATTTACCCTCTGTGTTGCAAGCCATTTATACAGTTCTAATTTGGAAAGCATCTCTGAAAATGTGGCACTTTGTTAAACTTATTCAGAAAAGTTGTACCTGGAAATCCCCACCTAGTTCAGAACTCAGTAAGAGTTAACAATAGGTAGAATCTGCTGTAACAGCTACTTTGGGAAGAAGATAAACTTCGGCATTACTTGAAAAGGACTAAAAGCTTGAATGCTTTAGTAGGAAACCAGTAGGCTTCTTTTGAAAGTTTCCTTGTATAGAGTGTCTCAGTTCATTATAACATAATCATATTCATTGCTCTCTCTCTTTGTAGCATTATCTCTCTTTACTGCTGCAGGTATGCTAATCATTGCATATTCTGTGCCCTCGCATGTCTCTGTTGCATCATGGCTGGGGCTGGAGAGAGGCCTGGTACTTCGGTCTCCTAGGTCAATGGTAGCATATAGAAGATCATTTGGCTTAGAATCTGCATTATCTTCATTGTCCTACCAAAACAAAGAAAAGAAAGTGAATCCTACATGAGTTATTGCATATGGGTTAATTGTATATAAGAAAAAATGCTTTTTACTGGTACTTGGCACAGCACAGAAAAAAACGATCCACACTGGAGCCCATGTTTTGTGCTATAATTCTCAGGTGAACCTTAACAACGTACCTGGAAGCTGTGGCATGAAACTTTGGGCTTCGGTGGGGATCACACTTTTGTGACACTGACAAGTGTGAAGATTTTTTAGTGGAATGAGTGCTGAGTTTTTCTTTGTTGGTTGAATATGAATGTTGGCTGAGGCACCAGTAGCCACATATTGTCTTTCTTTTGTTTCTTTGAATGAGTTATTTGGAACCTGGTTGCTGCTGTGTTTTTCCCCTTCCCCACAAGAGACTCTGTTGAAAGTTATGAGATGTCTGAACACCCCAAGATTCTTCAAGGTACAAAGAGTAACCCAGAGCATGTTTCACGTCTGCTGGATTGTCTGGAACTGCCTATCTCTTCTAAACCCATGATTGCTCTCTTCAGTGAATCCATGATTTTTTGGATGATCATTAATCCTCTTAGTGATTATATTATTAGTTATCTTCTGTGGTATTTGAGTTAAATTGCTGGAGCCATAATTTCTGGGTTCTCCCCATAAGCTCTTGTTAAAAAGTAACTTACATTTCCCTGCTTCTAGTCTTCAAGTAGGTGTAAGAGGGGAGATAAGGATCAGTATGCCAATAAATGAAGATGAGCTGGCATTGGAAACAAACTTGAAATCTTCATGGCGAAGGCAGTCATGGATGGATGGATGGATGGATGGATGATTTAGGCCATGATAATGCCCCCCATAAATGGGGAAGAACAGAGAAGGGACATTCTGCTACATAATTTTGCCAATAAGCAGTCATTTAGCAGTAGATGGAGCAAAACCTCCTTAGTGAGATTGACAATCCTCTGGGAACTATACTCAATCTCCACCACTCCAGCTGGAATCTTGGACTTTGGGTATTAACTATGCCCCCATTTCAACATTGTGTTTGTCAATACAGATGTAGTGCATAAAGTCACCAGGCACCCCAAATGTTAAGCACGACAAAAGCAAACAGGTCCAGAGTATTTTCTAAAATGGAATGCTACTGTTAGGTATCTGCTCAAACAGTGATGCCATCTAATAAATATGAGAAGGAATAGATAGGTGCCTGCTAGGTGGTGGCACTTGTGAATATCAAATGAAGCAGCTACTCCAAAAAGACAATTTTTTTACTCATTTATAACTAAGCTTTTCTGGAACAGAATAAGACATTATTTCACTTGTATTCATTTACAAACTTGCAAACACAGAAAAATAGACCTCTTTAGGCTGGTGTGTTCTTTTTCCCCACCAACACCATAAGTATGATCATGCATTCCTTTATCTCTACTGTAGGTACATATCTAGCCTTACATTAAAAACACAGCTTTCTGTGAATTTACTAAACTCCTCTAGTTCTGATACTGTGTCATCTGTAAATTTTGAAATACAGTGCCTAATTTAAAATTATACTAAAAGGAATGGGTCACATCAACAGACTGTTGTGGCACACAGCTCGTTAATGTTTGTCATTTAAAGACTCCAATTTATTACTACTCTGTCCTCTACTATATATTAATATGTATAGTTATGGGTGTCTCTTACAAGACAAGAAGGTTATCTAGTGCTGGTTTGGGCGAGAGGACCACAAAATGAAGCTGAGCTATTCTGTCAGCTCAAACCAGCATGAGAAAACCTTCTTATCTCATCAGAGACACCCGTAACTATACAAACTAATGTATAATAAAGTGGTGGAACTACATCCACTACAAGACAATGTAAATTTTGCCATTAATTAATTTTATTTAGTTAATATTTTTCTGGTTTCCCCCAATGTGAGTGAACATGTTGGTACATTGCATTGCTTGTCTCTGCATGGTGACATTGGCGGGGGGGGTTGGGGAGGCACTGATTGTTATCACTGGGACCATGTGTGCTCGAGCAGCAGTGCCGAGTGATTTCTTACATATTTAATTTATATAACAAATGGGCTAATCATTTTTAAACTGCCTCCACTACAAAAACATTCTTAATTTGGCTATTACATGCATTTAAATTAGTTTAGACTTTTCTGGTCTCCCCCGCTGTATGGGAACATCAGCATCTTGGTGCACTTCTATTTCTTTCACTGGTCTGAGTAGAGTAATTTCTTTATTTTTTAGCAGCCACTTGCACATGTAAATTACTGATGTCTTACTTGACACTGAGTTTAGACTTCCGATTTGCTCTGTGACTCGCTGACTAAAACACAAGTTCTCTTTAGTGAAGTGCTCTTCTCTGACAGCTGATCCGCTGCAGAGAATCTTGACAGGAAAACATTGAAAAGTGAGAGTCTCTGTGATGCGATTCAACTCTCCTGAGCTGCACGAGGCAGCGACTGTACACTCAATAAGAGGTACAGTGATGCTGGGATCCTATTGGTGGAGACAGTTCCACCACTTCCACCATAGGATCACAGATCTCCAGGTAGAAGGTCAGCTGGGGGTCAGTGACCATCACATGGTATGGTTCAATTTGATCAATAGAAATAAATCATCCGATTCCAAGGCTAAAATATGAGACTTCAGAGGAGCTGACTTTGAAAAGCTGGCCAACAGAGTTAAGCTAGCACTGGCAAGAAGAAATACAGGTGAGGGAGTACAGGCAAAGTGACAAGTGTTAAGGATGCAATACTTGAAGCAACATCACATTGTGTTAGAGAGAAAAGCAAGAGAAAAAGAAGGATGAAACCATTTTGGTTGTCACAAACAGTAGCAAAAAAGGTCACAGCCAAAAGGCTGACCTTCAGGAAACATAAGGGAACACAGTGGAATGAAGATAGGGAGGCATACCAAACTTTCCTAAGGGAAGCAGAGGAGGCAGTAAGGCAGGTAAAGGCCCAAACTGAGGAAACACTAGCATGAACAGTAAAAGAAAGGGACAAGACTTTCTATAGGTACATTAGTGAAAGGAGAAAATCCAGAGGGGGTATTGGTAAGATCAAAGGGGATAAGGGGAAGTGTGTGGAGGAGGACCAAGGAAAAGCATCTATCCTAAATAGATACTTCTGCTCAGTATTTACTGAGGAGAAGGTAGGGCAGGGCCCACAGCTCAGCACCATGGACACAAGGGGGAAGGAGGTGTGCACAAGTTACTTCACAAAATAAAGGGTCCTTCAAGAGCTCACTAAGCTCAAGGTGGACAAGACAATGGGATCTGTTGGCATGCATCCCAGGGTACTAAAGAAGCAAAGGGCAGAACTAGCAGAGTCATTATCAGAACTGTTTAATGAGTCTTTGAGCACAGGAGAGGTCCCAGAGGACCAAAGAAGGGCTCAAGTGATCCCACTCCACAAGAGTGGCAGCAGGGAGGAGGCAGGAAACTATAGATCAGTCAGTTTTAACTCAGTAGTGGGCAAGATTATGGAGGCACTCCTTAAGGATATTATAGTGCAACACCTGGAATACATAGGAACACAGGGTCCAAGACAACATGGATTTACAACAGGAAGGTCCTGTCAAACTAATCTCATAGATTTCTTTGACTCGGTATCCAGAGTGGTGGACCAAGGGGGTGCAGTTGATGCAACTACCTTGACTTCAGCAAACCTTTCAGTACTGTGCCACATAGAAGACTGATTAATAGGCAACATCTGCTGACTAATGTAATAAAATATCTCTGGTTGCTACCTGATGTGGTACTTGTGTACCTATATTATGACTACTGTGATCTACCTATTACAAAGCTTGTGCCACCAGTGAATGCCTGTAACACTGGTTGCTTGTTTAATCTAAGCGTTATGTACTGTACTGTTTCGTTTGCTGTGATGCATTACTCTCTTGATAAGGTGCCTTTGTAAATGAGTCTTTGACTCAAAGGTCCTATAAACTGATGATCAAATAAATAAATAATAAGCTGGGTAGGTTCAGTTGAGTCAGAAATTGGTCAACTGGGTGCCAAATTGGTTGGCGGGCACAAAACAGAGAGTGTTGGTAAACAGTATACAGTCAGAAGAGATGCAAGTCACAAGTGGGGTACCTCAAGGATCAGTTCTGAGGCCAGACCTCTTTGATATCTTCATCAGTGACATTGCAGATGGAGTGGAGGGTAAGGTTTGTCTGTTTGCAGATGACACCAAAATCTGCAACAGAGTAGATGATCCAGATGGGGTGGGCAGAATGAGAAGAGATCTGGATAAACTGGCAAAATGGTCGGAAGAGTGGCAACTGGGGTTTAACTCAAAGAAGTGCAAGATAATGCACAGAGGGAAAGGAAACCCTGAAGCCACCTATTGCTTGGGAGGGGAGTTGCTGGCAATCACAAGGAAAGAAAGAGACTTAGGCATCATTATCATCACAGATGACCTGAAATCATCCAAGCAGACCACTAAAGCAGTAGATAAGGCTAGAGGGATGTTGGGGTGTATTAATAGGGATATCGCAAGTCATAAGAGGGAGGTAATTATCCCTCTTTACAAGACACTGGTTGGGCCTCATCTGGAGTACTGCGTGCAGCACTGGAGGCCGCACCTGCACAAGGACATTAACAAAATGGAGGCAGTTCAGAGTTGGACAACCAAAATGGTGCAAGGACTGCATCAGAAAGCATATGAGGATAGATTAATGGAGCTCAATATGTATACCCTAGAGCAAAGGAGGGAGAGAGGTGATATGATTGAAGCCTTCAAACACGTTAAGGGAATTAACAAGATGAAAGAGTCTAACATGTTTCAATATATGGAAAATAGCAGGACAAGTGGACACAACATAAGATTAAATGGAGGCTGTTTAAGGGTTAATGTGAGGAAGTTCTTTTTCACAGAAAGGGTGGTGGATGCACGGAACAGCCTACCTCAGGAAGTGGTGGATATCAATACAGTGCATTTCTTCAAACAGGCATGGGATAGGCATAAGGGAGCAATATAGATGAGTATGAATAGATAGGCCATTGAGAGAGTACAGGCCTATATCACATTCATAAAGTAGAACAAATGGGCAGACTGGATGGGCCTTGCGGTCCTTATCTGCTGTCAACTTCTATATTTCTATGTTTCTGTATAGCCTGTTAGTAACCTGTTGTAGTACACTTCCTGTAATTCCATGTGATGTAATTTTAAGGATTAACTATACAGCACCCATTCAAGCCCTTTACTGTCCATCAGAACTACAGTGTCTGTATAATGCTATTTAATGTCCTTCCTCCAAGTCAAAAGATTAATTGGAATCTACTCTTTTTCTTGCTAAACTATTTTTTTACATTTTGTATTAAATACTGCAAGTGATAATGGTAGTTTATTGTATAGTACATATTAATATGTTATGATTTATGTATCTTTGATTCTGTTTTATATTTTGTAGTGACATTTCGTTGATCAAATAAAGCCAACTACCGAAAATGTATATTAGTTTCTCTGTACACCATGTTTAAGTTACTGCTTCAAAGAATACAATTCATTTATTTTGGTCCAGATTTCTTTACTCTATGGCCCAGATATTCAAAAGGGTTGCGCATGGCACAACAATGTTGCATATACAACCACTAATCCGCCCTAGGCGCGATATTCAAAAAAAGGAAAAGTCGCGCACAAATCCTGATATGCTGGAGCGCATCAGTAATGTATGCGAGGCACAGGTAGGGGTGCTTGCCCATGCATAACCTGCACAGCCCGATATTCAGCCGGGATGTGGAAGTCATGCATGTGCAACCTCTACCTGCACCTGCCTGAAAGTTAACCCCAAAAGGAACAAATGATGGCCACCCACAGGTGAGCTGCCGCATTGCAGGGCACAACACGGGAGCTGCCACCTGTGGGTGGCCACCAGAGTTCCTGCCGCACCTGGTGGCGCCCCCCCATGCCCTATCACGGGCATCCATGTAAACACACCCCCATCCAATATCCCTGGTGGTCCAGTGGACCCCTATGTGCCCGATCACGGGCATCAGTATAACCCACCCCGTCCAATACCCCTGGTGGTCCAGTGGACCACACTCTGCCCAATCGTGGGCATCTTTAAAACATAGAACAGTTCTATTACCCTGGTGGTCTAGATACCCCCTCACCCACCCACTGAGCCCACATCACTTCCCGGTCAGCGGCGGGCGGCAACACCCACTGCGCCTGCTGCCACACGCCGCTGCCCACGACTGACAGCTCGGTGGGCTGCCGCCCATTGGTTCTGGCGTGAGCCATGGGCGTCGTCACCGTACAACAGTCCAGATATGTGAATAATTGGTTCAATTCATTCCATATCTGAACTAACTTTATTATAGGTATGGGCTCGCGCCCACTGAGCTCAGAGCCCATTGGCTCATGCTCTGAACAATGGGCGTGCAGTCCTAAGCTGTCAGTCGGCGGGTGGCAGGGGCAGCAGGCAGGTGGGTGCTGCCGCCCACGGCTGGCCGGGGGCGGGTGGTGGGCTCAGTGGGCGGGTGGGGTGGAGGGTCCACTAGATCACCAGGGATTTGGACTTGGGGGTGAGGAATGCCGCCTGTAATCAGGCTACTCGCAGTCCACTGGACCACCAGGAATATTGGACTTTGGGGGAGTCTGATTACTTGGGGGTGGTGTGTTACACTTCTGCCCGTGATCAGGCTACTCGAAGGAGGGGAGACATACAGTTATGCCCGCAATCGGACTGTCATGCATCCACTGGACCACCAGGGATTGGAGCCATTCATTGTCCCTTATGGGATGTCCCACTATCGGGCTGCAGGGGGCCTCGGTCCCCGATGGCTGCTGCCTGGCAGGGCACCAGGCGCAAGTCATCGGCGATTGGCGCACCTGCATGCTAATGGCATGCAAATGGGGTCATAATCAGATACAAATGGCCCCCCATGCGCCTTGCATAAATTATGGCCCCATTTGCATGTCACCCTTTGAATATCACAGGTGCTGTGCATGGTGCAACGGAACTTGCACCACCACATCTCAATGCTCCACTCTGACCACTTGCGCTGGCACAGTTCCACTGCGCTACGCACAGGTTCGGGGCCATATTCGGTGAGCAGTCGCGCCATAGCGCAGCTCCATTGAATATCGCCCTGGCCACACCCCTGTGCAGCTATTTTGAGCAACGCATGGGCTTGCACCACAAAATGGAGCAGTTTGAATATCTGGGCCTAAGTCTTATTGCAGTTCTTAGACTTAGAAACTCCTCCATCTGAGTCTGTCTGCAGGCACTGTTTCCAAGAAATTTGTAGTGAGTGGTCCTAATATAGTTCTCATTTTTGCCTTTGTTCTCCTGGTTCCTCACCAGACCCCAGCTGAGAGAGTAGAAAAGTAAATTCCCTTGCAGCTGATGGCATTCCCAGAGTGGGGTGGGGGGTCCACTAGATCACCAGGGATTTCGGACTTGGGGAGGGTGAGGAATGCCACCTGCGATCGGGCTACTCGTGGTCCACTGGACCACCAGGGATGGACTTGGGGGGGTCTGATGCCCGCGATTGGGCTGCTTGGGGGTGGGTTACACTCTGCCCGCAATCGGGCTACTCGGGAGTCGGGGTTACACTTCTGCCTGCAATCAGGCTACTCGGGGGTGGGGTTACTTCTGCCCATGATCAGGCTACTACTCGGGGTGGGGGACAGTTATGCCCATGATCGGGGCATGGGGCGCCGCCAGGCGGCAGGAATAAGTCGAGGGCCACCCACAGCTGGCAGCTGCTGTGTTGCGCCCTGCAATGCAGCAGCTCACCTGTGGGTGGCCCTACTTGTTCCTTTTTCAGCTCAGCTTTGTGCAGGCGCAGGTGGGGTTGCACCTGCATAACTCTGCATGACCCGGCTGAATATCGGGCTGTGCAGTTTATGCATGGGCATGCCCCCCCACACCCCTGTGCCTGCATACATTACTGATAAGCCCTGGCGCGCCAGGATTTGTGCAGGCGCACTTTTCCCTTTTAAATATCGCACCGAGGCGCATCAGTGGGTTGTGCATGGCACAACACTGTTGCACCATGCACAACCCTTTTGAATATCTGGGCCTTAAAGTGCTAGTAGAACAGCACTTCAAATGTGTTATCCATCCTCTGACCTTTACCCTACTAGATCACCTGCTCGTGGGTTGTTGTAATGTATGCTATATCCGAATATGTTTTGTTTACCCAGGCCAGTTGGTCTGGGTTATTGTATAATTGTATTACACTGTTTTGTTTTAGAAATTATATAGAAATTGTACTTGTATTGCTATGTGCTTGCTTGTTCTCCCAACCCCTCCCCCAGATGCTTCTGGAAATGAGCTGTTTACAGTTCATGTTGTTTTCCTGGTGAAACATTTTCCAAATAAATAAATAAATAAGAGACAAAAAAATGTTGTCAATTTTAAGAAGTAGTCAGTTGTAACTTTGTATTTCTGAAGTATTTTTAATTTTCCTTTTCCTTATTATAATGTTTTTGATTTGATAAAATGATGTTGGAAGTGCTGGACAGCACTTTGTCTAGCAGCTGACATCTTTAGTTCTGTTCCTCTCACTACATCTTCAGGTATATGACCTCGCAGACAGTGACATCACAAGTGACTGACCCGACAGTTACTGAATCACTCTTCCTGTGTCACATTCAGTGTGGCCACAATGCTGAGGATGTAATGGAAGGAAAAGAGTTAGATATGTCAGGTGCTTGGCGGGTTGCTGTTCCATACATCACACCTCCTAACAACAGGGAAAATTTACCAAAGGAAACACAAGTAATAAAGTACCTCTGACATAAAAGGTTATGGTTAACTGCTTCAAAAACTAATATTTAGTTTTACAGTAATCAGTACACTAGCTCTTTATAACATAAAACAGCTACACTGGATGCATGACTCAGGATGTATACTACTGTAGTTTGTCCCTGGTCCCCAGGAGGAAGTTTCTATAATACTTTTTACACATGTCTGTGACCTCAATAAAGAATGATTCAGGCTCAATGCAAACAGTTTATTCATACCTGCTGCATTACTTTATTGCAGGGTTGAAATTGAGCAGTGAACTGTTGTGCTGGCCACAAAGTGAGTATGCATTCAGTGGATAGCACTTTTACCAGTGGACTGAGGGCTTGAAGTATGCAGGGTCTGGCTTGGATGGGTCTTAGACTCAGCATTTTTTTTGAGTGATTTGAGAGGGGTCTTAAGTCAAGGCCGTAACCCCATGTTTGTTCCCCCTCACCATGATTTGAAGATGGTGGCAGGCAGAGTTATGGAGTACAGCTTGATCTTTGTTGAGCTCAGTTTCCTCTTCTACCTGGTCCTTATTTGCTCCTTTGTGTCCTTCAATATTTTGATGTTTGGGGTGTTATGTTAATGTGTTTTAGTGAAAAGATGGCTTGGTAATAAAAAGTCAAATTTTGCACCAAGAACCAAAAATGGAAATTCACAGTCTATCATATCTGGCAAGAATTATGACCCCCCCCCGGGTTTGGTAGTTTCTGTGCCCTGACTGGGCTAGGAGCACTAGGAGTTAGTTTATTCATTAATTTGTTTGTTTTGCCAGGATGTGGATTGAACCAAAGTGCCCAGCTGGCCATGACTGCAACATCTATACAATAATAAAATGCAAGGGGCACAACAGCATGCTTGAATGCAAGATAACCATAGCTATGCAAGACATTTACTGTACATTTGTTCTAGTACCACAACAGGACTGTACAGTTGGGTACACTGAGTGTTTGTGTACGTGTGTGTGTGGGTGGGGAGGGGGAGGCTCCTGCACTTATAGAGATGCCATCTTTTGAATGAGCTGGTAAACTAACATCCATGTGCACATTTCTAATGGTGAGCTGGACTGATGTTAAAGATCTCATATACAGGAATAATAAGGGATTTTATAACACACAAACCCAAAATGTGCTGGAAATGGAAGGGAGGGTACAACATGTGACTAATAAGCCTGTATAGTAAAACAAACAAACAACAGCAACAACAACAAAAAAAAGCACACATAAAAGTAATATTTGGCAGCACAAAATACAAATTTTCTGCTAGAAAGTGAAGATCAAGAGGCTGGGATACCTCAGTCTGCTCTTCTTGGCTCTCTTTCTCCACCAATAAATTTGTATGTTGTGCTGCTATAAACATTTTTATGTGCAAAAACACCCAAACAGTACCTTCAGCTCTAAAATATTATTGTTAGATTCTACGGTTTCTCCCAGTCCACAAAACACTATTGAGTGGGACACCTGATATTCCACATCAAAGTCATACCAACCTTGCCTGTGGGTTGATGGAACAATAGACATAACTGAAATGCCCACCATAGATAGAGATGGAAGAAGTGGACATAATTCGCTCTGTGGAGTGATTCGCGGAGTAACGCGGAATCTGCAAAGTGCTCCACAATGCGGAAGTACATTTCAGGATCATAATGGGAACGTGAAGTCCTTTGAAACCAATGACTTTTCATTATTCTGCCTTCCCCAAACCACTTCTCCACCAATTTTAAGGTGAAGTACATTGAAATCGATGTAGTTCACATCACTTTACCTTGTTATTGAGCTTCAAGGTGAAATTTCAGTGCTTCATGGGATTGCAGGTCACAAAATTTAGTGTGTCGATTGCAGGAAACCCTCCTGTGCTCATGTCATCAAGTGTTTATTGTTTGTGTGTGGATCTTGAATGTTAATTTAGAACAGTCAGTCTGTGTACTGTGAAGTGTGCTTTGGGGGAAGGGCATATCTGTGATGTGTGTAGATTAACTGGGAGAAAAAGGCAGTCTTTCTGTTTTGGTTATATTTTTATTGTATAACTGTGTTAATGTACACACAGTAATATTTTCAGTAATTCTTGACATTTTATTTTTGCTGATTGTAGTGGTGCAGCAGTATATAATTTCAGATTATTTAAAACATTTAGTAATATTGCTAAAGGTTTTCAATTTGCTACACAATACTTGTAGTGTGTGTGTGAGTGTGTGTGCGATGCGTACCATTAAAATCAGACAACTTTTATTGTGCCAGAGTAATTGCAGCAGTGTGAACCTGCTATCCACTGCACCTGCATGAATTTTTTATACTGCTTTGTGGTGTCTTTACTGGTAGTGGACTGTTACTGCCATGCACTGCACTAACCCCCAACCGGCAAAAGATATTATTTTCCAGATTTGGATTTATGACTTGTGAGCACTAGTTAGGTGGTGTTGTGCCTTTGCGTCTGCACCTCTTGAGTACACAGTGCAATCTTAATCTGTCTGTGCATTTGTAGTACACCAGTCATTCTGGGAGACTTTGCATTTTTTGTTACCCTCTCATTTCACTTCGCCAGCACTGGGGAATTTTCTGGACACAAGACAGTAGCATTTTGGGAATGCAAATTAACTCAAGTTACTGTGTGTGACCGCTGCATGCATGACTGAGTGTGCCATTAATTCTGGGGGACTTCACATTTCTTGTTACACTCTCATTTCACTTTGTCAGCACTGGGGAATTTTCTGGACACAAGACAGTAGCATTTTGGGGATGCAAATTAATTCTGGTGACTGTATGTGACCACTGTGCACATGACTGAGTGTGCCATTAATTCTGGGAGACTTTGCATTCTTTGTTACCCTCTCATTTCACTTTGTCCACACTGCAGAATTTTCTGGACACAAGACAGTAGCATTTTGGGTATGCACATTTATTCTGGTGTCTGTGGGTGATGTGACCATGTCCACTGTGTGCATGACTGAGTGTGCCATTGTGATTGGTTGGCATCTCATGGCACTCCAGACATTACCTCATGGGTTACAGCCCACCTGATAGGCTAATGATGCACATGACCCAGATCAGATTTCCAGTATATCCAGGTCCCAGGAACCCCTGCTCTCCAGTTGTAATTTGTGCATCTGAATAGGCAAGAAGCATCCAGAGAACCCCTGTCTGCTCTTTAACTTCTAAGGTAGGAACTGTGCTTTCTCAACAGCTTTCTGTGTGTGCTTGTAATTTAATCTTACTTTATAATTAAGAGAGGAGCACCCTGTGCTCCTAGAAATATCTGATCTCATAGCATTATTTTTGGTTGTCCAGGAGTTTTGCTCCTTAGTAATCTATTTATATTGTTATTTGTGGTGCCTTTCAGGAGGTTTTTGCATCTTAAGCATGGATCCTCACGATCTGGGCCACAAGCCCTGCTCTTCCAGGCCTCCTAGGCAGCGTGCTGCCTGCTCCCAGAAGCCACGTGGCCCCTTGATCCTCTACGAGCCCTCGCCTGGAAAAACCCTCCAGAGTCACCTCTCCTCCCCAGCGACTCCAGCGGTCCCATCTGCGGCCCTCCCTCACCTCGAGGGAACCTCCCTCTCCTTCACCCAGCTCCCTTGGTGCTCTTGCAGTCCCCGCGTCCATGCCACGAGGCCGCAAGCTCTCTCGTCCAGGCTCTCGCCTGGCCCATCCATCCGCTAGTCGCCTCTGCGGATTGCCTACACCGCCTCCCCGGCCGGAAGGCCTACCATCTAGGCCCACGAGTCGCCTCTTCTCCCCGCGACTCCGGGGGTCGTCTGGACGACACCTCTCATCCGCAGGCCGCGGCCCACTCGTCAGCCTCGCGAGTCGCCTCTGCCCCCCGCGGCTCCGCGATCTTGCCTCCCTCCTCCCTTGGTGCAAGGCCTATCACCAGGCCCACGAGTCCTTCTCCCTTTGACTCCGCGGATCGCCGGACGGCCCTCTTCCCCTTAGGCCGCACCCCCCTCTTTTCAGTCTCGCGAGGTCGACTCACGCGGACTCTCGGCTGTTCCCCAACCCGCCTAACAATCCCAGGCCTGGCATGGTCCACCCTACTCCCGACTCCAGCGACCTCCTCCATACGCCCCAGCGCTGCTCGCCGACTACTCACTCCCCTACCTGGGTGGGGTGGGGACAGCGTGACGCTCCCACGCCAGACACGAATCCTCGGGGGAGCTCAGGAGACGCCAAGCTCTGACAGTGGCACAATAAATGGATGGAGTACTTAATCCGAGCAGAGGATTAAGTTTCTGGTTCGCTTCCCAATCCTGGAGTCTAGAACAGGGGCAGTAGCTTACGGTTGCCACTCTGCTTTTCCCAAAGATTATGGCTCCCCCCCAGAGCAGGCAGGCGGTCTGGCCAGTGGTTAGGGCCCTGCAAGTGCACTCTCCGGCCCTAAGCCCCTCCCTGGCAGATCCCCACTGCTTCATACAACGCCAGCAATGGGGGGGGGTCCATCAATGGACAGCAGCATTTCTGTTACTTTTCACAGGGGCCTCCTTCAAAAAAAAAAAAAAATGATGATGAGACTTGTCAGTTCACTCGGGTCCCTCCCATGACCCCAGTTGGACACCATGGGGCTACTGCCGGGTACCTCACACAGCGACCAGGCAGATCCTGCGCCCCCATTCCCAGCTCGGGGGGTCGTGACCCCTCCCTGGCGGGCCGCTCTCTCCCGAGCAGGATGGCCAACCTATTGATAAAGGGAAATGTTCGACTGCAAGTCTCCACCGCGGCTTGGGTTAAAGGCCCTCACACAGCGCCTTTACCACAGAAGCCTTATAACTGGGTCTAAGGGGGGAAAAACGACAGAGTCCTTTCCTCCGCTCAGATCTCTCTCTCTCTATTATCTTGCAGATGGTTAAGGCAAAGAAGTGCACCGCGTGCAGCGCGAATCTCCTCCCCCAAACTCCAGGGCCCCTATGCGCAGCCTGCCTCATGGACGACAGGCTGTCCTTAACAGGAGAACTCCACGCTGGCTCCTTCGCTACCCGGCCCCAGCAACTCGACATGGGTGGACCGGGCCCTACTGATTCAAAACCAGCAAGCTGCGGTGGCCATGATGGAGAGCCAGCAAAACTTCATGCTGAGGATTATGGAGAAGCTGGAGTCACTTACACATAACAGAGCTAGACCGGCCAACACGGAGCCTCTCCGTCAGACAGACCCTCCAGAGGAACCACCGGCACCAGAGGAACCGCTCCCCAGCTTTCCCCAGGACGGCAACACTGAAGAAAGGGAGAAAGAGGACGAGTTCGACGAGGGGGAGGAGGAGGAAGAACACGGCATGGATTCGGACATAGAGGATCTCGAGTCAACTCCGTCCCTGACCTCAAAACTGTGCGCATTCGAGACTATTCCCGGTCTCATGAAGATCATCAAGGCCACCATGGGCCTCGCCACGGAGGAACAAGAAGGGGAGAAGACTGAATCCAAGTTAGACCCTATGATCCAGCTAAGGACCGTCACCCCAGAGACCTTCCCAGTCTGCCCGGCCATTGAGGAACTGATTCACACCGAATGGCAATCCACGGATCCGGGCAGAATGCCGAACAGAAGGAACTTACTCAAAATGTACCCGATTCAGGGCGACAAGTCCGACGCCTGGTGCAAGGCCCCCTCCATCGACCCCCAAGTGGCAGCCTTGAGCAAGAAGACCATGCTGCCGTGTGGGACCATAGCACTCAAGGACCCTACCGACAAGAAGATTGAGGACATGCTTAAAAAGACTTTCGAAATCGAGGGTACCATGGCCAAGGCAATGACAGCGGCGATCTATACCTCGAGGGCCCAGATCCGCTGGTTGGAGGAACTGCAGGAGCAGGGAAGTCCGAAGTCGAGGGAGGCTGAACTATTAGATTGCACCCTCGATGCAGCCAAGTACCTTGCGGACATGGCAGTGGACTCCTTGCGCCTACAGGCCAGGGCGTCCGCCATCATAAATCGGGCACGCAGAGCACTATGGCTCAAACTCTGGGACGCCGACTCAGAATCTAAGACTTTACTTCAAAATTTACCCCTTAAGGGGGTTCATGTATTTGGGGAAGGCCTACAGACTTATCTGAAACAGAAGGAAGAGGGTAGGGACCTCTTAAGGAACAGATCAAGGCCCTCACAGCTACCAGCTGCTAGACGAAGGTTCCGGCCCGGGGCCAGGAGCCAAAGCCGCAGGGAACCCTACTCACAGAACCATTCCTTTCGGAGTCGGGTCCCCACATCCTTCTCACGTACCCCCACCTTCAACAGCTACAAGTCCCCCTCCTCCTTCAAACCTAGAGGCCAAAGGTCAGGAGGCCGTGGACGAGGATTCAGGGGAAGACAGTGACTCCGCTTCCCCGAGAACCCCTCGGTACCCCCCGGTCGGCCAGCGGTTGTCTCTGTTCACCCACTGCTGGGAGATCACCACGTCCGACAGGTGGGTCCGGGACGTGGTCTCCAGGGGATACACCATAGAGCTGACTCACCAGCCCATACCCCAACGGTTCGTCTCGTCTCCCATCTCCAGAAGGAGGTCCTCGCCACACCAAGTACAGAGTATCCTGGCAGATCTGATCCAGAACAGGGCCATTCAACCAGTCCCAGTTCAGAAGCAAGGGGAAGGCATGTACTCCATCTTCTTCCTAGTGCCCAAAAAGTCGAGGGAGCTCAGGCCCATCCTGGACCTAAAACGTCTGAACAAATACGTGCTCCCGCGCCGGTTCAAGATGGAAACTGTCCGATCCATTCTACGGGGGATCAGAGTAGGCGACTTCCTAACCTCCATCGATCTAAAGGACGCCTACCTGCATATCCCCATCATCAAGAGCCACAGAAGGTTCCTACGCTTCCACGTACTGGGCCAACACTTCCAGTACCGGGCTCTCCCATTCGGTCTGTCCTCAGCCCCCAGGGTCTTCACCAAGGTCTCCATCACCTTGGTGGCCAGGCTCAGGGAACAGGGGCTGGACATAGTTCCGTACCTGGACGACTGGCTCATACTGTGCGGTCCAGAGCTCAGGCCTGCACTCCATACACAGCTCGCGTATGTGCACTCGGGACCACGGTTGGGTGGTGAGCGAGGAGAAGAGCCAGCTCCGTCCTCACCCAACAAATCGAGCACCTGGGGCCATCATCAACTCAGCAGACGGCTGGGCAAAGCCGACCCCCGCGCGGATCCGCAGTCTCCGAAAACTGGCCGGCCAGCTAAGGTCGCACCCTCGCACCACCGTGGCAGAGGTCGCGAAACTCCTGGGCTGCATGGCCTCCTGCATTGACCTCGTCCCATGGGCCAGGTGGCACATGCGTCCACTCCAACACTTCATCCTGGCAAACGGTGCACCAAATGAATTCAACTTGCACCGCACTGTACAGCTACCCGCGGAAGTGAGATCTTCTTTGAGGTGGTGGGTCACCCCAGGAAATCTATCCAGAGGAGTCCCACTGGAACCACCTCTCCCGATTCCAATCGAGACAGACGCGAGCCTCTCCGGTTGGGGAGCCTGCCTGGGGGACGAGTCGGCGCAAGGCACCTGGTCCCCAATGGAGGCCCTACTGTCAATAAATGTACTGGAGATGAGAGCGGTGTTCCACGCGCTACAGGCTTTCCAGCACATCATACAAAGGCAGTCGGTTCTGATCAAATCAGACAACCGCGTGACGGTGGCATATATAGCGAAACAGGGGGGTACCAGAAGCAAGGCCATGTCACGGGAAACCACCAGAGTACTGAGCTGGGCCCAAACCCACCTATCCCACCTAGGGGCGGTCCACTTAGCCGGGAAACTGAACATAAGGGCGGATTGGCTCCAGCCGCCAACAGATTCATCCCGGAGAATGGCGTCTTCACCCAGACCTGTTTCGTCTAATCCAGACAGCGTCGGGCCCCGTGTCCATAGACCTAATGGCATCAAGGGACAACGCCCAGGCGGACAGGTACTTGTCCAGGTTCAAGGACATGCACTCCCAGGGCACAGACGCCCTGTCTCAGGAGTGGCCTCGGCACGGCGCATATGTATTTCCCCCGCTGCTCCTCATTCCTCAAGTCGTGGAGAAAATCCGGAAATCCAGAATCACAGTCATCCTGGTGGCCCCATACTGGCCCCGAAGATCGTGGTTCACAGCGATCACAGAGATTGCCTTGGCCAGCTTCCGATTCCCGACCAGGCCAGATATGCTGTCACAGGGTCCCGTGATGCACCCGTCCCCTCGAACTCTGAAACTCACGGCCTGGCTCCTGAGAGGGTCCAACTATCGGCCTCCGGGTACCATGAGTCGGTCATAGGCATGCTCCTCCGGTCGCGTCGCGCCTCCACCACCTCTACATACGAGAGGCAATGGGCTGTCTTCTCACAGTGGTGCCAACATCGAGGCTCGGTACCGGAACAAGCCGATCTCCCCACTATCCTGTTGTTCCTGCAGCAAGGGGTGGATAAGGGACTGGCACCCTCCTCACTGAGGGTGCAGCTGGCAGCCATAGGGGCGGGCAGAGGTCTGGTCGAGGGGCACCACAGGGAGCCCACCCAGGCATCAGTCCGGTTCTTAAGGGCTGTGGACCTCATGGGCCCAGGGCCAGACCCAGGTTGCACCCTGGGACCTACCTCTGGTATTGGACTCCTAAGGGCACCACCATACGAACCCTCGCCGAAGCAGAATCTCTTCCGGTAGGCCTGAAGACCGTTTTCTCGTGGCCATCTGCTCGGCCAGGAGATGGGGAGCTCAGTGCGCTGTCCTGCGCATTCCCTTCACCTACCTTCAGCCCCGAGGAGTACGGCTTCGGACTGTCCCGCATTCCAACGAAGATCCCACGAGTTCCATAGAGAACAACCAATAGACCTACCCACCCTGACCCGCCCTACTCCACAAGATGGGAGCAGTTCCACCCGACCCTCTGGACGTCGGGTCAGCCCTCTCGGTCTACCTGGCTAAGTCTCAACCCATCCGCAAGACAGAGAGACTCTTCATTGTCTCGAAGGGTCAACGACAGGGGCTAGTGGCGTCCAAAACCACCATCGCCGGCTGGATAAAATGGGTCGTGCTCCGCGCCTATACGGAAAAGCATCTAACCCCGCCACAGGGGATCAGAGCACACTCCACAAGGGTGGTCTCCACCTCCTGGGCGGAACGAGCACTGGTATCTCCTGAGGACATCTGTAGGGCTGCTACTTGGAGCTCTCTACACACCTTTGTGAGGCACTACAGGCTAGAGCAACTCCAGGCCTTCAGACCGACCTTTGCCTCTCACGTCCTTGCAGCGGCCACCTCTCTCGGTCCCTCCGATCCATCGAATCCCACCCAGAGACTTAAACTGCTTCTTATCTCCCATGAGGTAATGTCTGAGTGCCATGAGATGCCAACCAATCACAATGGGTGTTTACTCACCTGGTAAAGGTGATTGTGTTGGTTGGCATCCATGGCACTCAAAACCCTCCGGTATGATCGGAGCGTACCACAAGAAGAGGAAGAAAGAGAATCAGGAGGTTTCTACTCCTTCAGGCTTATTCCGCGGCAACAGAAATCAAGTCGAACCATGGTTCGAGGTAGTGTGTACAGAATAGGCAATAAATTGAGGCCTCTGGCCCCACTATTGTACCCTGTCGTTGCATATCTCATCCTTAATAGTCATTATTGTGTGCATTGCTTGCTTGTGTATATTCTCTTCTTTTCAGCTATGGAAAAATCAAACTGGAGAGCAGGGGTTCCTGGGACCTGGATATACTGGAAATCTGATCTGGGTCATGTGCATCATTAGCCTATCAGGTGGGCTGTAACCCATGAGGTAATGTCTGGAGTGCCATGGATGCCAACCAACACAATCACCTTTACCAGGTGAGTAAACACCCATTACTTCTGTGAGACTTGGTATTTCTTGTTGTGCTCTCATTTCACTTCTTCAGCACTGGGGAGTTTTCTGGACACAAGACAGTAGCATTTTGGGGATGCACATTAATTCTGGTGACCGTGTGTGTGTGTGGGAGGGCACTGGGGGGCTGCCAATATTGTTGCCAGTCTGCCTTACTTCGCTTTAAGGTGGAATGATAATGCGAAGTAATAATCACAAGGCGAAGTGAGCCTTTCCTATTGGCCACTTCATGTAGCGGAGTGACAACATGCAGTGGCCACTTCACATTCACTTCACCAGTGGAATTTAATTTCACTGCATCTCTAACCATAGATAAAGACCATTGTGAGAAATCAATGGGTGGAATGCCTTATGTAAATGAAAAGGGAACAAGGCGAGGTTTAGTCCCAGGTTGCCCACCCATGACTAGCCACATTCATAGATTCACCACTGGGATAGTAACTACAGAAATCACTCTAGTAGGATCCTTAGGAACAGAAGGTTCAAGTGTTTTCTGGTCCTTCAACTGATGAAGCCAGAAGACAGGGACTTGGAACTGGAAAAGCAATGAGAACTCCTGTTCTTTTTCTTGTTTGAATAGTTGGGTGATGATGAGCTGCAATGAGTCCTAGTATCTAAGGAAAGAGGCCATGAGAAACCAATTTCCAGAACCCTCATGGGGATGGTTTAACTGGATTCAAGTCTTGTGCAGCTCCATTGCTGCATCCAGGTAATAGTGAGGAAATTCAAGCAATAACCAAAAGCTGCTCTGTGGGATTTAATGAAAAAAATAAAGTAGCTTGGCTTCTTACTGACATTGAAACTACAGCGAGCATAGGGAATGGTAGGGCACATGACACAGAGTGCAGATGGTACTCACACCATACTTCTGCTGCTGCCCAACCCAGAGAGCTGGCAATGGGGTCAGACAGAAAGAGAAGAAACACCAGAGGAGCAGCCAAAGTACTTACAGGCTCAAAGAAGTGTCCAGAACCACATAACGGAGACAGCATGATTTAAAATAAGGAAAGTGTGCCAAGCAAGCACGAGCACAGTTATCGTTGTTTTCCCTCTGCCCCAAATGACTGTAGGAAAGGCCAGAGGTCAAACCAGCAACCCACGAATCAGGGACATACACTGCAGAGCGGCAGTAGCTTTCACAAAGTAATATGGGATATGGGACAGAAACTAGCCCAATGAAAACTCCCTTTGCTACATGTGATTGAGACAGCTGATAGTGCAGATTGAAAATGGGATGTTTTGAGCATTGCCCTTACAGCTTAGTGGCAGAAAGCAGATTTGCCAGAGAGAGAGAGAGAGAGAGAGACAGAGTGAGGTTACCTGAGTCCTGTGCAATTACCTACTTTCAGGTAGGTGGAAAAAAGTCACCAAATGTGGAGAGAGCATTTCTGCACAGCTTGACTGCTGCAATGCCAAAATGCATTTAGACAACCAGTCCAGTGCTCAGCTCATCAGCACTGAGAAAGATGCTCAAGACGGGCTGCTACCACTTGGGAAATACACAGGTTGTGCCTACATGACCAGAGCCCAGCCCTGCAGCTTCATTATCCTGCTCACTGGATATCCTGTTTTTCCTGGACAATTAAGGATGTTTAAGGACATCCATGGCCACCCCTGCTCTCTCCCTGACTTTGTCCATGATGACCACATCCATTGTGTGTCCTTGATTCATGGACATTATTGCCCATGGTGGATGAAACTGCTCAAATACCTGGGAGAAACACACAATCAAGAGACATGAATTGGAATATCTACAGAAAATATATTTTTCAGTTTGGTAAATAAAATAAAAAAATGCTCTGATAACATAACATATTAAAGTATTGCAGGCAGCAGCAATGATAGCCCATGACTGATATATGGTTTCTAGTGCCCATGCTTGACAATGGTGTTCAAAGTTGCTTTTTTACTTCTGATCAATTTATTCTCTTTCTGTCCTGTTTACAATTATATCATGGTTGGTATCCTACCTAAAATCTAAACATTGTTTTTCTCACAATAGTATTGTCATTGTTTAAGCTGCTTATGGTACACATTCTACAGTAAAATGTGTAAAACATTCCAAGTTGTAGGTTTAGCCTAATTTTGGGGTTGCACAACTTAAGTCCTTTAAAAGAATCTAGATAACTTTAAAGTGGTGTTAGAGGTGAAGGTTAGCAAAGTTAAGAAATTAAGTTCCTGTCAAAGTGTGACTATGCATAGTTTTCATGGGGCGAAGCAGCACTTCACCTTCGAAGAACTGTGTGAAGTCACTTATTGATTTTTTTGTTTTATTTTCTTCTCTTGAAAGAAATCCAACCCACCTTTTTTGTCATAGACACCCATTCCCATCTCACCATGCCACACAGTTCCAAAATATATCTTGTCACCCTTCCCTCAATTAGGCCCCACCTCCCTTCTCCCAATACAGTAAATCTGGCAGCAAGTTTTTTGTATTGGAAAATTCCCTTCTGTTATCCTAAAACCAAGTTTTCCACCTGCTCCCAGTCTCACTAGATCATGACCCCCCACCATTGACAACGTTATGTAAATGAACCCCAGTAGCACTGGGGACTGACTATATATACAGGTATACTTGTAAAATGAAAACTGCCCTGGATGGAGCCTACAGTCTTACTCTTCTGTGATGTAAGATGAAAGAATGGGAAGTGTTGTATAATGTAGGATGTCCCAATTATACATCATTACATAAAATCCCTGACATTTAACAACATGTGCAAATTTGACCTATGTTTTAACAGAGGCACACACCACTGTCAACTACCGTATACTCCGGCCTTGGATGATTATCCCTAGAAGCGACCCATAAACTCAGGTGGGCCCCGTTATTACACGTCAATGGATCCTACTGTGATAACCTTTGCAATCTCCTTAACAAAACATTGCTAGTTATCATCTATGGTCACAGGTCTGGGATATACTAGATATTCCTAGAACTTTCAAATCCATTGGCAAGAAAGCTTTTGCTACTGCCTCTCCAATAAGTTGGAACATCTTTCCAGACAATGTCAAGTCAACAAGAAGTTGCCAGACCTTTTTTAGGCCATGTTCTGCTGCCTCAAGAAATAGTGCTATAGTACTGTCCCTAGCTCATCCAAAATCACCCTAAGTGCTTCTCATCTCTGTCTCCTTTTACATGTCCTTCCCATCCCCTCTATTTTGAACCTCACATGTAACCCATTGATAGTGGTTATTATTTTGATCTGAATGTATTGCAGTGGTCTAGGGAAACAGGAGTGCAAATGTACATGTGTCTATTACTTATTCTGAAGGTGTCATATAGCTGTGTAATATGCTTTGCAGACACCCTCTTCTACATTCTGTATAGTTTATTGTTTGACTATATATGTAACTCTATTTTGTATGTACTGATCTGCTGCTGTTTGGTTCCCCCAGGACCCCTTGAAAACTAGGTGGTATACCTAAATGGGGCTCTTTTGATATGCATACATTCTACAAAGTAAATAAATAAATAAATACATGCATAAATAAACAAACATTTTTTTTACACAAACTTCAGAAGCTGTTAAACTAATTTGATGTATGGTTGTAACAGTCTGGATACATTTGCATTTTGAAAACAAAGGTTAGTTTTTGAAGCATATCTACACGACAGCCTGCTTTGTCATCTGTTTAGAGTTTTTTTTTATGTTTGCTTGCATGCATGTGCAAGAAACATAGTGCCATCATCTGAGTTTTCAGAGGTGTGGCACCCTGTCTTCCAATTCAGTCAGTGTGTTTGCAGGCATGGCAACAGTTTGTCAATGAAGGCTGCAGCTGTCTATGACAACAATTGAAAATGCAGTGCCGTACAGTTCAAAGGGAGAGCTATGCTTCAGTGAGCAGCGATAAGATATCGCATGCTCATGCTCTTCTCACACACACACACACACACACACACACACACACATATTGCATGCTCATGCTCCCACCCCCCATGCACACATTGTATGGTCGATGGGGGTGCCCAATCCCCTGTCAGCTGTGCTGCACTCCCCCCCAACTGAGTTCCAGGTGCCATGCTGGGAGCCCACCCCAGCATGGCAACAGTCTGTGTGGTCGATGGGGGTTCCCAATCCCCCATCGGCTCCACTGTCCCCCCCCCCAAGAGACTACCGGGTGCCATGCTGGGAGCCCACCCCAGTGTGGCAACAGTCTGTATGGCCGACAGGGGTGCCCAATTCCCCCATCAGCTCCACTGCCCTCCAGACAGCCTTCCATCTGCCAGGCTGTGAGCCCACCCCAGCGTGGCACAAGTTCCGCGTCGTCTAAGGGAAAAAACAAAACCTCAAAGAAAAAACCTTCCCTCGCTGACTGTCCTGACCCCCCTCCCCTACATGTGCCCACCCTATGCACACCCTACCTTCCCACACCCCCACCTCACCCCATACCTACCTCAGGAGTCTGGCACGACGATCTTTGGTGCACCGGGAACACGTCTGCACTCTTCAAAGCCAACTGCGAACTGAAGAAATGCCGGTAAGCTGTATAGTGGAATAAATAGTTTTTTTTTCAACTTTGATGCATATCAAAGGCATTTTGGGCAATATTTTCACCAAATTTTCGACATGGGTTTTATGGGACCCCACCTGATGAATTCTGTCACTGTTATTTTGTTAATCAGGCTCGAAAGGTAATTTTACAGTCACTGCGCAGAACCACCTTTCGGGACTGATTTACAAAATGACAGTGTCACAGTTCATGAGGTAGGCCCCCAAAAACCCAATGTTGAAAATTTGGTGAAAATATTCCCAAAAATGACTGTTTTACGAGAATTCATCATGCTGCTCCTATGTACACTCGTAAGTTCGCAAATTTTCAATATATTCATTCCAGATTTTCAATATTGCCATTTTACCACACCTCCTTATGAGCAGTACAGCTGTCATTTTTCACATCTTGCCCAAAATGTGTTTCCGCCCATGCAGCGCATAATGGGGCAGTTGTGTGTGAAATCAATGTTCAGAACAGATTAAGAAAATCACAGTGACACTGTTCATGAGCAGAGGTGTTAAAATGGCTATGTTAAAAATTTGGTGAAAAAAGTCCATAAAATGACTATGTTACAAGCGACCATTGTGCAGTTTCTACGCACCCTCATAAGTTTATGGATTTCTAATATTTTCGGTCCAGATTTTCACCACTGGTATTTTTCCACACTTTCTTATGAACAGTACACTTGCCATTTTACATACAATGGCCGAAATGTGTTTTCACACTTCCAGCGTAGAAATGCCTGGACGCTGTGGGAAATCACTGTTCAGGACAGATTAAGAAAATCACAGTGACACTGCTCATAAACGGAGGTTCCAAAATCCCTGTGTTGACAATCTGCTGTAAAAAATCCCCAAACTAATTGCATTATGGGTGTGAATTTTCTACACACACTCGTGACTTCACCAGTTTTTTCAATGTTTTCACTGTAGATTTTCAACATTACCATTTTTTGCACCTCCCCATGAATAGTACAGCTGTCATTTTTCATATCCTGTTCGAAATGTGTTTTCGCATCTGTGGTGCCAAATGGCATAGTCGCTGTGCAAAATCAGCTTCCGGCTAACAAACTGATATTGCCACTGTCCATAAGGTGAGGGTCACAAAAAACCCATGTTGAAAATTTGGAGTGAAAATGCCAATGAACGCCTGAGGCGTTAGAGTTTCCGACCATAACGCCCCACCCTGTAGAGATTGACAGGCATCAGGGGTGTGACTTGGGATTCTCACCTGTAATGCTCATACCATTCCACACCCTGCAGTCAGTGAGAGGCTTTGAGGTGTGCCTTGGATTCTTTGGCCCCAAAGTTCACCCCATTCTCCTATACGAGACCCATCTCAACTTATTTCCTGATGGAATGGGGTGAGCATAAGGGCCAAAGACCCCAAGGCACACCGTGACCCTTGTCAGTGTCTGCAGGGTAGGGTGTAGTGAAATGGCATGGCCGTTATGCCTGACAACCCAAAGGCACACCCCAATGCCTGTCAGTCTCTGCAGGGTGGTGGTGGAGTTGGCTTCAGTTCAATACTTAACTGCCATTCCTATTATGCAGCTCTCTAACTCCTACACTACTGATGCCAATGCCAGCAAGCAAACATTCGGCATTGACAAGTGCTTGTTTTTTAAGTGTCTACTTTTCTATTTGCAAATTATACTGCAAAGCCACTAGAAGGCAACATCTCAATTAATTGGCTGCTGCTGGCAACTGTCACTGTCCACCTCTCCTCACAGTTAATTTACTTCTGTCACTGCCACTTATCTACTCTCTACTGCTAAACAGTATTTCCTGATCTATTCTTGCTCCTCTTATCCATACAGTATGCCCACCCTTCCTTCATCACTTCCCCTCCTTCTAATTCTTCTGTCAATTTTATCTACCTCAGCTCCACACTCTTGTCAGTCCAATAAACCTTTCTCAGTTTTCCCCTCAGCTCACTTATCCCCTAACTTTATCCTTGCCATAACTCCTACACCCCCTCAAATACTCTGGTCTCACTTCCCTCACCTCCACCTTGCTACTCTATTCTCAGCCTCTAGCCACCTAGCTTTCCTTCACCACCTTATTTTCACCTCACCTAGCCCCCATGTCCCTCAAAAATACTTCCAAAATCCTCAGCCCATCACAAATGCCCTTAACTCCACTCACTCATAATAGCACTCCTCTTACTCGCATCTGGAATTGTTCATCCCAGTCCTGGTCCCACTACACACACCTCTGCCAGTTGCAATCCTTCCACTAACATACTAACATCTCCCAGCCCCCTCTGCCCTCCCCAAGGGCCTGAAAATCCTCCACTTAAACATCTGCAGTCTCATGTCAAAAATTGACCTTTTGCATCCTATGGTAATCTCTCTCACACCTGATGTACTAATTCTAATGGAAACTTGATTAAACGCTAAAATGCTGGATCTCACCATTAGTATCCCAGGTTATTCCATAATCAGGCAGGATAGGACTGGCAGGGGTGGCGGAGTAGCCATGTATATCCTGTCCAAACTTCAGTTCTTAACCATTCTATCATCCTCAATACCCTCCGCCTATGAAGCACCTGTAGTAAACATTAACTTGCTTTTTTCCTCCCCCCATCTTCATAGTTGGAATCTACTGTTGACCTGGCTCCATACCATCTGATACTTTGGATCTCATTATCTCCATAACCTCCCTCTAACATAATGGCGAGCTATAGATCCTGGGTGATGTTATCCAAAATTGGCTATCACCAACAACTGTCAAGAAACAAAATGACATCACGGCCCTCAATCTCTTCCAACTCATCCTGGAACCCACCCGCCTAAATCATAAAACCCTTAACCACTTCCTGATAGACTGGGCTCTCACCTGTCATCCCCACAGAGTCATTAAATCAGGTGTTCTCCTGGAAGCCCTGAGTGATCATCACTTCATAGTCAGGAAAGTCCATAGACTTAAACCACCTCACAAAACTCTGCAACTCCGCTCCTTCAGTTCCTTAGACCTTAATCCCCTTCTTAATGAACTGGCCAGCTCTGACTGGTCCCCTATTGCCATTGCCCCTTCCATTGACCAAGCCCTTGCTTATTTTAAAGATACATTTCTAACTACATGGAACTCCTATGCTCTATTCAAATGCACTAGTGTTCATGGCAACTATCATCCCTGGGTCTCCCCTGAGTTACTGATGTGTCTAAGGGAGTGAGACAAAGCTTGGAGGAAACATAAGACTTCCCAGCTTCCCCCAGATCATGCCAGGTATTGCATGTTAAGAAATGCCTGCACAAAAGCTGCCAGACTTGCCAATTCTGAATATTTTAAATCATCTTTTCTCAAAAACATCAATTCCCCCTCCAAATTCTGGAAAGTGGTCTACGCCCTATTCTCACCCTTCACATCTGCTTCCCCCAGTGCTTAGAATAAACAACTCACTGGTCTTCAAACCATGTGCAGTGGCTCAAGAGTTTAACTTCTATTAAATCTCCAGAGCCACAGCACTTCTAAAGTCACTCCTCTGTAACCTTCCCCCTCCTTGTCCTCCCTCACCCAGCACTCAACCCCTCCATGCCCACTCTTCCTTCTCCTTTTCTGTGGTCTCCCCAGAAGAAACACTAATGGCCTTTCTCTCTCTTAATCCTTCCAAAGGCTCATCGCCGGATGACCTTGACCCTAAACTACTCTACCTTTCAGCTTCTGTTATAGCTTACCCTCTCTCCTTAATCCTAAATCTTTCCTTCTCATCCTCATCTGTCCCTTCATCCTGGAAACATGCAGTGGTCCTTCCTCTCCCAATGGGTGGTGACCCCTCCTCCCCTGCAAATGTTTGCCCAGTCTCCCTCCTCCCTGCCCTTGCTAAACTCCAAGAACACCTGGTCCTCTTTCAACTAACCTCCTTCCTTGATGAATCTTCTTTTTTCACCCTGTTCCAATCTGGTTTTCGGAAGAACCACTCCACTACCACCTCCCAACTCAGACTCACTGACTCCATCCTCACTGGGATGAATAATGGCCTTATTACCTCTGCCATGTTTGTTGACCTCGCCAAATCATTTGACAGTCTCCCATGCCTTACTTTTTGACTCCCTTACAGCTGCTGGGTTGTCTACGTCTGCCCAAAACTGGTTTAGAGCTTACCTCTCAGGCAGAACACAATTAGTCAAAATTCAGGATACAATCTCTCACCCCCCCCCTCCATTTCCAGAGAAGTCCCATGGGGCTCGGTGCTTGGACCCATTCTCTTCTCCATTTTCCTAAATGACTTGCCCTCAGTATGCTCCCCCTCGTCCTCTATCCATATGTATGCCAATGACACCATCCTGTTCTCCTCTGGCAAATGCCATGCTGATGTATCAACCACCCTTCAGCTTGACTTCCACTAGGTTCAGTTATGGTTTGCCTCACATCAACTATTCCTAAATGACAAAAAGACCATCTCCATGACCTTTGGCACTAGGCAGAGACTCTCTAGGCTCCACCCTTTACCATCTTACCATATCCCTGATGGGACAATCCTAGAGGACACCTCCTCATCCATATACCTTGGGGTTTGGTTGGATGTACACCTCAACTTCCCTGGCCAAATTGACACCATCCTAAAAAATTGCACCCCAAGCTTGGTGTCTTATTCAGGAACCATAGTTGCATCTCACATACAGTGCAGTGTGAACTAATCCAGAAGGTGATCCTCCCCATTTTCAACTACTGTGATGTAGTCTATGGTGTGACTCCCAAATCCTCCCTAACTAGACTGGACACTCTATTTAACTTCTTCTGTTGATTTGCCCTTGATGCTCCATCAAGCACTCATCACTGTGACCTCTACCACACCATGTATTTCCCCCACTTGTCAACAGGTGTTTCACTCATTGTGCCAAACTCACTCTAAATTTTGGTTAGGAAAACTTCCCTCTTACCTGTCATGCTCACTCTCCTCCCCCCTCCTCCTCCTCCCTCTCCCTCAGATCCTATGATACTCGCACTATGTTGGTTCCCCATCGAACCACTCTCATTGGTCAGTCAGACTTTAGCCATCATTTCCCGCAAATCTGGAACTCCCTCCCCCACAAATATGGCACTGCTCCTCCTCCTCCTACTCCCTTGCCTCTGCCTTACATAACTTTCTCTCATCTAACTGTTCCTGCTTTAACCCTCCTAACTGTCCTCCCATGCCTTTTCTGCTCTCCATGACTCACATCACCTATTAAACCTTCCATCCCCCCTGAGCCTGCTTCTCAGCACACTCTCCTCTCTCTTCACCATTCTGTATTATGTTCCTCAGATATGCCACTTGTACTTAAATGCATATTTCACAGGTATGATATATTTGATTGTATGTTATGTCACAAATGTGACTGTATGATTATTTATGATATTTTTTAACTGTATGTCTTCTTACAAATGTAAGTGAATGTTTAATTTTTGGATATGTTAACTGTTAAATTGTATAGTTCTTCATCCAATTGTACACCCATTCCCCTCCAAAGTCACACTGGGAGATGTGCAACTTGTTGTTCAGTGTGCCTTTCTGGTGAAACATTTCAATAAATAAATAAATAAAATAGATCTTGGATGCATTCTTTTAAGAATCCTACTCTATATTTTTAGAAGATGAAATTCCAAAAATGGTGCCTGTTATAAGACCCAGAGACAAAATTGGCAAAGCTCTGGAAGCAACTCCAGGAACAAGGGCTAACATCTTTCATCATGAGAGAATGCCACTGAGAACATATTAGACTTGCACAATATGGCCTGCCTAGCCCAATGTCTTTTTGTGCATGATTAAAGGCTTCACACTTAATTTTCTCCAGTAAAGGTTCAGGACCAGATGTCCAGGGTCTAGACATTTTTTTCATGGATATCAGTCACTTGTATGGGAGAAAGGGTCAGAAAAGGGCTTGCAGCTCTGAAACTAGATAAGGGTCTAGGGCTAGATGGGATGCACTGGATGGTGTTCAGGGAATAAGCATTAGAGCTAGCTAACACCTGTCAGAGCTACTCAATATCTTGTTACAGTCAGGGGTAGTTCCACAACTTTGGAGGCAACTGGATGTTGTTCCACTCCACAAGAGAAGAGACAAGGAGCAACTAGGAAACTACAGACCCATTAGTCTTATCTCCATAGCAGGTGAACTAATGAAGACACTGGTCAAAGAAGTCCATGAGATGGTCCTCTTCCCTTTCCCTGTCCCTCTCCCCTCCCTCCCTCCCTTCCTGCCATACTACCCAAGGCCAAAACACCCTGTCATACAAAGGCATTAAACTATTCAACAACCTACCCGATCACTTGTTCTATGACCTTCAACAGTCCCTTTCAAGTAAAACCATAAAGGTTGCCTCTCCAGTTAACAGTCATGCAAATGCCCTAGGCCTTGAATTATCCTGGTATGTCTGCTTTTCTCTACCTGAACATTACCTCTGATATTGACTACCTTGCCTTATTGGAATGTATTGTACTATTCTCATTGATGGCACTTATTTTGTACCCTTTAAGTCTTTTATTCCTTTGTAATTGCACTTTCCTTTAAGCCCTGTAACCTACTATTGTTTGTCTTAACTGGACACTTGTGAAAATTGATAATTTTGCTTACATGCCTTTCCAGTATGAAAAATAAACTGGAAATGAAACTAAGTTCTACTGGAACACCATATAGAGAAATGGGCTTCAGGATGGTAAGGGGTATGGGTTCATGTGTGTAAGACCATGTTGACAGTGATATTTGACTGGGTGACCAGGGTAGTGGATAAGGGGCATGCAGTAGATTTACTCTGCTTTGATTTTACCAAGGCATTTGACTCTGTGCCACACAGAAGCTTTCTAAAGAACTTAGATGATCAATGTGCAGCGAATGATCTAGTTAGATAGGTGGGAAACTCACTGGAGGGGAGACAATATAGGGTTCTGGTAAAAAGGGTCAAGTTAGGGGGAGGAAGATCATGAGTGGGGTGCCACAAGGTAAAACACTGAAGTCAGTCCTCTTCAAGGCCTCACAATGCAGCCAGTAAAGGCTGACAAGAGCAGATACAGAAACGTATTGGTTGCATTGTGAGGCCTTTCAGTGCCATGCCTCAGGGCATTTGCTCTGGGGTTCTTGTCTTTTGTAGTGTTTCTCTACTGTGGATTCCCCATGACCCAAACAAGTAAGACCCTCCTAAGGCTGGCTTTCTCCCTCTGTGCTAAGATATAGCTATGGTACAAAGAAACATAGAAATATAGGATTTGATGGCAGATAAGGACCACTTGGCCCACCTAGTCTGCCCATTTTCCTACCTAATGGATAAGCTGCAGATCCTAGTTAACCAGCAGCCTACTTCCTCCTACCCCCACTAGAATTGCCTTATGTCTGTTCCATGAAATCTTGAATTCCCCCACTGTTTTTGACTCCATGACCTCCTCAGAAAGGCTGTTCCATGCATCCACAACCCTCTCCATGATAAAATACTTCCTCACATTACCTCTGAGCCATCCCCCCTCTATCTTCAAATTATGCCCCCTTGTTCTTGTACATCTCTTTTTCTGAAAGATGCTACCCTCTTGGACTTTGTTGATTCCCTTGAGGTAATTGAAAGTTTATATCATGTCACCCCTCTCCTTCCTTTCCTCGAGGGTATGCATATTAACTCCTTTAGTCTCTCTTTGTATGTCTTCTGGTGCAGACCCTGAACCATTTTGGTTGCCCTCCTCTGGACAGCAGGTTTACATTGATGAGTCCTAACAACAATGAACACACGTCTGTGTCTGCCATTCTCAGTCTGTGCTGGTTGCATTATGAGGCCTTTTGGCACCAGGCAATTCTGCTTAAAGTTGAGCCAGTCTAAATTCCTTTGCTGGGTTTGCACATGCTTCCCATGATGCTTTGCATTATTGGGATACTGTGTTTTTCTTTGAAATTTGGCTATTCAGCTGATACCTAGGATAACCATTGCCTTAGGGCAATTGTTCAGGGTTTTTTGTCTTTTGTAAACAAAAATTGAGCTGTAAACCACTGCATTTGTGGGAATCTTAGGGTGGTAAACACTTTTTTTTTTTAGCACTTCTTCTGCCCAAGGTCACTCAAGGAAGGAAGGAAGTTCTACAGGGGTCATTTCATCAAGCTCAGAGTTGGGTGGTTATGTGATCCATTCCAACCAATCATGCAGTTCCAGAAAGCAGGGAGAGCTGCTTAAAAGCAACCAGTCCTAATGTGTCCCAAACATGTTCATGTTCCAGCACTTGAGTGGAGCAGCACAGGACTCAAACTGGTATAAGACTGGCATTTTAGGCTTTGGCATGTATCTGTAGGAGTGAGCAGGGAGAAGGTGACTTTGCCAGCCATCTATGGTAAGGCATCTGGTCGCTCCCATTTGGAGGGTAAACAGGAGGCCATTACTGGGATTGGGTATAACACTTTATCTAGGGTAGGAATATTAAGAGGTTAAAGGAGAATAGGGGAACTTGTTTGCATTACAGACTGAGCAAACTACAGTATCACTAGCCTTAGAAGCAATTTGGATAGATACAGAAAGATTTGGGAACCTCTCCATATCTTACTGACTATAGATTCAAATCATCATATTCCTTCTTGATCTTTCCTCTGTGTCTCTTCCCTTGGCTGTTCAAGTTGGGGACATATATGTGTATATATATATATATATATATATATATATATATACACACACAGCAGAGAATATTTTCTGGTTGTTTCACCTCAATGTAGTACATATTACATGTTCTGGCATGATGATGTATTGAGTAGTTGTACTTCAATTTTTTTTTCTTCTCTGGGTTTAGGAGTAGTGGGGTTGGGTGGGGAGGGGTTTAAGATGTAGGCTATATATGGAGGTACAATATGTTAGGAATCATGGATACTTGTTCCTGGTTGTTTACTGGTAATTATGTTATTTTTTGCCTGTCAATGTTCTCATATTCTTCATATTCTTTGTATGTCTGAAAAGTTGAATAACGTTTATTCAATTTAAAAGAAAGAGGAATAGGGGGAAATTGATAACATCCTATGTAGGGTCCGAGTACAAAGGGAAAAAGATAGTAAAAGTATTCTCAAAAGTTTAAGGGGAAGCAAGTTAATACCTAACTAGGGTGCAGTAATGGGGGTAATTCAGAAGAAAAAAGGGAAATCATGAAACACCATCTCTGGGACAAGGGTAGAAAACCATTTTCAGGTAATGGTGCAGCAGATTTGGGAATTATGGGAGTGGTGAAGTTCAGTGGCTGGGGAACAGCAGTCTTCAGGGAGACCTTCTGGAGACTGAAGTGCTGCCCCTTCTGCCTGCACCTCTCTTGGCTGATTGGGGGATGTATCTAAACTCCAGGCTGATTTGGGTATGATTCATAGGACCTCTCCCCCACCCAAAGGCTATCAAGTTCATCAGCATTGCCTCAGAGTGTGCCCAGGAGGAGGTGCAGCTGGACTGTGGTGGGCTCTGGGAGGGTGGAGGTGGATGTAAGGGAACACATTCCTCAGTCAGTACTACTACAAAACTCTTTCTCCACCCTGGCAGGATGGGATTGCTGAGATGAGGCACTAATGGTGGTGGCATGGAAGGATGTGGAGGTTCTTCAGAGCAAAGGCCCCAGGGTGGGAGGAAGAGAACCCCAGCATAAGAGGAAGCAACTTATGGTAAGACACTCAATCATCAGGGGGTAGTTTTGAGAACTGCAGGGGAAGGAAGGAGGGTGGTGTGGTGCCTACCTGGCACCTGCACAGAGGAATGGGGAGTGGATCCTTAGAATTTCTGGGGCAGTGAGGCAAGAGGTGGAGCTGTATATCTGTGTCCATCTGGGGACAAATGACCTAGCAGGGGATACAACTGGGGTGGAGCAGGATAGGTTTAGGGAGTTGGGGGGTGGGCCTGAAGCAGGTAGCATGCATGATGGCCTTAACTGAGGTGCTACCTGTACAAGGCTAGTGGAAGGAGTGAGAACGCTGTACCATGGTCTTCAATAACTTGTGAAAGTGTGATGCAGAGAGTATGTGTTTGGCTACCTCACAAACTGGGGTCCTACCTAGAGATATAAAGGCCTGTACAAATAGGATTGCCTCCATCCATCCAGGAGGGGATTGCAGTCCTCAGTGGAAGGTTTAAATGCTACTTCAATGGGCATTTAAATTATTTGGGGGGGAGGCAGAAGAAACAAGAGAGGCAGTAAATGACCCTCTGCCAATAATGGAACAGTAGTTAAGAAAAGCCCAGCATGAATAAATTCCCCAGCAGTAGAGGGGAGTAGGGGCAAGGGGAAGATGGAATTGGAAGGTTAAGGGGTGGAACTAAGGCGAGAAAAGTGCTAGGGGAGGTGGGAAGAGGGTGAAAAAAAGAGAAAAGACAGTACTATTGAAAAGAGAAAGGTTCATACTAAGGTTCATACTAAGGTAGATAAGGTGCAAGGGGACTTGAAGGCCCGTAGTGGCACATATGTTTTAGCAATAGTAACCTATATTAAAACCAGAGAGGATAAGATTGTCCTAATGGCATTTAAACTCTGATTTAGTTTTACTAACAATGACCTCAATTGGCAGTTTGTTCCATGGACTGAGTATTCTTTGCGCATAGAAGAATTTATGACTTGTGTAATTAAACCTTTTTACTGTGATCTGAAGTGGCTGTTCTCTGGTATTATGATAGTAAATTTTAAACTCAAAACCCAATTCAGTGAATAAGTATGGATCTTAGATAATATTGTACATTAAAATGAGCTCACCACTAAGTCGATGGGTAGCCAAGGACATGAGATTTAATTGCTGCATTCTGTTTACGTATGGCACATGATATAAGCCAGATATGTTTTTTGTATATTTCCTTTTAACCTTTTCTAAAGTAGTAATGTTACTTTTTTTGTACGGACACCATAGTTGTGAGGTGCATGCCAGATGGGGTCTGGCATAGGCCCTGAAAAGTGGTAACAGGACCTTGGTATCTCTAGATTTAATATGTCCTTTTATAGACCAAATAACATGATTTTTGGCTTTTGTCAGAGAGCAGCAAGAGGAAGGAGGTGCTGCTAGAACTTTACTACTCTACTACTGGGACTAAAGAACTAGAATTCTACTACTGGAACCTTCAATTAGGGTACAAAACAAAAAAGAAAAACCAAAAGAGTTAGTGTACATGTCTGAGCTGGGGAAAGGGAACTGTTATCTCTGCTGTTAGCTACTGTAGGTGTAGAGGACAGCTGTAAATTAGGGGTGTGGCTTAGGCATCAGGAAGCCAGGTGTCTGCATTTAAAACTCCCTAGTTAGCTTTTGGCAGAGAGCAGCAAGAGGAAGGGTGCTGCTAGAACTTTACTACTCTACTACTGGGACTATAGCCTCCTCCCTCCCCTCCACCCCCACCATTTGCCAGTTCCACTTTTATAGGCACTGGATTTGAATGATAACAGGAACTTCCTGTTTGAGAGCTGGAAGGGAGTGATCACAGAGGCACAAAAGACTCACCATCCCAGAAGGAAAATAATAGCTCTTCCTCAATCCCTGCTGCTGGAGGTCTGTCTCTGAGCAAGTAAGAAGGAGACTGCTGAGGAATACAGGGACTTCCTCTCCCATAACAGGAAGGGTAGGAACTGTAAGGACACAGAGGCAGTAGGAAAGTTTGGAGAAAAAAGAAAAAAAAGGAAAACAGAGAGAGTAAAGAATAAGCATACAAAACAACAGTCAAGGGGCCACAAATAAGACATGATGGGAGTGGTGCAGTGGCTGTGGAGCGGCAGTCTTGCAGAAGCCATTCTGGAGGATGCGGTGTTGTCCCATCTGCAGGCACCTCTCTGAGCTGAAGGAGGAGGTTGTTCATCTCCAGGCTGAGTTGGCCAGGATTTGGGGGACTTAATCTCCCACCCAGGGACCTCCAGGGCCACCACCACTGCCTTAGAGTTTGCCAAGAAAGAAGAGTGGTTGGGCCAAGTTGGGGTCAGGGATGGTGAGGATGGTGGAACAGAGGTGCATCCCTCTAGTTGTACCTCTCAACAATTCATACGCCATTCTGGCAGAGAGGTTCCTCTATGGAGGTACCCGCAGTGGAGACCAATAAGGATGCTGGGAACCTCCACAAAGGAGACCCACAGGAGGGTGGCACAGGAGCCCACAGGGGAAGGAAACAACTCCTGCTGGGGAACTTAATTGTTAGGGGGGTAGAACTGGGGGCACCATGGCTTGAAGGGACAGGGAGCGAATCTTCAGGATCATGGAAGCAACTGCACATGTGAGGAAGCTGGACATCATTGTCCACCTAGGAACAAATGACCTGCTGGGAATGGGATGAGAACACTGCATGAGAAGTTTGTGGAGTTGGAGAGAGGTCTTAGACAAGTAGCATACATGCTAACCTTCTCGGAGGTGCTGCCTGTTTATGGCATGGATGAGGCTAGGGTGCTTTACACCATGGGATTCAATCATTGACTGAAAAACTGCTGCAGAGCTCAGGGTGTTGGCTTCATTGGAGACTGGGGGTCCACCTGGAGGGATACAGGCCTATACTGGTGCAATGGTCTGCATCTGTCCAGAAGGAGAACCAGGATCCTAGGTGATAGTTTAAAACTATGTTAAAAGCATATTTATTTCAATTGGCTTTTCCAGAATCATTTAAAATAATTTATATTGCTTTCTGTTTTAATATTGTTGCTATTTTTGTCGTGCCTTGATTTTGAAAGGTGCTATATAAATAAAGAATTGACTTGAACTGAAATTGAATTGAATTGATGGGTTTAAATGCTTCATTGGCAAGCATTTATACTAGACAAGGGGGAGGCACTGAAAAGGAGCAGGGAAATCCCAGCTCCCCCCAAAAAACAGGGTAGTTAGTGAAGTAACCACCAAGATAGAGAAATTGGCAAGGAAAAGGGCAGTGGTAAATGGAGAAAACACCAAGGCAGTAAGGACAGGGATGGGGCTAAAAGGGGTAAGGCCATCAAAATATGGAGCTCAATAAGTACCAACACCTGAAGTCTGGGCAACAAGCTCCCTGAACTAGTGACCTTGATGGAAGAGGGATACCTGGATATTGTGGCAGTCACAGAAACATGCTACATACAGAACCATGACTGGGATGTCAACATGCCAGGGTACACAATCTACAGGAGGGGCAGGAAGGGTAAATGAGGAGGATGAGTAGCTCTCTATGAAAGGGAATGAATCATAGCAATGGAACTAAAGGATAAACAAGGAGGAGAGGAGGCACTGTTGGTCACCCTGGAGACAGGAAATGGCACCACAGTCCGTATGGGGGTTGTATGCAGACCCCCATCTTAGGGGGAGGAAATGGATAAGGAATGATAGAAGGTATTTTAAGGATGGCAGAAAAAGGGGCGCTTTTGTTATTGGGGGACCTGAATGTTCCAGATGTTAACTGGAGCACCTTTGCTACAGCCACATCCAAGAGCAGGGTCATTCTAGATGCCCTACAGAGGGCATGCCTCAGACAGCTAGTGTTGGAACCCACTCAGGAGGGAGCAGTCTTATACCTGGTACTCTCAAATGGGGATGGAGCGAGAGGATCTCAGATTTAGAAGTCGGTAGCCATCTGGGAACAGGTGACCACCAAATAGTGTGGTTCACAATAAACACAGCCGTAGAGTCAAGCCACATAAAAGTGAGGGTACTGGATTTTAGGAAGGCTGACTTTGGCAAAATGGGAGAGTACCTCAGAAAAGCACTAGCAAATGGGCAAGAAGGAGGGGTGGAGGAACAATAGGGAAACATCAAAACTGCCATTAGAGTCAACAAATCTTTGTGTGAAGCAAATAAACAAATCAACAGAAAGGAAAAAAACACTATGGTTCTCAAAAGAGGTGGCAGGGAAAGTTAGGGAGAAAAATATAGCATTCAGGAAGTATAAGGAAACCCAGAAGAAGCAGGACAGAGAACAGTACCTGTTAAAGCAGAAGGAAGCTGGGAGGGCAGTCAGAATATTACATGCCCAAACTGAGGAAAAGATAACCAACTAAATTAAAAAGGGGGATACAACATTTTATATGCACATTAGGGAGTGAAGAAAGACCAAGGGAGGATTAGTGAGGCTTAATAAAGGGGAAGATGGGTAGGCAGAGGGTGACAGTGAAAAAGCAGGGATACCAAATTAATACTTCTGCTCAGTATTCACAAAAGAAGAGCAGAGGGAGATACCTAATCCAATCAATAGAAGCCCTCTGGATAGGGTGGTCAATACTAGTCCATTCACAGAAGAAAGAGTTCTGAAAGAACTCAGAAAACTGAAGGTGGACAAAGCAATGGGGCCTGATAAGATTCACCCCAGAATTCTTAAAGAATTAAGGGGAGAACTAGAGACACCACTGACTACCCTGTTTAACAAATAATGGGAGGATGGTGTGGTACCTGAGGACTGGAGGAGGGTGGATGTGATTCCCCTTCACAAAAGTGGGAGCAAAGCAGAGGTAGGAAACTACAGACCTTTTAATTTGACCTCAGTGGTAGGGGAAAATGGGATCCATATGATTTGCCAAAATGCATCAGCCCGACTCTCATAATCTCGACCCCAGGCACCCAAAACAAGTTTGCCTGACATCGGAATTTTACCCCCAGCAGAGTTACAATCCTTAAGTATGGCAGAGACCCCCTCATTAGAGAGTCCTGAGGTGAAGTCCCATGAAACACTTGCTGCAGGTAAGAGTCAGGCCGATGCATTTTGGCCAAACATAGTACATCCAGGAAAATGATGGAATCACTTCTGAAAGAAAGAATTGTTGAGTACCTAGTGGCCAGTGCGGCACATGACCCAAGGCAGCATGGACTCACAGTGGGAAAGTCATATCAGACAAATCTAATATATTTCTTTGCCTGGGTGACCAAAATAGTAGACCAGGGAGGGGCTCTGGACATTGCCTACCTAGACTTTAGCATGGAATTTGACACAGTCCCACATAAAAGATTAATAAACAAATTAGCCAGCCTGGGAGTGGGTCCCAGGGTAGTAGCCTGGGCAAAAAATTGGCTGGACAACAGGACACAGAGAGTACTATTAAACAAAGTCCACTCCAAAGAAAGCAGGGATTACTAGAGGGGATACGGCAGGGTTCAGTACTGGGACCTGTCCTTTTTAATGTCTTTATAAGTGACATTGCAGAGGGACTGGTGGGAAAAGTATGCCTGGGACGTACATAAGGCAATTCAGGTGGGGGTTAGGAAGAAGTAGGCTTTTGGTTAACTAGGATCTACAGCTTATCCAGTAGGTAGGGAAATGGGCAGACTGGGTGGGCCAAGTGGTCCTTATCTGCCATCAAAGTCAATGGGCCCGATTTCAAGACAGTTACACCAGGTGTAAATGCAGTATGCCAGTCCTAATAGTGCAAATCGCAAGTTGTTCCAGCAATTTTTGACATACACGATTAAAAAAAAACACACCGCAAGCCACAGCTGCTATGACAATTGCGGTAAAGTTAGCGCCAAGAAGTTATACACAGAATGACTATGCCACTGTACGTGGTTTATGACATGCATAACACACCAGCACCACAGAACTGCTATTCCAGAACAGGTGGCATAATGAACCATGCCAGAGGATGGTAATGTAGGTTAGAACAAGGAAAAGCTGTCCTAACCAGAGCACGGTCCATAATAACCACCCCTCCCCACAAAGCCAGACTGCAGCAAACCCCCAACCAGTAGGGCCCAAATGTGGAACTAATGAGCATACAGTGGAACACCCACACAAACATGCCCTAGGAATCCCAGGACACTGTGAAATAAGTAGTAGCATGGCCAGACAGGCCAATAGTAAGTGACATACATACCTGGTGCAACATGTACCATAACATGTAGCACAATAGCCAAACAAAGACTGTGGGACAAGGCATCACACTGTGGAACAGAGAAGTGATGGGACGTACAGTAGGGAACAGTGGCATGTACTGTGGGACAGTTGAGAGGTATGTAATGCTGACAGTATTATGAGTTGTGACACACGTACTGCTATGCCACTATTGCGGTTATGACATGTCTTGTGGGAGTAATTCTGCATTTTACATCGTATCTGGTGATTCTCTTGGAATATGGTGCAGCTTGCATGTTGTAGGGATTTTGGCATGACTTCACACACTGGCGTACTTTGCACCTTGCTCTCATCGCTGTCTTGGAATCGGGCCCTATGTTTCTACATTTCTATGATTTGTCTTATACAGTATATCACTTTGTTTATTCGTTTTCTGTTACCAAGGTCATTTGAGATAAATACATCCATGTCTCTTTCATTAGTGGTGGTTAGTAGTGGGGAACCATTTAAAAAAATAAACTTCTGATGGATTATTAGTGCCCAAATGCATAACTTTACTCTACTACTACCCTCTACTACTCAAGTAAATGTCATCCATAGGGATCTACAATGATGCCCTTCCATGGTTTGCTAGCTACCTCGATAATCGGGTCCAATGTGTGAGGATAGCAGGTATCTCATCTGATGAAAAGCCAGTCCTCTCCGGAGTCCCCCAGGGGTCTCTTTTGGGCCCATTACTCTTCTCCCTCTTCCTCAGCAGACTCCCTTGTGTCTGCCAGCAAAACAAGATTACTCTACATGGATGATGCAGTCCTGTTTGCTTGCCACCATGACACTATAGTCCTTGAAACCCAACTTCAGCTCGACTTCAAGCGTGTTAAAGACTGGATCAGCTCTCCAAAACTTGTCCTGAACTACAGCAAGACCAAAGTCATGACCTTCTGTAACCCACTAAGCAGGCACAAATCTCTGTCCCTCACCATCAAGAACAACTCTGGGAACTCACTTGAACACGTCCCAGAGTTCAAGTACCTTGGTATCACATTGGATAGTACCCTTTCCTACACTCAGCATACAGACACTGTTGCCAAGGCTGCCAATATACGGATTGGTCTATTACACAAACACAAGCAACGTATGTCTGCGGATGCCCTTAGACTGGCCCTCTACAGCTCTGTCACCTCTATCATTGACTACGGTCTTGCCATATACGGCTTCGCTTCTACAACTGCCCTCCACACGATCTCAGTTTCACTCAACAAAGCCTGCAGGCTATTAATGGGTGCAGCCCACCAAACACACACCTGTGACCTATACACACAGGCTGGCTGGCTACCACTTCTCAGCAGAATACAATATCACTTCTGCCTGCTTACCAAAAAGGTTCCCCTTGGACTCATGCCCCTAGGTGTGGGTACACTCCTTACTGCCTACAGTGGCATTCAGCATACTCACAGTGCCCAGTATCAAACCTTCCAGGTTCCCTTCTCAGATGTCATACCTCCATGGGTCAGCCGTCCTTCACCCATAGGGCTCCACAATGGTTCAATACCCTCAACAAAGAAGCATTTTCCTCTGCTACGCTTGGACCCTTTAAAAGGAATCTCTGACTTTACCTCACCTCTACCACTCAATGTGACTGCTTCTCTTAAAAGGTCTGCTCCAACCACCACCTAGTTGCTCAAAACCAGCAACTCGCCTCCTACCTGAGTATCATTCTCTCTCTGGTCCTTGCTCTTCTATGTGACCCCTTTCCTGATCCCCTTCTCCCCAGTACTAGACACCCTTCCCCTCGCCCTCCCACTGACAGTGGCCCCTCAGCCTGCCTACTCCCTTCTCTCTCCCTTCTACCCAATCATATGCTTATAGTCTGATTGCTTCTTAATTGCTTAATCTCCTACTCTTACCTCAGCCAGCTGCCTATTTAAGTTACTCTCTAGTATGTCTTTTCTCTCTTTTTTTTTTTTTTTGCTCCTTACTTGCTCCCTGGCCTGCCTCTCATTTCGGCTGCTCAAGGACCCCCCCAACCCCCTCGCCCTGACCCCCTTCCAGTCACTTCAGATTGCAGTCATCCTGGGTTGGCCCGGCATATCCCTTCGCCGGATGGGTCCCTCCCCCTGTGAGGGAGAAGGCGCCAGGTGGGGAAATCAGCGCACTACTCAATCAGTCCTCTGGCACTGCTGGGGTGGATTCTGGGGCATCAGGGCACTTGAGTCGATAGGAGCTGGCAGCCATCATCTGCCCAACCAGGAGGATGACTTTCTGCTTTTCTCCCCGGGGGTGTGGTGTGCCACGGACATCTAGGCGAATGCTGATGTTCACCATGCCTCTGTGTGCAGTGGGGCTCGCTTGAGCTGTTGCTCTTCTGACCTCTGCCAGGAGATGGCAGACAGTGAGCCATGTCCCCTCCCTCCCCCCAGAGAAGGTGAGCAGTCGCAGGACGCTCACGCCTTCTCCTCCTGGCCGATTCTCCAGCAACCCGAGTCCATTCCCGAACTCAGGTTGCCGGCGTCGCTCGCAAGTGGAAATCCAACCACTGCATTGACGAGCCAGCATGTCTTTTATTTCTTAAGTGTGTTGTAACTGTAAAAACACAAAAACAAGAAAAAAAAAAACCATTGCTATCCTTGGTATGTGTTATGATTGTACATCTTTGACAACCTTTGTATGCATGTTGCCCCCGTCTTCTGACGTGGAGCCTTTGTAAATGAGCAGTTCCTGCTCAAAGGTATTTGTAATCCTAGAGTTTAATAAAATAAAATAAAATAATTAAAATAACTTTGCACTTTGATGCATTCAGTTTCATGCCCCATGCAGAAACCCAATGTATAACTGTATCAAGATCCTGTTGAATAAGTGAGATATTTTCCATACTTTTGCAAGGGCCACCAGTTTTAACATCACCTGCATATTTAATTGCTAAAGATCTACACTTTTTAGTCAAATCAGAGATAAATACTTGGAATAATCAAGGGTCCAACACTAAACCCTGTGGAACACCACTAGCTACCAAACCTATGCTGGACAACTGTCTAGTTTTATATATATATACCCTTTGTGACATATGGGATGGCCAGTTCTCTATCCACTTAATTATATTTTTAATGATTCCTGTTGAATGAAGTTTGGTCACTAGTGCATTATGTGGCATAACATCGAATGCTTTACTGAAATCAATGTAAATATTGTCAAATGGGGTTCTACTGTCCAATTGGGAACTAACTTGTTCGTAAAAGCACATGAGGTTACTAAGACAGCTTCTCCCCTTCTTAAATACATATTGGTCGGGGTCTATATCATTAAGAATAGAGGTGATTAAGTCCTTTGTTGTGCTCTCTAAAAGTTTACAAATGCTTATGGTCAGGCTAATAGGCCTGTAATTCTCCCAGTTGGTTTGGGGACCCTTTTATATATATATATTTATTTATTTATTGAATTTTGATGACCGGGTAGGCCCGCTGGGCCCCGGAGGTTCCTTTTTCAGGGTGACCCGGGAGTAACAACTACATACAGGTAAGCAGAATAAATACAATCGGGTAAATGTAATGTTATTTTACAATAAAGACTTCCTAGGGTTGTAAGCGGTAAAGAGGAGGAACATACAGGCAAAAGGACTTAGAGTTAGACATAAAAAAAACATTTAAAATATCAAGTTCATGTTGAGATTGGGATTACATGTGCCAGTTTCCATTCTAAAGGGACAAAATGAGTATAAAAGCAGCCTTCAAAGAGAAGTCTCAATGTGTGCGAAAGAACATCGGCCAAGAGATACAAAAGATGGCCTGCAATGTCATCTGGTCCAGGGCTAGTTTTGCCATTTAAGGTTTAAGAGTTTGATGTGAAGTACTTGTTCAGATAGTTATCCTATCACCAGTAGAGTCATTGGACCCTCTGGCTTTACAGTCTGACTGATGAAAAAACTTCACAGAATTTAGTGTTTAAGATATCTGCCATTTGTTTAGAATCATGGGCCAATACGTTATTAAAAAATAATGGGCCAATCTGGCAGGTAGTTTTTTTTTAAAGAATTAACATATGAGTAAAAGGAGTTATTATTATTTTTATTGGCAGTCCTGGCAAGGTTGAGTTCCCAAATTTGGGGGGATTTTATTTGTGTGTTGTATTTTTTCTGACTTTTTAGAAACAAGGCCCAGTTTGTGATTTCAAATAGATTGAATATCTTTTGTTTTTATACTTTAGAAGATGGTGAAGGGATTTATTCATCCATTTAAGGCTATGTTTCTGATTATTATTTTTATTTTTAGAAGGAATATATTTGTCTCTTAAATTAGCCATGGTATTTTTTATAAACTCCCAGCTGTCCTGTATAGGCATACTGTAGTTAAGAGAATGTTGTCCCAGTTTATTAATTGTAGTTCAAATTTTATTTTTTTGTAGATCAGCTTTATTGTACAGAAATATGTTATTACTGTTGTTTCTGATCATTACCATTTTGTACTAATGAAAAACATATACAGTTATGGTCACTGTTAGCAATCAGAGGTTGTACTGGGATGTTTTTAATTTCTAATTGGTTGCTATGAAACACCAAATCCAATGTGCGATTTCCTGTAGTGGGAAGTAGGATACATTGTTCAAGATTTAGCTGCTGAGATGTTTTAAATTTTTTTTTTACCAGAACTAGTAATTGCAGTGGATGAAACCCAAGAGATGTCCCCCATATTGAAGTCTCCCATACATATGCTATTGCTCATCTCACTCGTTGTTTCCAGTTCTTTAAGGATTTCATCAGTAACTTTAGAAGAGGAACTGGGGGGGGGGGCAATAGCATATATATACCAAGTATAATGTTTTCAGCTTCACGGAATAACAGTTTAATCCAGATGGACTCAATACTAGAATCTGGGTCTTTTATTTTATCTGAGATGTCAATAGAGTTTAAATTGTTACTAACAAAAAGTGCAACCACCTATTCTACCTATACGGTTCAGTTTGTACTGGGTGAAGCTAGGCAGTAAGAGGTCCCATGATGTCTTTTCTTCCCCCCAAGTTTCAGTTATTGCAATAACATCTCTATGCTCCTCGCATATTTTTATTTTTATTTCATCAAGTTTCTAATTAAGACCCCTGGTACTGAATAAAGGAATTTTAAGTGACTGCTGAAACAGGTGGGATTCAATTCACAATCATTATTAATGTTAAGAGAGGCAGTCAAGCCCTGCCGCTCCTTCAGTTCAGTTAGTTTAAAGAGTGGATTATTGAGAGAGGCAATTTTTTTGCCCAGAGGTGAGCTGCCCTGCCTGCTTAGGTGTAGACCATCTCCACAGGACAGTTCAAAATGGCCAGAAAATTCCTCCCAGTGTGTAATACATGTTATCTCCTGTTTTACACACCATTTCCTCAGCCATTCGTTAAGATGTTTTAAACAATGGCAAGAAAAAATTCTGACCTCTAATTGGTCAGACTGGGACTGGACCCATGATTTTATCCCAGTACAACATCACGGGTCTAGTCCCAGCACACAAATGACCGCATCTACCATTATTAAAATCACTGAGCCTGCTCCTGTGATCCCTGCTCCACGCCAGCTTTTGAACCACACACACAAGCTGAATAAACAGTAAACCCATCAGTGTCACCCCCGCCTCCAAACACCAGTGTTGTTTCCTGTTGCAAGAAAATTCATGTAAAAAATAAAAAAAAATTCATTTTCATGACAGTCCCCCTCCAACTGAGCAGCTTCAGTAATCAGCGTGCAGTGTGAACCAGAGTCCTCGTTCGCTCGCTCTGAGGACAACAAGCTAAAAAGAAAATTACCCAACAAATTATTCAGAAACACAGTTCTAAGCTTCTCTTCAATCCATTTCACTCCACATTAAAAGAAATGCGACGGATGGTTTCTCTTCCTCATTGAAACCATGATCCTGAAAGTGTGAGGACAAATTAATAAGGTGCTCGTCATTCACAGCCGCACTACAGGAACTGTTTAATTAAAGTACTTTCTGTTAAAAAACAAAATAAAATCTGAGAAGGCACTGTGAGGACAACAAAAAAATAAAACGAAAGTTGTGAGGAAACCTGCAAAACGAAGAGAAAAGTGTATGTGTGGGGAATCCATTTGAACAGACAAAGCCACTCACTTACCAACAGCACCACCTACTGGCTAAAATAGAACTATTTTTCTCCTTCATTCTTCTCCACAGTGATAAATAAAGTCAAAAACTGTCAAAAAAATGCACTTTTTAAGGTTTATTTTTTCCAGCTACAAACAAGCCATAGTGTAATAGCAAAAATACACTCCAGGGCATGTGTTGTGCTGGGATAATGTCACTTCTGGGGTGATTAGTCACACTCAGCCTGTGGCCTCATGCCTAATCACCCCAGGCGTGATGTTATCCCAGCACAACACACACCCTGTCGTGCATTATTGCTTTATTATTTTAAAGTTAACTTCAGAGGAAGCTGTGGGTACTGGTAGAATTTCAGAAAAGGCAGCTTCACAACCCATGTCTATCAATTTATTGGACAAAGCCACAAAGTCTTGTTTAGCCTGAAGCAAATATCATGAAGGATATTGTTGGTTCCCACATGCACAATGTCTAGGGGATTAACCCCCTTGTCATAAAGAATATTAAGCAGCATAGACGTGATATTGCCTATTCTTGCACCCCGAAAAGTTGAACATGTACGATTTACTTTATCCCTGTCACATATTGCCTTATCTTTATGCTTAATAATTGAATCATCAATAACAAAAATTGACCTCTGAGGTGTATTAACAGCTGTGGCAGATTCAATATTAATTTCCATAGGTTCAATTAGGACAAAATTACTATCAGCTACATTTTCTGATAAGTTCACTAAAGAGTTGGTATATATCGAAGGCAGATTTGAGAGTTTTTTTATAAAGAACATTAGAAATTGAATCTGTCCCACTGTGTATATGACCCCTATACTTGAAGCTACTGTTGGTTTTAAGGGGTCCAGTGAACTGGACATGTCAATTAGAGGAGTAGTACAAGGAACACTTGACTGAGTGGTGATTTGTTGGGTAAGTAAGGTAAATTGAATATTGTTTGTGAGATTACAATTATTAGTGGAGGTACTGTGAATAGATTCAGGGGTAGTTATGTTATCTGATGATTGAATATTTAGTAAGGGGTCAAATTTATTATGTAGCTGCAAATTAAATACACTTGCTTTAGATCCCTTTTTAAAAGCCCTTTTTCTTGGGACTTTGTACCAAAGATCATCTGGATCTTCACAGTGATCATCCTTTCTTCCACGTTTTTCTGACTAATATCCCTAGTAGCTTCAGTACTCATTACAACAGTGAGGGAAGACACAGAGACAACAAGATTTAAGACATTGCAGTCTGCTTTACTAGAAACTGGTGTCAAAGAGGTCACAACACATCTTTTATTTGGTACGATTATTGAGGGGGCTTGGACCTCAGTTGAAAAAAGAACTTTGAATCTTAGTGCCATATCTTTTTGGCTTTGTTTTAATGCCAAGAGTCTGCTATTAAACAAGGAAATTTCTTCAGACATTTGTTTATTTTGAATACATTTAGTGCATATAAAATCTTAAGTAGATCTGGAATCTCTGCCCATTAGATACATATAGAATCTCGTGCATTGTAATTCAACCATCCCTCCACTGTCATGATTGTATCTGCCATTTGTGCTAAATTTGAATACTAATACCTAGGATTTAAAGTCTGATATACAGCAGGTACTTATACGCAGTAGCTTGAGGTGGTACAGGATAGTGCAATAACCAGCCTACCTTATTCTTTTTGAAAGGGAGATAAAGTTTCACACACTGCCACCTCTGAACATGCTAAACGTGCACTTGTCTCTGTGCATGTCTCCACTTGCACTGAGCGTGCCCTGCTCTGCTCGCCCTGCTCACAGCATCTGATTAAAATAGGGAACTGTGACCCAGAAGTACTGCAGGGGTCACACACCAAGCACCCAGTGCTTTGGTAGCTAAAAATCTCCTGTTAGCTTTAAATTAGTCCAGACGGGTAAAATCCTCTCATGCAAGGATCTGGCATGCCAGTAGATGTGTGAAACAAAACTCACTGATTTTACACAGACTGACACCCCGCTATCTGGACTTGTAGTTCACACTGTGAGCGAGTTAGCTACAGTGCCTCTGCCTGCTTCCTGATTCCAGTGGCAGGGCTCCAATCACACTAAGCAGTGAGTACTACACACAATTATGTGCAGGTAACATGCTGCTGTAAAAACATAGCATACAGTTAGAAAATGGTAAAGGGGTCTTCTACAATCAAGGTCCCCTTTCTTCTAGCATAAAACAGTTGCCCGCTCACAGCAGGCCAGCTAAAATAGGGAGCTGTGACCTGGAAGTATTGCAGGTATCACACACCAAGCACCTAGTGCATTTGTACCTAAATATCTCCCGTTAGCTTTAAATTAGTCCAGATGGGTGAAATCCTCTCATGCGTGGATCTGGCATGCCAGTAGATGTTGTGCCCAAACAAAACACATTGATTTTACACAGAATGACATGCCACTATCTGGACTTGTAGTTTGTACTGTGAGCGAGTGAACTATAGCCCTTCTGCCAGCTTCCTGATTCCAGTAGCAGAGCTCCACTCACACTGAGCAGTAAGCACTACACACAATTATGTGCAGGTAAAACGCTGCTGTAAAAATGCAACTTACAGTTAGAAATTGGTAAAGGGGTCCTCTACAGTCAAGGTCCCCTTCCTTCTAACATAAAACATGGTGAAAAAAGGAAAAGGCTAGACTCAGGAAGGGAGTGCAAAGGAGGGACATAAGGAGTAGAATGCAATTTGCACCAATGCAAGGAACCTAGGAAATAAAAGTCATGACCTTGAGGCTACCATTTCGGAAGTGGACCTGGATGTGGTGGCCATAACAGAATCATGGTGCACCAACAATCACAGCTGAGAGTGACCATACAGGTGACAACATGTTTCAAAAGAATAGGGAAGGGAGGAAAGGTAGGTTTGCTTTATATTTAAAGGAAGGCATAAAGGCCATAGAAATACAAGGACACAGCATGGAAAAGTAGGGTCTGGAGGTGCTTGGTTGGTTTAGAGACAGGGTCAAGGGCCTTTATACATGTGGGGGTGATGTACAGGCATCAACACAGGGAGAGGTATTAGACAGAGTTTTGAAGAGGTCATAGGCAGAATAGCATGCAAGTGGGAAATAATAATTAGGGCAGACTTTAATCTGCTGGATGTGGACTGGAGCATCCTGGCTGCAGCTTCAACTAAGAGGAGGGTCATCTGAGACTACCTGCAAAGGGAATTTGTCAGGTAGCTGGTTACAGATGTCACTAGAGATGGGGCAGTGCTGAATCTGGTTTTTACAAACAGGGACAGCATTGCATACCTCATAGTGGGCACTTTTCTGGGTACAAGTGATCATCCTACAGTATGGTTTGGCATACAGGTTGGCTGTTAGAAAAGCACTCTAATACAAGAATCCTGGACTTCAGGAGAGAAGATTTAAAAGAAATGGGAGACTGCCTTAGGAAATATCTGAAAGGGGGGATAGTCAGAGAGTGTGGAGACACAATTGAGTAGAATAATGGTAGGACTAACTAAGGAAATGGCAAGCTGCTTAAAGGTAATAAGCAAGGGTAAGAGGAGAAAGAGGCCACTGAGGTTCTCAAAGGAGGTGGCTAAGGTGGTAAGGGATAAAATAGCTTTTAAGAAGTACACGGAGACCCAAATGGAGGCTGACAGGGGGGTATATCTAGAAAATCAAAACAAGACAGGAAGGAGAGTAAGGACAACAAAGGCTCAAACTGAGGCAGGATTACCCAGGAGGTCAAGAGTGGAGATAAGACTTTCTTTAGGCATGTCAGCAATAAGATGGAAGCAAGAGGTGATATATCGAAAATCAAGAGACCCTGAGGAAGGACTGTGTAGAGAAAGATAAAAAATACCTAATCTTTTAAACCAATACTTCTTTTTGGTATTCACAATGGAATGGGGAGGCAGACATGCATTAACAGATATGGGAGAGAGTGAACACAAGTCCATTGATGGAGGAGATAGTCCACAAGGGGTTGGAGTCCCTAAAGGAAAAAAAGGCAATGGTGCAGGATGGAATCCACCCAAGGGTACTTAAGAAACTGAGCATGGTACTAATCACCACTCTGAAAACACTATTAGAACCTCATTGGAGATGTGGGTAGTTCCAGAGGAATGGAGGAGGGATGACGTGGTCATCCCTCTGCACTAGAGTGACAGCAAGGAGGAGGCCAGCAATTACAGACCATTCAGTCTCACATCGGTGGTGGGGTCATTTCCTGCTGAAGGAAAGACTGATAGAGTACCTGGAGAAATATGGGCTGCAGGACCACCTGGAACATGGCTTCATGCTTGGGGGGGGCATCATATCACAAATCTCATATATTTCTTTGACTGGGTAACTAGGAAGATGGATCAGGGGAGGGCAGTGCATGTGGCCTATTTGGTCTTCAGTAAGGCCTTTAACACATTACTGCACAGGAGGCTGATAAAGAAACGCTGCTGTCTGGAAGAGGGTGTGGGGAGGAAGGTGGTGGGCTTGCTATCTAACTTGTTGGAACATAGGAGGCAGAGGGTGGTGGTGAATGGCAATCCCTTGAAGGATGGATTAGTGAACAGTGGAGTACCATAGGGATTGGTCCAGGGCCCACTCTTGTTTGATGTCCTTATAAGTTACATTGCTGAGGAACTGACGGTTAAGGTGTATCTCTTTACAGATGACAAAATAATTTGCACCAAAGTGGAATCCAGGAGGGGCTGGAGAGAATGCAAAGGGATATGGGAAGACTAGATGAGTGGTCTATGGAATGGCAGCAGAGTTTCAGTTCCATAAAGTGCAAAGTCATGCACCTACAATTGGAAAACCTGAGGGCTGTGTATAATATGGGGGGAAGTAATTACAGTTACCAAGCAAGAGCAGGATCTTGGGATGATCATATATAATGATTTCAAGGTGGCAGGGCAGTGTGACATGGCAGTTGGCAAGGCAAGCCAGATGTCGATGTGCATAGGGAAGGGGATCCCTAGTAGTAGAAGGGAGGTAGTGTTGCCTCTGCATTGATCACTTATGAGACCCCACCTGGAGTACTGTGTCCAGTTCTGGAGGCTGCACCTCCACAAGGACATCGACAATGCAGAAGCAGTCCAGAGAAGGGCTTCTAAAATGGTGCAGGGGCTGCATGAGAAATCATACAAGGAGAGGCTGTGGGAGCTCAATATACACTGTCTTGAGGAGAGTAGAATGAAAGGGGACATAACTGAGACCTATAAGTACCACAGGAGAGTGAACAAAGTGCAAGAGGGGAGTCTGTGTCACAGGAGGAGGAGAACCAGAATGGGGGGGGCATGCTATGAAGTTTTAGTGGGGGAGTTTAAGAGGGATGTGAGGAAATACTTCTGATAATGGGTGGTGGCTGCCTGAAAGAGCCTGCCAGAAGAAGTGGTGGAGAAAAGACATAGGCATACTAGATGGAGGTAAGGGGGGAGGGACACCTGGGACCATAGTCCAGGATGAAGTGGTGGGCAGGGGAAAATGGGGCAGACACGATGGGCCTACTGGTCCTTTTCTGCTGACACAGTCTAGGTGTCCATGGGACAGTGCTGAAATGAAACCCAACCAGTGGTTCACTCAGAGAATTGTCACCATTTGGAACATGCTGCCAAAAGACGTGGTTGACAGTGACAGTATGACAGTTTTCAAAAATAGATTAGATAGTTTTATGGGTGAAAGAAAATTCCTGTGTTCCACCATTAAATCCTAAATGGTGGTAAGTTCATCTATGGACTTCCATCTCTCTGAACTTGATTCCCATTTATGAACCTATGAACCAAGGCAGAGCTCAACTGAACTAGACATTGATCAAAATATGTTGAAGGAGCTGAAGTAGTGTGGAGTAAGAAACAAGGCATCTAATATGGTGCAAGCAAAGCATAAGGCATGTGGTGTCACATACAGTACAAATCAATCCAAATCTGAATGATTCTGGATGCTAACCTTCAGAAGTGGTATTTTGAAATAACCCTTTTAGAAGGAAAGGAATTGTTCTTTGCAAAAACCTTCATTAATGCACTAGTTAGGGTTCCAGCATCAAAAGTAGGGAACTCTCATATAAGGTTTTCCAACCATAATATCTCACTCCCACCCAGCAGACAGCAGCAGGTTTAGGGTGTGCCTTGGGATTGTCATCCCTAACACTCACCCCATTCCATGAGTAAATAAGCTGAGATGGGTACAGCACACCCCAATCCTGTTGTTGCCTGCAGGGTGCGGGTGGAGTGTTAGGGTTGGAAACTAAAAGACATTTCCCTACTTTTGACACTGGAACCCAAACTAGTGCATTAATTAAGTTTTTTGCAATGAATTTCCTTATTTTTTGAGACAGTATAATTGTATCCTTATTTAGCTTTGGGAGTGCAGGGCACTCTGGGAGAGGGCCCTGCATTTGCATCAGTCCATAATGGTGTCCGAATTTCAGTGTGGGAGTGCACTAATATCCACCCATAATTTTTGAGATATTGTAATCATGTCCTTATTTCCCTTTGGGAGTGAAGGACCAGGCCCTCATTGCCTTGAGCTCCAATCAGTCCACAATAGTCTCCATATTTGGATGTTGGAGCACAGGACCGTCAGGGCCCTGTGCTCCCATCCATCTGTCATGTTAAAGATACTGTAGTCCTTTCCCATTCTGTGCTGCACAGCACCAAATACCTCACATTGCAATGTTATCCTATGGAAATCACAAGAAAATTTGAAACCTGTATAACTCCACATCAAATTAATATCTTTTCACCAAACAAGGAAAAGGCACATCTGTAGGGAAAGCCCTTTGTACCCTGAAATTTTCATAGAAAAATTGAAAGCCGTGTCTTCACAGCAGAGTGGCAAGCAAACAACTGTGTACACCTCACATTACAATGTTATCCTAAGGGAAATGACGGAAAATTGAAATCCCCAGAACAAAATAATCTGCTTTCATCAAATCAGAAAAAAAGGCACAGCCATGGAGCAAGCCCTTTGTACACTGGAAATTGCAGACCAAAATTCCAAACTATGTCTTCAGTGTGAAGTGACAAAAAACAACTGTATACATTTTTTTTTTTAAATGTGAAACAAGATCCGGTTTTGAGCTTTCTTTTTTCGCAATTTGCAAAAGAGAAAATCCTTCTTCACAAATTGTTAAACACAATCCTGTTTTGCATTCTTTTTGGGGACTCTGAGAAAAAAAGAAAAATCCTTTTTCAGAAACTGCGAAACAGGATCCTGTTTTGTGTTTCTTTTTTTTGCAAATGTGTTAAAAAGGATTTCATCATGTTAAAAAACAGGTTTCCAGGTGATTTATGTAAAAACTAACACCAGAATCTGATAGAACAAGTACCAATTAGCAGAACACATGTGTTGGCTACTTCAAAAACATATTTGTTTTCTGTTTTTTAAGTTTGTTTAGCTCGCTAAGAAAAACAAGGTGGTGGCACCATTAAAAAAGACTCCCCATTTGTGACAAAGGATTACTCATTTGAAAAATATAAACATAGAATTTGACTTTTTTGATGGCAGAAAAGGACCACTTGGCCCACCCAGTCTTCCCATTTCCCTACCTGATAGATAAGTTGCAAATTCTAGTTAATCAACAGCTTACTTCCTCCTACCCCCCACTAAAATTGCCTTATGTCTGTCCCATGCATTCGTGAATTCTCCCATTGTTTCTGACTCCACAACCTCCTCAGAAAGGCTGTTCCATGCATCCACGACCTCCTCTGTGAAAAAATGCTTTCTAACATTACCTCTGAGCTGTCCCCCCTCTATCTTCAAATTGTGCCCTCTTGTTCTTGCACATCTCTTTTTCCGAAAGATACTACTCTGTTGTGCTTTGTTAATTCCTTTGAGATACTTGAAAGTTCTATCATGCCCCCCCTTTCCTCAAAGCTATACATATTACGCTGCTTTAGTCTCTCCTCGTATGTCTTCTGGTGCAGACCTTGCAATTCAGGATTGCCCATTCGCGACACAGAATCCTGTTCCGAGGGTCACATCTAGCTTTTCCTATTGAAAATGTTGGGAAATTTTAAAATGTAATAACTTTAGGATGGATTAATATTGTTTCACCAAATTTTTAAAAGGTACATCTGTGACCCAAAACCTTTCTATCCTCAAAATTGCACACCAAAATACCAAGCTGTTTTTGGTCAGCGGTAAGAGAAAGAATTTTACAAAATGCAGTAATTTTCAATTTTTTTGACACTATGTACCTCCGCACTCACATATCCAATCAGAAGGATACCTGGCACATCAAGAGACATTCTGTCCCCAATGGTGCATGCAGAACATCATGTAAACTGGTTGAACGGTTGCAAAGTTATTAAAATGCAGAAGCATGAAAAAAAGTTTCCTTATTTGAGTCAAAGAATTATCCATTTACAAAAAGAATCCTTTTTGAGGTGAACATCTAACGTTTCACTTTGAAAATAATGGGACATTAAAAAAATTAATACCTTTTAAATGGATTAATATTTTTTCACCAAATCTTCAAAAGTTACATTTATGGCCCAAGACATTTTTACCCTGAAAATTTCAGACCAAAATCCCACACTGTTTTTGCACAGCATCATGACAGAATTTGACAAAAAATGGAAATTTTTCATATTTTCTAGCACTCTGTATCTTCTCACCCACACATCTGACTAGAATAAAACTTATCACTTCAAGAGATCTTGGCTCCCTGATGGTGCTTTTAAAATTTCATGTGAATCATTTGAATGGATGTGAAGTTTTAAAAGTTCAACATTTTGAGTTCAACGTAAACATGAAGATTGAACCCTAACTATAGGGGAATGACTGTGCCCCTATAAATATACAGTACATTATATATATATATATATATATATATATATATATATATTAAAGGGGTGAGGCCATGCCCCTATAGTTAGGGTTAAAACTTCACTTCTATGTCAAAGTCAAACATTTGCACTTCAATAACTTCACAACCGTTCAACTGATTTGCATGAAATGTTGCACACACCATCAGGGACCAACTATCTCTTGATGTGCCAGGTTTGGTCCTGTCAGATGTGTGGGTGCATAAATACGGAGTGTCAAAAAATGTGAAAATTACAATTTTTTGAAGAACTATTTGTCACACCACTACAAAAGAAGATGGCTTGGGATTTTAGTCTGAAATGTTTAGGGTAGAAAGGCCTTGTGTCACAGATGTGCCTTTTGAATATTTGGTGCAAAAATATAAATCCCTTTCAAAAGTTATCACATTTAAAAAATTCCCATTATTATTAAAGGAAAAAGTTAGATGTGAGCTTCAAAACGGGATTCAATGTCACAAATGGGCAATCCTGCGTCACTAATAGGTAATCTTGTGTTGTAAAAGGGGAATCTTTTTTGTGCTTTTTGCACTTTAATGACTTTACAGCCATTCAACTGATTTGCATGAAGTTTTGAATGTTCTATCAGAAATTGAAGATCTCTTGATTTGTCACGTTCAAGTCGGATTTGTGGGTGGAGAGATATGGAGTGTTATATTATAGGGGTGTGGTTGCACCCCCATAGTTAGGGTTCAACTGTCACTTCTATGTTAAACTAAATATTGTGCACTTTAATAACTTTACAACCTTTCAACAGATGTGCATGAAATTTTGCTTGCTTCATAATGGATCAATGATCTCTTGATGTGCTAAGATTCATTCTGGTTGAGCGTGTGTGTGTAGAGATATGGAGAGTCATAAACTATGAAAATGACCATTTTTTGTAAAATTCATTACAATGCCACTGTCCAAAATTGTCTTGAGATTTTTGTTTGAGATTTTTAGGGTGGAAAGGTCTTGTGTAACAGATGTGCCTTTTGAAGATTCAGTAAAAAAAATATTAATCCATTAAAAAGTGATTCATTTTGAAATGTTCTCATTGTTTTTCAAAGGGAAAAGTTCAATGTGAGCCTAGAAACAGGATTATCTGATGCAAATAGCAATCGTGTGTTGCAAATGAGTAATCCTTCGTCACAAATGGGGAATCTTTTTTGTGCTGCTGCCATTTTGTTTTTTTCTTAGCGAAGCAAACAAAGTTAAAAACACTGGAACAAGATGTTTTTTATAGTAACCAGCACATGTGTTCTGCTAACTAGGACCCATTCTATCAGATTTTACTGTCAGTTTTTTTCTTAAATCACCTGGAAATGTGTGTTTTTTTTTTAAATGCAGAAATCCTTTTTCATAAATTTACAAAAAAAGAATCACAAGACAGGATCCTGTTTCACAATTTAAGAAAAATATTTTTTTCTTTTTTCACAAATTGCAAAAAAAAAAAAGAATGTAAAACTGGACTCTGCTACATTATTTCACAATTTGTGAAAAAGGGTTTTTCTTTTTTGCAAATTATGAAAAAAGAAAATATGAAACAGGACCCTGTTTCGCAATTTGCAAAAACAAATGTGTACAGTTGTTTTTTTTTTTTTTGTCACTTCACACTGAGGATACGGTTTGGAATTTTGGTCTAAAATGTTAAGGATACAAAGGGCTTGCTCCATGGATATACCTTTTGCTTGTTTGGTGAAAGCAGATTACTTTGCTCTGGAGTTCTGGGGGGTTAAAATGTCCTTAATTTCCCGTAGGATAACATTGTAATGTGAGGTGTACATAGTTGTTTTTTTGTCACTCCACTGTGAGGACATGGCTTCCAATTTTTTGTATGCCATTTTTTGGACACAAAGGGCTTGCCCTACAGATGTGCTATTTGCTGGTTTGGCGAAAAGGTATTCATTTGATGTGGTGTTATATAGGTTTCAAATTTTCTAGCAATTCTCCTAGGATAACATTGCAATGTGAGATCTTTCTTTGGTGCTGAGCAGCACAAGATGGGAGATGACTACAGTATCTTTAAAATTATGGATGCATTGGAGTCCAGGGGATCCTGCACTCCCACATGCAAATATGGATACTATTGTGGACCTATCGGTGTGGGCTCTGCACTCCCACAGGGAAATAAGGATAAGATTACAATATCTCAAAAATTATGGATGGATACTAGCGCAGGGCCCAGAGGGCCCTGTGTTCCCACACTCAAATATGGATACCATTATGGATGGATGAAAGCTCCCACAGGGAAGTATGGATATAATTACAATATCTCAAAAAGTATGCATGCATGATTGTGCAGGGCCCTCTGCGCCCTACAATACCACAGGCAAATAAGGATACAATTATGCTGTCTCTGAAAGTAAGGAAATTCTTTGCAAAAAAGTTTGTTAATGCAGTAGTTAGGGTTCCAGCATCAAAAGCAGGGAGATATCATGTTAGGGTTTCCATCCCAAATACCTCACCCCAATCCTACAGGCAACAACAGGCTTGGGGTATGACATAGGGTTGTCAACCCTAACACTCTCCCATTCTCATATGCCATACCCATTTCAGCTTATTTACTCATGGAATGGGGTCAGCATTAGGGTTGACAACCCCAAGGCATGCCCCACACCTGTTGTTGACTGCAGGGTTGGGGTGGGGTGATGGGGTGGAAACTCTAACATGATATTTCCTTACTTTTAAAGCTGGAACTCAAACTAGTGCATTAACAAAGTTTTTTTTGCAATGAATACATATATATATAGATAGATATTCATTTCGTGCTCATTCATTCATTCATTTCCATTCATTTCTACTTCACGCTCAATTTAGTATGCAGTGGCTGTCAAAATCAGTTAGCGAGTGCCTGTCAAATCAATTAGCAAGCACTTGTCAGTGTTTGTCAGTTACAGTGATTGCTAACAGTGAATACAGTAGTCTGACAGCCAACTGCTAATTGCTAAACTGTTTTTTTACTGTTCCTTACTGCGTAGTACATTATATAATGTTTCTTTTTCCATAAGTGCTCCATGATGTAGCTTATGATTAGTGTACTGCAATCATGTCCAAATGAAAGCATGCAGTGCTAAGTCTGGCCCAGAAAATGAGGATTGTAGAGT